>OY856411.1:630897990-631497990 GCA_963693085.1 Alisma plantago-aquatica
TGTCTGATGTTGATGTAGATGCAGCTTGGCCCTGCCAAGTGGGCTCTCTAACAGGAACCAGACGCCACTGCTCATGCTCTGTATGGGCTGTGACGTGTATAGCATCGTCCATCTTTGAGATGTGTGAGGTAACTAAGACAACGACGATCGGGGCAAAGAGACCACGGATGAACATCGTGATCATGGTTGTCTCATCCCAAAAGACCTCTCTAACTTTAGTCCAAGTTATAGAATGTGTGCATGTACTCATCAACTGAGGTTACGCCCTACTCCAAATCAAATAACTTGAGGCAAAGTTGCTTCTTATAGTTATCCGAGATGAAGAAGGATTTCACATCTGCCTTCGTATTGGTTCATGTATTCATGCTGCAAACAGTGCGTAGCCGTTTCCACCAGGCAGGAGTAGTGCCTCACAACTTTGCCTCAACAAACAATACACACCTGTGTCAGCTGGTGCAAGCTCGATGTTCTCCAGTCAGTCATAGAACTCATCACCACCCCGTCCCACGGACCCCCGTCAAAGCCCCAACGTTGTGGTATACTTGTACTTCCCCTCCCCCAGGTTGATTCTTCCATTGTTTTGAAAAACCAAAATCAATGCATTTCCGATAGTGGGACCGTGGAAGTCAGGAACATAGACCTTGAGTTATCGACCAGGCTGAGGTCACACTGGGACATCGACTAGAGGTGGACTTTTGTAGCCTTGTAGATTCTGATTTTGTCAATTGTCCTGATTCAGATTTTGTCAATTGTCATTATTTTAATTTTGTCGATTGTCTTGTTGTAGAAGGCATCTTATGTGCCCAAACAAAGTGGTTACCATATTTTGATTTCTGCAATCTTCATTTCCTAGGCCATGAAAAAAGTGTCATGGTCAATCATCTTGGTGTTGATGTCGTTGTCTTAAACCATGGTTCAAGTCGATGAAACTTGAGCATAGTCCGGAAATATGAAACCATGGTTCACGGTGCACGCTGATTCACGGTTGTTGATGTGAGATTTGAAACTTCTGACTTTCTGAGATGTCACAAAAGACTCCCCCCAAGTCAAGGAGGAAGTTCATGATCAAAGTCATCAAAAAAATGATTTTGGGGCTCCAACACAACCGCTATAGTACAATGTAAAGAGTCGTCAGGCACGATGGAGGTTGTTGCTCCTCCTCGGCGCTTCCTTTCACTTTAGCGCCTCTTAAGGAAGGTAGAGGAGGGTCGGGCTCTCCTTCTAGTGTAGTTCCTGATGTTAGGGGCCCCTATAGCGGCGAAGGTGGCTGTTGGTTGGCCTATTGTCGTTGACAAGGCAAGGGTCCACAGCTCCCCTCTAGAGTCTAGCAACAGCTAAGGACCGCCCGGCTAGGCCGCTATGGACTTAAAGGTGTGATTGGCACTGGAAGATGGCAATGAAGGTACATCCATAAGCGTTGCTAACAACCGCAAGTCCCTTGGTGCTACATTGTTGCATTGTAGCACCCGTGAGAAAGACGTATAACAACAACAAAATCAGAAATAGAGAGGGAAATAGAAGGAATAAGATAGGAGGAATCAATCTGAGTACTTAGCATGGTGGAAGGGGATACCTATAGTTTTGGAGGAATATAGGAGGAAAAAAGATCAAGAGGGGGAACAGGATGCGGCGACGTACTATTTACATGAACAAACACTTTTTTTAATGGAAGAGATTAATCTTGACCTAAGGTTTGGAATTAATTGGTGGTGGGGGATATGTGGGTTGGGCCCTATGAAGCACGGGAACGGAAACAGACACAGATATAGACACGGACATTGGACACATCGATTTCTAAAAATATAGGACACGGACACGACATTGGACATGGCAAATACATATATATATATATATATATATATATATATATATATATATATATATATATATATATATTTCTAGCACATATTATGACATAATATGCTACATGGAGTAAAGACACAAAATGATATAAATAGATTATCCACAGGAAAATCACCATAAAATACAACAAGCATTCTACATATGAGTCACAAGACTCACAACATGGATTAAGTCACAACACATTAAGATGCTTATATTATAAAATTATTTCTGTAAAACATATGGAATTGTAAAACTTCAAGAGTCGTAGAATTTTGGGACAATAATTTTTTATTGTTGGCGAAAGTAATTGTGAACAACATGTATTATCAAGAGAAAGAAGGGGAGGGGTGGGGAAATATGTTTTTTGCTGGTGGCGGAGGAGATGGAAAATGAAGGTGTCTTGGAGGTTGAGAGGGAAGAAAAGGAAGGGGAATGCATTGTACATCTAGTTAATATGGAAAGGGCAAGAGAAGAGCAGAAGCAAGAAAAAGAGTAGGCATAGGGAGGACAACATTTTGATACTTTTGCCTAGAGGAGCAAGAAGAAGAGTAGGGGGAGATGTGGCAAGAGAAGATAAAAGGAGATACGGAGGACGAGTGTGAAATAAGAGGGAATGGGGAGCAATGTTGCGCCTACTGCAACATTCAAATTGAAAAAGAGCAAGGGCATGAATGAGAAGAGGAACAAGAGGGGGAGAAGGAAAAGTAAATGAGGGAGAAGCAGACAGAGGAACAGGAAAAAGTGGAGATGAAGGAACATTTTTGCAGGCTTTAGAGTAGGAAAAAGAAGAGGGGGGCAAGAAGAAGCAAGAAAAGGAGGGGGGAGAAGCAAAGGAGAAATTACATAGAACTGGAAGAGAAGGAGGTGAATCCAACTGCTTCCTCCTCGTGGTTGATGTGGTAGTCCATGATAGCTGCAACAGTTGGTGGAGATGACACCGCTGATGAGGGATGTTGTAGTTGCTAAAGGGCATGACTCACCTGTAGCAATTGAAGCTTAACCACCTGATGTTAGTAGGGCTAGGAATAGCATAGGACAAGAGGTGGGGATTTGGAAAAGGTTTGGGGTTATTCATACACAGGCTAAAGTGGGTGGGGATGACGTGTCTTGGATGTGTCCACGCTGTGTCTGGCACTGCAATAAAAAAAAAATCAAAAGTGGACACGCCGAAGGCGTGTCCGCCACGTGTCTAGGTGTGTCCAAGGTGTGTCCATGTTGGAACGTGTTTGACACAAACATGACATCCTTCGGGAAGTGTCCATGCTTC
This sequence comes from Alisma plantago-aquatica, assembly GCA_963693085.1. Taxonomy (NCBI): domain Eukaryota; kingdom Viridiplantae; phylum Streptophyta; class Magnoliopsida; order Alismatales; family Alismataceae; genus Alisma; species Alisma plantago-aquatica. The sequence continues at coordinate 630,901,103 of OY856411.1, forward strand.
CTAGGTTGGGTCGTACCTTGGGTTTTGGGCCTTTTGGCCGTTTCTCAACTCCTAAGATCTAGACCTACGGTTTAGATCTCAAGCTCTAACACAACGAAATATGAAAATGAAAAGTAAATCGTTAAAAACCACATTGCGAGTCTCAATTCATTCTTCTAATCAATTTGTCAAACAATACACCCGAGCATGGTTAAATGTTAATAATGTGTGGGAAGCCTTAATTGCCTTATTTATGCTCATGACCCAACTGAAATATGACACAAAAAGTAAATTGTTGAGAACTTTTGGACAATCCTTAACTATTACAAATAAGTCCTAGTAATGCATAAATTACAAATAAAATCCTAGATGAAAACTAATTAAAAGAAAAATACACATTATAGACGAATACAACGCGCTCTAACCAGAGGCGACCAAACCCCATCCAGGATATGGATGAGCAACATGCCCTGCATCAAAAGTAAGTTAACAATTGAGCAACCAAATAGCTGAAAATCTGAAAACAAATCTAACTAGCCACTAAAATAAAATCCTAGCTAAACATCTCAACCAAAGCATCTACACTAAGTTTGTCAACTATCAATTATTCACTTTACTTCCACATGTTTCCTTTATGGGTTTCCTCTCTCAAATATCTTTTTGAGAAACTGGTCATGAAGAAGACCATACCAATGTGTGAAAGAGAAAACCACAAAGTAGACCATACTTCTATTGTTATAATTGGATCAGGGCATGTTGGTTACATCAGGAACAATACCGAAATTTGGTTTCTGACCCAAGCATGTGGTCCAATGTCGTAATCTGACGTAACAATTGGCCCCAAACCAGCTTCTAATTTAGCTCGACTTTTGGCTGAGAATTATGTTCGACTCTAGCTCTATTCTTGTAGTCGTCGACAACTTGAATACAGTCATCAGCTAACATCCATGGCATCTAAATGGTTGAGGATCTCAAGCAGCTTCTTTTTAATCTAGACAAAGTGGGTATATCCCCCTATTTTCCAAGCTAAAAATTCCTCACATGCATTGAAATAAGCTTGAAAGTCTCTAGGGTATACTTGGTAAAGCATTTAGCGCCAGATAGATTGTGGAACCGAAAATCCAAGCTCTGCCTCAGTATTCACCCCAGCAAAGTATGCACCTGCTAGACCAAGTATGTGGGGTACACACGGCCGAGCATTTGGGCCACTGAAACAAGCAGCAAAATAAATAGCTCATGAACCAAATAAACTGCCCTTTATAGGAGCAAAACATTGATATTCTCTTAGTACATTTCATCATTGTTTTTCTATCTTTATCTCCACTCTATTTCTTGCATGCCATGTTTTCATAAAGTGAATAATGTTTATGTTCACAATGCACCATTGTAGTAAATTCAAAGTAAACTATTCAAAAGCACCTTTTTGGATATGATCCAAGCAAGACAAAATATGTTTGATAGTTGAACCTTCTTAATGTAGGCAACTCCTAGATTCAGTACTCAGGACTGGTGATGATTTACTCCCCTTCCTCCTTACTCCCCGTGTAATTCGACACTTTGTGCCAACCAAGTTCTCAACTTGTAAATAGTATTTGTGCTTTCTTTAGCAACTTATGATAGTTGGACCAAGTCGTCGACCAATGATATTGCGGGACAGAAACAACACCGGTTTGTAACAACACATTAACCTCCATGTCGCAAAAGGGTTAAATCCAAGAGAGTTGGCTATCGTCGTCACATCAGTCTAGCTGCCTGCCTATGTTTCTAGAGTTCTTGCCGACCTCGCTAATGATTTCAAGCATTCTAATTGTTGCTCTGGTTTCTATAACCACAGAAGGAGCATTGCATTGTTTGATTCCACGTGCAGTTTTAATGGTTTTTTGTACTGATCTTAGATTCAGAGCTTACTGGTGATGATAAATTATAGGGCACTTAGACCCGCAGGTTCCACTATTTCTCTTAGAAGACGAAATAAGTTGGTGTGGTTTCACTATTCAAGTTTTATGGAAGCGTAGGTTCCACTACTTTTGGAAGAGCAGTAAAAATTAGGGGCATGGTTATTACTTTTGGGACTACTAGTTACATATTAAGGGATAAAAACACAAATCATCTAAAAGAAAAAAAGAGCTTCAAACTAGGTAGTACTGTTGAAATCAAACTAGGTAGTACTGTTGAAATCAAACTAGGCAGTACTGTTGAAATAGGAGGCAAAAACTTGCAGTTTGCAACTTTCGCGTTACAGTAGAGTGGATGAGGCAAAAAAAATATGATAAAAAACAAGATTGTAGCTATATCGCCTAACATCTATGGTAATCGATAAAGCCTTAGATACATACACTCAATTTAATAACCATCAAACCATCACCCACTATCCAACCCGGGATTAAGTAGCAATGTGTGTTTTAAAAGTAAACCATATGACTTTTCTTTTCTGTAGATAATTTTGTGGGCAACAAGCAATATATACTCTTGTTTTGTAAAAGCAGTGGAACCCAGTTACTCGAATACCACACAGGATACTCAGTCTTATTTATAGGGAAACTGATACATTCCCATGACATAACAGAGTCATCCATCACCATCCTAGTAGATACTAACTCTCTTCCATTTCCATGTTATCCATCTTCATAGGCTTCAATTCCATGTTCCGCCTCTGTCCATCCACTGTTCTTCCATACTTGCTTCCATCAATTAAGTTACCATCTTTGGGGCCCGTTTGGACAGATCTTCTCATTCGGAGGAATGGAAGGGGGCTTGCTGCTTAACTAAAGGAGAAGAACATGAGCAGATGTTGGGGCATCTAAGCTAGAGCCACTCCTTCCCACTTGCTTCCTCCCTTTTATTCTATCTCCAACTATTGTTCCTTCTTATTCTTACAGATACGTCAAGATTGATTTCTTTCTCTCTCTCTATTGTTCTTATCGATTTGTCTATGGCTGGCTAGAATCTGGTTTTGACTAGAGGGGGGAGTGGGAGTCCCTTGAGGATTACATGCATGTGCCTCTATGTGTTGTAAGTGTTTTACTATGGTTAAATACTCCCAAGATCTTTTTCCACAATGTTTATAGTCATACAATGTTTCTCTTCTCAGTACTTATCGTAATGTTTTATATGGCAGGCAAGTACGAACACGGTTGACAACTTGAAGGTCTTGGATTGATTTCGAGAGAGCAGGTTCAAAAGAAGTTTTAGAGAATTCTAGAGTGGTCATGAGAAAAGGACTACCGGAAATAACATTGCTAAAAGGGGCCTTGAACTTGATAGTGGGATCGGATACCTAATTTAGCATTTCCAATCCATAAGATGATTTGGGAGGTGTATTCTTTAGGTTTTCCAACTTAGCCAGTTAGAATCCAAAACAATCAAATGAAGTGAATTGCATGGTTAGGCATGAAGGTGGTAAGCCTTTGACCATTTTAGTATCCAATATCCACCATCCATCTCATCGTTGATGAAGATTTTACCTTGTAATTGTAGTTTAGTTCTCATTGTTTAGTCGTCATCCCATAAACTATTGAACTACTTAGCTGAACCATAATTCAGGATGTTAGGGGCCTAACATGCACTCTGTCTTCAACCTTGGACTACAACTGAATTCGCACACTTAATGTGGATTGAGCCACAATAGTCAAGATTTTTAAATATGAGACTCAACATATGCTTGGCTTGGGGAACAGAACTTGGATTTCTAACCCCATAGAAAATCCTGTCAAGTATTTTCTGTTGCTTCCAGGGAGCAATTGATAGACACCAAGGAGTTAGAGTTTATGTAGACTAAGTGTGTATGTATAGATTTCAAGTCAACTCTTACATTGTTCTATTATCCCACCATAGTTATTAACTCAGTTTCCCTTTTTTTTTTTCCACTTGTTCACCTGTTTTTCGGACATGGATTTCCTAATTCTCAACTATATGAACTCTTTTGGAAGATATTAGTGATAGATTAATGAAATCAAGAGTTCCCAAGCACAAATGCAGACATTCATGAGAACTGTAAGCAAATGCATTGTTTGAATTGTGGCAGGAAAGGACATCTTGCCTACTATTTCCAATTCAAGACCATGTTGTACAAGATGTATCCTATGGCTACTCAGGATTATGGCAAAGAATATCATGTTCAGTCTCCTTAACCCAACAAACCCTTATGGGTTTTATGGAGACACCGCACCCCATGATCAGACCAGTATAGCAACTCTTCATATTATCCAGTATAACCCCATCAACATTGCAAAACAAATTAGGGTTCCAAGTGTGAACTTCAGCATTTGGGTGTTGGAGTGCTGAGCATGGATGTTCAAGATAGATTTTTAATGTGGAACAGAGGTTCTTCACTTTAACAGCCTCAGTTCTACAACATATGTGGACCGTGGACATTGGATTTCAGAGCAGGAGTGCATCTAGATCTATAGTTTGCGATGACGCATCTTTATTACTGTTACATCCTTTAAAGGCATCTATGACATCGATTAAGATGTGACACTAGAGGAGCTAGCAGGTACCTCCATTTGAGCTGCTGATGCCACGTGTTCCAACCATAGAGGAAGAGAACCGCAAAGAGAAGCAAGGATAGCCAATGGACATCCTTGGACACGACAAACCTATGGAAGTTTCTTGCCTCCACCATCCCAAAGACTGCATAGAAAAGTATTCTAATTCAAATTCAGTTAGGCATCTTGATTGGGTGAAGGAAGATCTTTATGGTGCACCTTGGGCACCATATGCTCTAGAAGATGAATGGTTAGCTATCGACTTTATAGAAAAAGTTATAGAGCAAACAAAAGCCATGTTTGCCTTGCCTAATGAAGAGGATCTTCCACCACAGTTCTGTAACCTTCAATAACTTGATTTGTGTGGTTTCTTGTGGCTTGAAGAATCCAAAAACTGTCGCCAAATAGCCTACAGGAGGAAAATGTAAGCTGTTTGATTCTGCATAAGGTTGAACAACGAGCAAAAGAAGTGGATCAAGCTTGATTTCAATCAACTTATCATTCTATGCTTGGTATCTCTGATATTCAAGGCATATGCACGACGCTACCTCTACGTGGATGCCCGGAATTTAGTCATCTACACACTAGATCTACCAATCCTACAGCTTAGGACCTGGGATCCAAACTTTGGGATTGTTGGGAGACCGCCTCTGATCTCTATCATTTTCCTTCAGTAGTTAACAAGATTGGCTTTCATTTTTCCGATTTCGTTCATGATTATGTTTAGTTTAGTGAATTTTGTGGGAAGTATTATGTTTCTCTCTATTGTCTTCTTTGGTGATTCTATTTTACATTGAATTTACCTATATCCAACTCTGTCTAGTGTCAACCGTACACTTCCAAGCTAGTTTGGTGTGGCCACTGTCTACTCACACTTCCAAGCAAGCTTGGGATGGTTGCCATCCACCTTTCTTCACCACAGCTACATGCTGGCATGGCGAAGGCTGGGCCAACCTATGCCAAGCCGCTAACACTTCCCCAAGCTTAGCGAAGACTACCATCAGCCCTAGTACCACATGCGAAAGAGGGCAGAAAAAGCAAAATGACAATTCTTGCAACACCCACCAAGCCGATACATGGAGAAGACATGATATTTCCCTTCGACTCTGAGTTTAGCTATGCTAGAGGATGAGTACTATTAAGCTTGGGGTAGTAAGGCACTTAGGTAGAATGTCCTCTACCTTCCATTCTTTGCATTTATTTATATATTTATTTTTCTAAGTCACTTATTCTATAGTTGGACTTTTTGGTGGTTATATTAGGATCAGACACAATTATTGTTAGAGAGTCTAAGCATTTAGGTTATTAAGTTATGGTGTCTATTTGTAATATAGGCCCAATTATGTCTTAGCTTATTAGGGTTATGTCCGCTTCCTTATACTTGCCTCCAATCCTATATATAAAAGAGGGATTTTCCTTCTATTAATAAGAATTAAGAAACATTGGAGATTTTACTCGTTATATTATTTTTCCACATGGTATCATAGCAATACGCTCTTGGGAAACCCTAGAGAGGAGAGAAAAAGGAGATTTCCCTCCACCCACGGGCGATCGCCGTCTCTTCCTAGCTTGGTCAGGCATCTTCCTAGCCTTCTTTGGTTGTCTTGTCTACCTCTAATCAGTATGTTGTCGCACCTCCCCTTCCTATTTGTTAACCATTGTTGCCCCTCCCTTTCCCTTTTGTTGTCATTGCCCCTCCCAACTCTGCCTGTTATTGCCATTGATCCTTCCTTCCTCCACTGCTTTGTTGTGTTGTCACACCCACCCTGCTACCACCATCGTTCTACTACCTCTGTGACGCCACCCTACTACCCTCGTCGTCCTCGCTATCCCAGTAGCCATCCACAACACCCTCTACTACCACTTGTGATCTCGGCCTCCAGTTTGAACACTACCCTACCCATTTGTTGTCAACCCCAGTCACTTATCACGTAGACGTCGCTTCACTCGTTAAACCCCTACCAACAACCCATGTTTCCCAACCGCAACTCTGACACCCCACCATAACCTCGATTTCATACTGCTACCCATTGTGTCTGTCATCACCAGCCCAACATACATATAACCTTATTTCCCTCAATACTTTTCCCCACATATACACCATGCCTAAAGCTAATCGGACCCTTAATTGAATCTGATTTTTGACCTAACCAATCTGCCTTTTCGGGTCACAGAAAGATCCATTTATTTCTCTACTTGGAACTGTATAATCGGATCATGCAGTACATTGACTCTAGTTATCCTACTCCACATGTTTGCCTACATATCCATTACTATACCATTGTTTATGACTTCCCACCCCAACCTTTCTCTTGCTACTTTTCATGGTTGGCATGAGGGGGGAGAATAGTGGAAGATGAATAGAGGGAAGAAATGAGATGGAGGAGAGATGAAGGAAGAGAGGAAGAATTTATTTCTATTGCTATCTACATGGATCTAAGCGCTATTTTTGCTGCTATTTGGTGTTGCTTTTGTTGCTGTGTGGATCCTTCTGCTGCTATTACATTATTGGTCTTTCTTCCTCATGGAGAGCTTGTAAAGCCTATTCGTCAGCGTTTGTTGCTATACTATTTGTTTGGATGATAATTTGCATTCTTTTCGATGGTTTTCTATCCAGCGACAGCGCTCGTGCTATTTGTGCTATCTTAGCACATTCTTTATGCTACTTTGTGCTATTGCATTTTCTGTCGTCCGTTCTTTATTTGCACGTTGACTTGTTTGTGCTTGTATGCACGTCGACTATTGCTTGTCTGTAATGCAGCACTCTCTGGACTGTGATCTAGCACCCTCTGGTCTACAACGTCTGCTATTGTGATAGAAATTATATGAAGAAAAAAGATTATGAAGGTTCTTGTTTGTGGCTTGCTTTATGTGGGTGCTATATGTATGATAGAGCTTCATGTTTTTCTATTACTACATTGCATCTTGAATCTTGTATTTGTTGCTTCTTTGCACAAAGAGTTATTCATTCTGGCTAGTCACCATTGTTGCTACTATTAGTCCATGCTATTGTTTTGCACATTGATTATTAGTACCTTTTGTGTTCCAGCACTCTCTAGTCTACTTCATGACAATGGCGACTGAGATGAAGACCTTGACACCTCCTACTGTTGTTTACTATTGCTCCATATGCCAATTCTTTTTGATCGAGAACCTCCCGCTACCTATCAGCATACCTGCTTTGATTATCTACTTTAGGGGAGTGTTTTTAGTGCTTGATTGTAATACGGGGAGAAATATTCTTGTATGGGCTTTGTTATCTTTTTGTTTTGCTTCTTTGTATTTAGTCTATCTGTCTGTTTGCAAGCTGACTTGGGATCCTCCCAAGCTCTAGCTTAAAGGAGGTGTAAGAGAGTCAAAGTATTTAGTTAATTAAGTTCTTGATCTACGTGTAATATGGGCCCAATAGTGTCTTGGCCCATTAGGGTTATGTCTACTTCCCTGTACTTTCCTCGATTCCTATATATAGGAGTGGGATTGTCGTTCCATTTTTTGCATTTATTTATTTTTCTAAGTCGCTTGTTCTGCAGTTGGATTTTTGGTATTTATATTAGGATATGATGCAATTATCAAGGGCTCTGTGCACAATACTAACTAAGAAACATGTGATAGCCTTGTACTATAGAATTAGCTCTTAGTAAGTGATCACAGGGAAGAATGACCAAAGGGTTGTACAAAAAAGAAGAGCATCATTGTCCATCCTTAGGCGTTCATCAAGTACTAAGACATGCATGGACATGTATAGGGCATGGTTTGGCAAGTGAACCATGTGTCTAAGCACCCTAGACATAGTTGTGTACAATTATATGTCGATTACAGCCACGATTAGGGGGCTCTAGGAAAGTGATAGTACCAACGACTTAAAAAAGTGATTAGTTGGTCATGTTTGACAGATATGTGTGCCAATGAGATTCTGTAGTTGGTCAATTTCACAAGCTTCTTCACATTTTCTATAGATGAGAAGGTTACACCAGTAATGCAGGTACACATACACAAGACTAGACTATTACCAGTAAAATATATAAGAAAACAAGAATGTAGCAAAGGACGGACTTTCAAGGCACAGTAAAATCCATGTGTTCATAAGATTCAGAGTTTCTAATTTATTTGGAATATAATAACGGCTCCAAAAGCATTCTGCAAGCAGTCAAGTCATTGGTTCATAGTACTCAGAATCCTGTTATTCACTTTTAGTGTAAGGAACATGATTCTTCTCAACAGAGTGGGTGTTAATCATCTGTAAATTTTTAACAAAAAGGAAAGCACAACACGGTATGAAAGGGAACTTGGAGGTGAGGGGATATTTTTCAAAGGTATGCAGAATGACTACTAAGCAGAGCCAGGAGAGGCCTCAGTTTGTCCCTTTCGATGTTCAAATGGGCAGCAATGATTCAGTAAACTAAAAAAATGAACAATTTATAAAAATAGAAATGGGCAGTAATGATTCAGTAAACTAAAAAAATGAACAATTTATAAAAATAGAAATGGGAGGTGAAAGTTGATTACATTTCATCAAGAAGGTAACGCAACTGCAAGGGAATTCCATTGGGAAGGGGGCTCGTAAAGGGTGGAATATTGGGACTAGGGATGATGGTGTTTGGTAATTGGGTTCAGAAGCAACATCATCCTTCAGACACTTCGCCGGTTTTCAATTGTACTTCAGGATAGAGTAAAACATCAACCAACCAGAAGAAAGGCTAGACGGCCACTAAGAACTGTGATTTCATGCTTGAACTTCAATAAGCAAAGTGGGAGGATTGCTTCAAACCTCGAGCTAAGCCCAGAAAAGTGGTAACAACCTCTACGTACAGCCTTAACGAAAACTTTGATGGAGATGAGAAGTCCAGCGTGTGTGGCAATGGAACCATTGTTTTGTGCTTCGAAAAAAAATCCATCACTAGCATGTAAATCAGGAGAGGATCTCAACAGAAGGTGAGGAAGGATTAATGTCATATAGAAGATCTCAGGTATTGATGAAAAGTTATCTACATATAATGGAGGTGCCATACCCATCACAGAGAAATTACTGGGACAGCATGCTCTTCAGCAGAACCTTTGAAAAAAGAAAGTCTTTCAGACAGGCAGACAGCTATAGATAACGAAGTTGAACCAGATTAAATCAGAGCTCATGTTGCTTTCACTGCAAGGTTTTTGAAGAAATACAGATATAATCATGTTGTTCATGGTGCCTGATCCTATACTAACTCAAAGGGAATTGAGGTTTTAAAATTAGATGTATTATGGATAAATTTACAAAAAGAATGTGATAGTATTTTGTAACCCAGAGCTTGCTTAGTATATTACTTCCAACAAGAAGATCCGGACTAAGATCTTGACAGACAATATAAAATCTATTTTGTAGGTAATAGCTGGCCAAGAACTAAGGGGCTCTCTTAGTGGGGATATATGCAGAAGAGCTTCATCAATAAATTTTGCTACTAGAAAAGTTCTATACTGAGGGCTAGTTTGGTTGGGTGTTGTTGGGTGCAAAGTAGGATTTGTAGAGTAAAAAGTTTAAAAAGAATGGTTTCCAAGAACATATAATTTATTTGGTTGGAAGCTGGAAAAATGCCCAGCTTTTATTTGTTTTCATTTGGTAGCAGCAGTCGGAGGCCAGAAACTAAGGGGGGGACCACATATAATCAAAGAAGCGGTGCTTATTCATATGGTACTGCACCCGACCACACCCTAAAACGGTGCAGTACCAACTCTGCATTTTGTGCATATTTCCGGACCAGCCGCTGCGTTAGAATTCACGGATTACTTTTCTACCAGCGCAACCAAACGAAATCAGCATGTGAACTCCGTGAGTTTAAGAGTAATGATTTGGTGTTACAACGTACCAAATTAGCCCTGAACTGACAACTCCTTGATATTCTTATTCCCATGCTATAGTTTAAGTAATTTGCAGCATATTGAGATATTTTTGTGGTTCAAAAAGATAAAGTGATTGTGATTCACAACAGCAAATTAGCAGTATGACATAAAAATTATGAAGCCCCCATCCAATGCTAAAACTTTTAAATCTAACAATGATAGGCTAACATAAATGGGTAGGCATGCTACCTGTCTAATAACAATCGGCTTAGGCTCTAAACATATCCGGACGTCAACTCCTCTTTAGGAAAATTGTTCATGTTGTAGCTATTAGCTATATACATCATTGGTTTATAATAAAAAAACATACTACAAAATATTGCAGACGGCATTAATGATTCCATGAGCTATGTTTCACATCTGCATTTTTTCATTTTCATGCGCCGGTTACTTCTTAGAACTCTGGAGGAGAACTAATCAACGATGAATAATGAAGTACATCTACATAAATTTAGATGTTGAATTCTCTTCGTGATTAAGAATGAGATCAAAAAATGTGATATCTTAAACTGCTTTGAGATAAAAATATGAAGCATAACAACACTCATGCAAGTATAATCCTAAACTCAAAATAGCGAATGGTAAGCGGCACTGCAGAGCAATATTCTGGAAAACCATGTGTCATGTTCGGGCAAAGGGTAGCATTGCTGGGTATGTGGCGATATGCATGTCTGAAACTTTTAAGAAAAACGTGTGTATATATATAGAGAGAGAGAGTCAGGCTAGAATACACTCGAGTGTACGGATCGCACGAATACACACAAGTGAGTTTGCATATTAGGACAATTTTTTGCAAAATATAAACCGTTGATCTTCACCGTCATACTATAACTAGGCTACATACAAATTTTGAGCCCATTTGGATGAGTGCAAGTCACTCATCCAAGGGCAACAAAATCAACGTGCGAAACTAATTTGAAATGCATAATTTTTGCGGTCTTCATAACGTGAGCTATACATATCCAAATGTGCTCAAATTTTGCGTATGAGTTGTTCACGGGATGTTTAAGAAGATCAATGGATTAGATTTTCAAAAAAAATATTGCATCATGAAAAACTACTTGAGTGTATTCTACTCCGGATACACTCAAGTGTATTCTAGCCTGACTCTATATATATATATATATATATATATATATATATATATATATAGAGAGAGAGAGAGAGAGAGAGTCAGGCTGGAATACAGTCTGAGTGTACAGATCACACGCTACACTCAAGTAGTGTTTGCATATCAAGACTGTTTTTTTGTAAAATGTAAACCATTGATCTTCATTGTCATACTATAATTAGGCTACATACAAATTTCAGCTCATTTAGATGAGTATAAATCACTAATCCGAGGAAAACAAAATCGATGCACGAAACTAATTTGAAATGCATAATTTTTGTGGTCTTCATAACATGACCTATAAGTGTCCAAATTGGCTCAAATTTTATATATGAGCTATTCACAAGATGTTTAAGAAGATCAATGGATTAAAATAAAATAAAAAATATTGCATCATGAAAAACTATATGAGTGTATTCTGCTCCGGATACACTCGAGTGTATTCCAGCCTCTCTCTTTCTCTCTCTCTCTCTCTCTCTCTCTCTCTCTCTCTATATATATATATATATATATATATATATAGAGTCAGGCTAGAATACACTCGAGTGTATCCGGAGCGGAATACACTCAAGTAGTTTTTCATGATGCAATATATTTTTTGAAAATCTAATCCGTTGATCTTCTTAAACATCTCGTGAACAACTCATACGAAAAATTTGAGCACATTTGGATATGTATAGCTCATGTTATGAAGACCGCAAAAATTATGCATTTCAAATTAGTTTCGCGCGTCGATTTTGTTGCCCTTGGATGAGTGACTTACACTCATCCAAATGGGCTCAAAATTTGTATGTAGCCTAGTTATAGTATGACGGTGAAGATCAACGGTTTACATTTTGAAAAAATTAGTCTTGATATGCAAACACACTTGAGTGTATCCATGCGATCCGTACACTCGAGTGTATTCTAGCCTGACTCTATATATATATATATATATATATATATATATTCTCTCTCTCTCTCTCTCTCTCTCTCTCTCTCTCTCTCTCTCTCTATATATATATATATATATATATATATATATATATATATATATAACTCTCTCTCTCTATATATATATATATAGAGAGAGAGAGAGAGACAGACAGAATATTTAATTAATAAATGGTCATTTTAAAATTTGACTTTTATGCTTATAGGAGTGTGGGATGAACATAATGCTAAGGGTAGAACAAGTAAAACTTCATTTAGAATGTTTCCAAGCAATTAGTAACATGTTACCAACATTGCCATTTGCTAGGTGATGGCAGCTAATATAGAAAACACCAAACCATGATAAACGATGACTCCCTAAACCAAGAAAAGTGGAGAAGCAATCAGTACGTGTATGTATACCGATTAGAAACAAAATCTACTAAGCATTAGTAATAAAGTAATTAGATTAACAAGTAAACAGATGGATCGGAGATGAGGAGGTGGAAGAGGAGAATCGAACATAGTCAGTACGTGAGGAGAGAAGATAAGGTAAGGAAGATCACGAAGGTCAGAAAACAGGACCAACAAGAGGAGGAAGGGGGAGAGAATATCAAAGAAGAGGACTGAATAGAAGGCAACGAAGAGGACTGAATAGAAGACTAAGAACGTCAGAGAACGGAGGAAAAACAAGGATGGGGAGGAGAGAAAGACAGAAAAGAAGTCAGTCAGAAGCAGGGGGACTGGTGAAGAATGAAAGTAGAATATGGAAGTGGAGGAAGGAGAGAGAACTGAAGAAACAATAGTAGAATTAGGAGGATGATGAAGACTTGAAAGCAGGAGCTAGTAGGAGGAGGTCTGAAGATGAGAGGCTGTAGAATAAGTAGGAGGTGGACGAGGATAAGTACATTACGATGAGGAACAATAAGAATAAGAGAGAATGAGAGGAGTACGATGTCACCTTCTTTTCTTCGTTAAGGCGGCCTCTTGGGTGCCCAAGAGGAGAAGGGAAGAGCTGGACAAAAAGAGACGCCAGCAGTGGAAGGTCTAGGGAAGCCCGCCGCTGCCGGTGGAAGCTCTAGAGACTGCCCCGGCTGCGGTATTGGGGGTGGGGAGTCCGGCGTGTGAGTCGGGGCGATGGTCGAACTGTGGATGCGAAGGCCGGATTGGGATGTGGTGGATTAAGGGAGGAGGTTGGAAGATTTTCTTTTTTATTAAAAGAATAAATGAAATGTCTTGCAAGGAAACGTTGTTAACGGTCCGACAATTTTTCGCTGACGTTTTTTTTATGCAAACTGTACAAATAATACAAACAATTTTGCGCTAGAGTACAAATCATTAGTAGTCCATCAATGAATCCATCAAACAGTGATATTTATGTTTCTAGAGTGTGTCTTTTAATCACTATGCAGAAAAAGGATTTTTTGTTTGAAGAAAAAGACATTTTAACTTAACCTCGTTGATGTTGTTGTATGATTTGATAGACATGTGTACCTATGGTGATAACATTAGAAGTAGAGACTTCTATATACTACAGTTGGATGGGACAAAGGTGCACTATAACTACCCAGGATGGAATTAGGGTGCATTACAACTACACGAGGGTATCTAGCTAATCATGAATTGTCCAAGAAGATTAGATGAGGGAAAGGACTTAGTAGTGTGGGAACCACATTCATTGATGATGGATCTTTCAAGAAATTGATTAGGAAGTTATTTGTGCCTCCTAAAATGTCTAGTACAAACTAAATATGGATGTGGATCCAAATATATCACTAAAGGTGGGAGCTTTACTTAGACGACTTATTATGAGGGCCTTTCCAATCAACTCCAGGTTCAACGACTGTCACTTCTGAATGGGAAGAAGGTGTCACAATTGCGATAATCATGAGATTAAAATACGTGATTATCAGTTACACATTGATCTCACAACCATTGCTAGGTCATGAATTCATGGTATATGTTGGGATTAAGATAGACTAAACATCAATCTTGACATTTCCTTTTTTATTTACTTGTTTAAAAAGACCAACCAATACAGCATGGATTAACTTTGTATAACAAGTTAAATATAAATTATGACTTGATATCGTACACATTGTAACATATGGGTTCATTTCTAATATTTTTGGCATACACAAGATTGCTAGATTTATCCTTATTTTACAGATGATGTGAAATATAATCCAGAAGGGGTGAAAATAGCATAATGACAATTCACAAACAGTAACCAGTTCATAACGAATATTTTATAATAAAATGACTTAAGTAAAGAAGGAGGAGGAAGGAGTAGATGAACATGTTGATTTAACATTGTTTAGAACCCATTAAGGTTTTCTAATCTGTGTCTAGTTAGCCTTTCAACCACTAGGTTTGGACAAACAATCCTAGTTGAATAGTTGAGAGAGGATACAATTATACAATAATATATCTAACCATTGAAAGTAAAGATAAAAATTGTTTTCTGTCTCCTTTAAATATTAGTTGGTTGAGATCACTATTGTTTCCTTGTAGGGCTTCTAAGAAACCATCCCAAATCCTTCTTTTAATCATGGCGAAAGGAAGGCCACCACCTTGTTCTCTTTAATAGGCTATAATAAAATAATCTTTATCTGCTTTTTAAGGTCAAAGGAGGACCATTGTTGCTTCTAGACCAATTTCTGCTTCACTCACCATAAAGCACCTCTAGAAGACTTATTCATAAGTGAAATGGATTGAAAGAATGGAAAGTACAATGTTAAGCATTAAAGGATGGGAAATCTTAAGCAAACAAAGAAGCTTTTCTTAAACGCAACTTTGGATCAAGAAGGCATAATATCACTATAATACTTTCTTAATGTGTTATATGGCTCAAGTGCGGGATAAAGAGTCTATATATGGCCCTGATTGTTGAATGGATTAAGGTTCAATCAGGGGAGCATCTAGGATCATCAAGAGTTAATATAAATGTTGAAAGTTGTAGAAAGGTACGATGCACATGCACAACAGGTAATTTTTGAATAGAATGTTGATTTAACTACCCTATCAAAGGTCAGGTCAAACTTAAGATCAAACTAATTGACTCTGAAGGCTAACAACACTTTAATCAACTCTCGCCTAAACTAAAACTTCAACTGAAACCATATCAGTTGAATCATGACTATGACTGAGTTCACAGGGGATAAATCTCACTAGAAATTTATTTTTGGCTCTAGACAAACCAGTAAAAGCAATTATTATCTTCCAAGGCTCCCTAGGGTCCTAAGTAAGGATAAAATAGGTGGAGGGATCATCAGGCAACCACCCTTTTCCTTTACATCCTTGGGTGGGGATAGGAGGGAGATAATTAGAACTGCAAAGAGGCATGACCTCCATCCCTAATACCTATTGGGAATGAAACTACAACCTCTTGCTAATAAGTGAATGAGGCCTACAAGTTGAGTATTTACAAAGTGTCGTCATCAATTATCCTTTTACAAGATAAAAAATAAATGGACAACTACAATTTTTAGAATGCATTGAAAATAAAAGTCATGCAAATATTTTATCTTTGTATGGTATAAGTCTATTTGACGTTGCTCTAATTCATATGTTTTTAAAACACTTGATAACATAGTTAGAATCAACATTACTAGGACACACCTTTCATTAAAATAGGTCTACAAGGTGCCCTTGGGGCAAACCCTTTTTATGATGACAATTATTTCCTTAATAAAAGAAAAAATGACCAAAGAATTTGTAGTTTGAGTGTAGAGATCATACCATGGTCTCAGTAATACTGTGTGCATAATGGAAGGTTGAATGTATGAAAAGAATACAAATGATGTCAACCACAGAATTAGGAAATGTAGTTCCATCTTTAATGGATGATGCATTTTGAATTTTACTTTTTTCATAATTGTATTTCTTGATCAAGA
Organism: Alisma plantago-aquatica; assembly: GCA_963693085.1. NCBI lineage: Eukaryota > Viridiplantae > Streptophyta > Magnoliopsida > Alismatales > Alismataceae > Alisma > Alisma plantago-aquatica. Next base: position 630,917,365 of record OY856411.1, read on the forward strand.
ATGTGAAATTTTTAATTTTCAAAACAAAATCAAGATGATATAAACGTAATAAAACACAAGGTAAAAGCATTTTATTTTTATCTACTTTCTTTGTCCTCTTCTGTCAAAATCAGAAAGGAAAGGTAGGTGGCGTAAAAGAAAGCTAATACCCCCTTAATATGAGTTCATCCTAAGTAAAAGCAATCAAAGCCATGAGGATTTGATATCAAGTGGAACAAGTCTAATCTTGGGTGATTAAATAAGTTTTGGTATACATATGACAAGTACTTTGCCAAGGTATACAATTAAAGTGACAGAAGTTAAGGAAAAAACTTAATATAAGAGAGAGTTAAGAAACCAAAAATTAGTTTGTCAAAATTTGGTTATAAAATGTGGGACAACTAGCTATACATCTTTTGGAATCTCATATTTGCCAAAAGAAAATATGCTTTTACATAAACTAAGGCTCAATATACACAAACACAAGGCTAGCTACAAGATATATCATTTCGAAAGAGAAGTAAATCATGAGACAATGTGCTCAAACATAAAAGATAAAGTACAACACAAGAATACATATTTGGCATACTCAATTTTGGTCTAAAAGGCATAAAGTAATTATTTTACCTTTTAGAAATTTTATTTGCCTTTTGGTACCTTACTTGAACCTCCATTTTAAAATTTTCTTATTCTTTGAGTATACTGTTGTCATTCTAGAATGACTCAAAATTTGTGTGTTTATTGATTTGAACTTTGTAATTACCTAGGACTCTCGCTTTAGAAACTATTGACTTTTAAATCATTCAAAAATAAAATAAATCATTTACCGAGTAGTTAATAGAGATAGAATAGTTAAATATGGTATATTTTCATTTTGGGAAACAATATTTTGAAAATTTTATTTGAATAAAATTAGGCACATGGTTAAAATCTCGTAATGTTTTGATTCACAGTGTTGTTTCTAGATTCACATTCTCAGCATTTTCTCATACATCTTAGGAGTCAAGATAGTTATGGAAAAATCATCCATTATTGACACTGATATCCAACCAGCCATCCTATATAGATATAAAACCCTACTCAAATGCAAAATTAAAAAATATCCTTGCATGTATATGGGTTTTCCTGTCACACCTTTTCCCATAACAAACCATATTTGGAAGCCTATCATTGACAAAATCAGCAGCCATAGGTTATCACCATGGACATACAACTTCCTCACCCTAGTTGGTAGACTCATTCTCCTAAATAGCTCATTAACATCAATCATCACACATTATCTTAGCTACATCCCACTACCAAAAAGATCACTTAGAGCTATTAACATTCTTAGGAAAAAGTTCCTCTGGAACCACTTTTCTACAACCACAGAACATACTAAAATTCACATGGTTAATTGGAATACCATCTATGCTCCCAAAAAAAATTGATGTATCATCAATCTCAAGACACATGTCGTCTCCCTCATAGCAATGATTATTGCTACTCTCTCCTCAAATATTGTCAACATCTAGAAACCTTTTATTCTTCACAAATGTTACTGAAATAGAAATCTATGGTGACTATAGCTAAAGGCATTGCATCTCCTCTATATAAACACATAAACAAAAATATAAATATAATCGCTCACATGATCAAAACACCCCCCACATTTCTCAAAACACATATGTTTCTAGACTGACCCGTCATACCAAAACATGATGATATCAAATATGGGATTAAACATCCATATTCCATAAAACTTGATATATTTGGGCACTACAAGATCCTTAACGCTACTCACCAGCAACAGAAGAAACACTCTCAAACAACCCCTTACTCAATACATTCCAAATGATACTATGATAGACATCATCCATGTTCTATAATATAACACTGTAAATAACATATCATGGACATGGGGATGTACCTACAACATCTCATCACGCTTACCACTTCCTCTCTTATAGAGGTATCACCAACAACATGTTTGATATCTAGTATAATACATGCCCCTAAAAAATGAAGATCCTCATTTGGCTCATTACGCATAATAAAATCCATACTAATCAAAATCTTATAAAATGAGGAATCTTTGAACCATCTAGATGTACATGTGTCAAAACGGCACAGAAACTACAAACTGCCTCTTCATCCACTACCCTACTATCACCCAGTTACGAATCACTTTTTTCACAACCCTATAGTTTTTACCGAATTGAGCATCATATACCTTATTCATCAACTGAAACCAATAATTCCTTCATACAATAAGAGTAAACTAATGATCACCATTATATGGAACATATGGAATGAAAGAAATGCCTGAAAACACAACAAAACTTGCAACACTCATCACCACATGACATATAATATTGAACATACATATTCCTTATTTCTCCATTGCAGAAATTCCCGTTATGGAGAGGCAAGAAGATGAGGTGCAACATGCTATTTTTGGTGACATCATTAGTGAAGGAAGGTGCTTCACACTGGAGGAGATCATGGCATGCTATAGTGGCTTTCGAATTGGAACTTATAGCATAATTCTTATGACCGAATCAATTCATATTATGTTTGATTTACAGCAGAGGCCTACTGTTAAGGGGTGCCCCCAAGGACTATTTCATTATTTCATCACATCATGTTTTTAAGCATTATTTGCACTATTGTACCTTTTTTTTACTCTTGGACACACCTCTTGTGTTCTCTATGAGTGAGCATCATGTATGACCTTAGATTTGTAGACAGTTATGTTTGCAATCCAATTATATATATATATATATATATATATATATATATATATATATATATTATGGAATTGGCATAAAAAAGTAGCTTTGTGGCTATAACATCTTAAATTATAACCATAATAAGCTATTAACATATCCTTTTGATGTATCCTTGACCCAAAGGGATTTGAGAATGTTGCTTCCTTAGATAAACCACCGATGACAATAGTTATCAAGAGTCTCACAACTCTCTTCTTCTCCTCTCAGATGTGATCAAGGATGATTAAATCTTTGTGTGACATTGATACCTCATGACGATCTTGACTCAGACAAAATGGTAGGCTACCAAGGATCAAAATCCTACACATACTAGGTGCCACCACCTTGACGTGCACAGACCAAGAAATATCTACCATAGCCATTAAACACCATTGTGACCTAAATCACCTCTGCCTCATTACTCTCATATTTTGGCAATCCATAACCTTTTGGCTCAAGTATAACTATACCTCGACCCTCATCCATGTATGCCACAGATCCGATCTCATGCTTTCTTAGGCCTATAGTTAACAACCACCACCACTACCTCACTAGTGTTAAACCAGAGTACCACCCACAGACTCCTTCCTCCAGCAAGCTAAGGCATGCATGTGCCACGTCTAGTGTTGGGTTGCAGCCACTAGACGCAGACCCCCTTGTGCCACCACCCTTAGCAGCAATGACGATCAGCATCCAAAGAAGTTGTGAGTCCATCTTCCCAAACACCCAACCATGGGAGAACACCATCATGTCTACCCACACATCTTGACACTCTTTCTCCTCTGTTATAACCCAACTACTAGTGAGACAAGGTCATAGTACTAGAACCTACTATATAATTGTATTGACACCATGATAAATACAACCAGAATATCAAATGATGTTTCACGAGGAAAATACAAACAATGGAATTCCACCTAGTATCACAATGGCATGATTTACTACCTGAGTATATGTATGGTGATGTACCATTATAAATTAAAGAAGATTTAGGACAATTTTTCCAATATACATAATCCATGGTCTATAATTATATCCCTCAAGAGTTACCCTCAATGAAAAATGTTACTAGTGATGTATGTAATGGAGATTGCAACCTTATAAAGGGATACATGAATAAAAATAGGTATGTTATGGGATAAATATAGAAAATTAAATGAATTTAAACCCTAGTTCTAGATAAGCTAGTGATTTTACAACCTGGGGATATACGAAAACCACATCCTGGTAAATAATCACCCCTTTTAATAATATATACATGCATCATTAGAAGTTATGTACATGTATGACATAAATTAGTACATCACATAATATAGATTAAAAGGAGTATTATGTCATGTATGACTTATGAATGTAAAATCTCGGGGTCATTTCACTTATTATCATGAAATAATATTAAGACCGTAATTGAGAAAACTGTCATTAATAATACAATTGAAATTGTGATAAGTAAATGATTTTAAGACAATAGTAATATGTTTCTTCCTAGGTTGTAGATTCGTAGTGAACAAACCTAGGACTCAATATTTGATATTATTGGAATCAATCCCATGCCTCGTACAAGTTCTCACTTGGTTTCTATCTAAAACATGTGATCTTATGTTTGTTTTGAAGTGTTTTCTCTAGTGGGTAGAACTTCGTGACAAAAGCGTCAGCTAGAGATCCCCACCCATTGATGCTTCTGTCTGCAAAAGTGATATACCATGATAGGTCCTTGTCCCTCAGAGAGAAATTGAACCTTTTGCAATAAAGAACTTCATGTGGTACCTGATTCATATTAATGGTGTCACAAATATTCTTAAAAGCATCTAGGTGGTGATAAGGATTTTCATCCAAAGAGTTTCTTGTATGGGTTGTTTTCTAGATTAGATTTATGACAATTGGCTTCCGCTCAAAGTTTGTAGCATTGAACCGACCAATGATGCTTGGGAATTTGGATTCATTGGCCCCTGTGGAAGCTAAATCACACAGAGATGTGGCTCCGTCTGCATCGTCGCCATCATTGTTGTTATTGTTATTATTATTGTTCCTATTTACTTGACTAGCACGAGGTTGAAGTCCTAGTATGTCTAACTCATGGAAATGTTCTTTGTACTCTTATTCCTCATGATGATCCTCATTATTATCTTCATTGTAATCCTCGTGGTTATCCTCATTGTTCTGTTTGAGAAAAGTTGGTCTCCTTCTAGGAGGCATGATCCTTGTATCTAGGGCTAACAGTGGTCCAGTTCATGCTAAATTCCTAAAATAAATCGCACGCTTACATTTAGAAAGTAGACACGTGATATGAGGTATCCAAGAAAGCAAGAGATATCCGGTTTAAAATGTGTGATTAAAACCATTTTAAGACTTAAGGAACATGTATATGCTAAGTAGACTTGGGTTCTTAGCAACATCAGTTTACCTTGTCCCCGACAACGGTGCCAAAAGTTGATTGCTTAAAGTCATGCATCCCCAAAAGGAGTAGATCTAGAGTAATTAGACTTTAATTTTATAACTTGATATATAGGCTCCCATAATGGTAATAACGGGACTAGATGTAGTAAAACATGGTCGAAAATAGGACAAGGGTGGTAAATGTCAAGATTCTTAAGCCTTGGCTCAGTTATGCCAACCAATAGGTAAGAAATATGTTCCTAACATAGTGACGGTTCTCAACAGATAAATAACAAATAAGAAAAGTTAACAAAAAAACAAACATAAAGGAGAAAGAATGATTTAATGGTTTTGAGTATAGGGGATGGAAGGAAATTTGGGTTGAGTTTCACCATCTAAGAACCTCTCACCAACATGTCACACTTACACCCATCGTACACCTTTAGCAATTTTACAAGTAATCATCAGAAGTGTCTATTCCCTCCTATATTGAGTTTTAACATTGTCTCTCTCTTAAGAAGGAAAATAAGCAACTAATATAAAACCATATGATCATTAGCCTAAGCATTCTAACATTCTCATGCATTCTTACAACTCCATAACTCTTAGATATAGGTTAATACTACTCTCTTGAGGTATTAACAATAAAAAAACACAAGATGCATCATGTAGTTGAATAATTAAGAACAAAAGTATGGATATTGTAAAGAGTGGGACCCGAGAGGGGATCCACTCAAATGGCACAATATAAGATCCATGTAAAAATTCAACAACAGAAACATAACTATTACAAAGTTACATGATGATCTATTTAGAATTGTTCCTCACCATAAAAGGTGGTATTTAAGATCTAAAAAGGTATACATAAAATAAATCTAATCACATATGAGACATGTTGTAGAGGAAACACGATCATTCTAAGTTATCTTTAGGTCAAATACCATATATATGGTCTTCATGCATCCTTATCTTCTAATGTACCTTCACTTGAGTGGAAGGGAACATCATCTATAACATGGGAAACAAGGTAAATGTCAACAAAGGTTAAGTATTCACATATAATAAATACTTTGGGCATTATATTGGGTTAAAAGATCTAAAAGATATGTTTCCACAAGAAGGGGGCTATTTGCAATTAGGTAAGTTCAAAAGAATTATTTCAAGAGAAATGAGGCATATTGAAATTCATATTACAAACATGAGAATAAAATTTCCTTGCCATAATAGTTAAACACAACTCCATTTTAAAATAATAAACATTCACATGCATAACAATATGGATAAAATATACCTAAAACACAATTCCATTTTAAAATAAGCAACAATAATGAGGACATTTTTCACGTACTATGGAAATGTCCTCACACCAGGGCAATCTGAAATGCACTAGAGGACTGACCATGCGGGAGGCCAAGTCTTTGGATAATTGGCTATCTTTAAATCTAAAAGATTCACATACTTTTCCAAATAGAGATGTTTGGATAGAAGTGGCTATGGAGAATATTTGGTTTGTAAGAAATGACTATGTCTTCAACGAGATAGTCAAACCAGTGGAGAGTCTCGTTCGGGCAATCGCCAGGGAAGTGGAGCTATGTGATAAAGCTTTTCAGTCACAAGGTCAGCATAACAACTATCCAAAACTTACCAAGAGATTATATAAATGAGCACCACACACGTTGAAGATCAATGTAGACGGATCAGTACTTAAGCGACATAAGATTGCGGCCAGCAGCTATGTCATCAGATATCACAATGGTAGCTGGGTGAGCGGAGGAGCCTAGAAAATATGGAGAATGGACGTTCTGCTGACAGAACTCCTGGCTATCTACCATGGCCTCTCCGGCATCAAGGATGTAGTATGGCCACATATAATGGAGACTGATAATCAAAGACCGAGTAGGATGATAAACAATTGCATACCAAGTCCGTGCAAGTACAGGGGCCTTGTTCAACACATATCAAGGGCCCTACAAGCAAAGCCTAATGTCCAGCTCATATACATTAGCAGGCAGGAGAGAACAAACTAGCAACCAAATTAGCATGCTTCACATCTAAACACCCATGTAACTCCTTGTACTGGTCGACTTGCCCTGATTTCCTCACTACGTTGTGTAGGGAGGAAGGAGGTAACTGGAGACCCAACTTTATAAGTCATAGTTTACCTGCTACCTGGGGCCAGGATGAATAAATAGCCATAAATTCCTAAAAAAACCCTAAAACAAGGTCATAACACTGTAGGATCATGGCCTAAAAGAAATAAGGGTGGAAATTCACACCTGGAGCAAAATAAGCACACCCTATATAAGTATGGTTGTACATAAGTACCACTATTCTAGATAATCTTATCAAACATGTAGCATACAAAAATAGAGTGGCAAGACTAACATTTTAGTCAATTTCTCATTTAAAGGCAATCATAGTAGGAGGGGCCCTAAGACCCATTATAAAAGAATATTTTAGCAACCACGTGAATTTATATGAATCAAAAGTAGGAAATATGAATCTCCAATTGGATTTTGAGTAAATTGATAGTTTAAGAGATGCATCATTAAATAAATGTAGGTTTTAGTCTAATAATGCCCAAAATAAAATAGAGGATGTACATACCTGATCATCATAGCTAACGATTACTCAACAAATATATATGCGGTCCCCATAGTTAGGTATTCGTCCTAAGAACACATTATGTATGTTAGTCAAACCAATGTGATCATGTGTATACATTCTTATTATAGATTTTTATATTGTTCTTATCCTAGTCATAATTATCTAATGGCATATTAGGGTTTAAGTATTATTAAGTGGATATATGATTCATTAGGTATTTGTTTTAGTTCTAATATCCATCTTTAAACATACACATGTCTAAATATTTCTAGATTACATATATGTGTTTTAGAGTAATCTGCATTCCTTTAATTTAGGTGTTGTAGTTTTCTTCTATCAATATTTATCATATGGCTCATGTTAGCCAACTAGGGTTGGTTATACTTTGCGCATTGGGTACATAGATGATCTTGAAAGAATTTAGGGTTCAAGTCTCTCATATAATTGTATTCTAAATACATAATTACATCCTAGTATGGGAAACCAATAGTATACATTATCATCCTTTTTTATGCCAAGAAACGGTCATACTATATATGCTCTTACTCTCTTTCATTATTTGTTCCATTAATTGGTCAGAATATTCAGATACATTCCCTATATATGTCTTCTTATTTCTGGTTACATTCAATTATATAACTACATATATTTCTCTTTTGGGTTTCCATTTCATGAAATGAATCACAATGATATTTTCAGGTTCGCTTACAACACTAAGTACAAGGAATTAATTGACTCTAGATTAACATTATATTTATGATTCTCTGAATGGTTATTGAGGATTACAATTTGTAGGACTTACTAGTTACTAATCTACCTAAGCCAACATATATATAGTTTCATACAATAGTAGGGTCAACCAATCACATAATTTGAATGAATCTTGTGTCCAGATGCAAGTACTCAGAAAATATTATGTATTGTCTTACCCAATGTTGTTCATGGGTTTTATAATAGCAAGAATACATGGTTGGAAATACTAGATTTAGATTCCCTATAGAGTACTACTCTAGTACATATATGCATGCCATCATGATAAGTATATATATACCTATAAGGGGTTGACTAAGTGAATTAATTAATGTTTCAGGTCTATATCCCATCTCTCATATTATATATAGTTCTGAAATTGGAATACAACAATGTAGGTCTACCTTCATTTAGAGTCATCATTCAACAAGAAGTCCTACAATGAAGGTTTGATGCATGAGGTTGCTTCATCCTTGGTTCTTGGACTAGATGACAATGACTGCATTATGTATCCAGTAGTTATGCCATTCATGGTGAATCTGAACTTGTTAAACTCCACTAATGAGGCCAACAATATCTAGAGCTAGTAAGATGGTCTACTGGTTCAATTGGGATCAAGGAAGTTGAAGAGGAGAATGGTGGGGTTGTAGGTCTTCTGCTAGCCACTTGAGGTGTCGCCCATGCCCTATGGCCCTAGTGGAAAGTGCAAGGTAGGAGAAGGTGGAGGGTGGCCAGGGCTAGCGTGCATCTAGTCAGAGGTGGATTTGATGGAGGCAGCTTAGATCTAGTTGTGTAGTTGTAGTTGTAGGGTTTAGTGGAGGAAGAGTAAGAAGGTTTTGTGGTGTGTAGATGCCATCCTTGGCCATTGGAATTGTAGAAGGAAGTGAGGTGGTTGTCATGGAGGAGATTGTGGCCACCAAGAAACTATAGTAGGTCACAACACTGTGACGCTGTCTTGATGGCCAATGCAAGGAGAGAGGAGGCATGGTGAGGCAATGGTTAGGGAGAGTAAAGGAGAAGAGAGTGAGGCATAGAAGAGAAGATATGGTTGGTGATCTCAATCCTCACCAGCACATGTGTTGGTCACCATTGTTGTCGGCGATGGCATCTGCACCAATGTAGTGTTGATGGCAGTGTGAGCAAGGGGAGTAGTAGAGGTTGGATGGTTCTGGATGATGGAGAAGGTAGGTAGTGGTGTAGGTTTGGTGGGAGGCAGAAGAAGAAGTTGCAAAGACGTATGGCGGTTGGATCAACCTAGATTGGTGGTGGTGGACTTGAGAGGACATCGATATCACCTGGATTCATGGTCGGCATCATTGATGGTAGTGGGGGGGTGTCGAGCAACTACCATCCCAAAAGGTCATGTGTTGCAGGTTCCATCAGATGACTAAGGGTAGGAGAGAAAGAGAGAGACAATAAGGAGCGGGGTTATCAGAGAATGGAAGTGGAGGATGAGGGGAAAAAATAGAGATGAGGTGAAAGGGGAGAGATTGTGAAAGGCAGAGGGGAATAGAATGAGCATATTGCAGTCGTGGCAGCGTGCATCACGTAGGAAACAAATTGAGCGTGCCAAAGGGGATATGGCTCTACATTACAAGGAGAAAAGAAACACAAGTGGAAAATTAAGTGTAATAATATAATTTGTTATTTAGGTTATTTGAAATCTATCTATTTCTAATTTGATTGGGGGATCAATTGTCTCTTAAATAAACTAAAAAAATGTGCATGGTAGCTAATTAAGGTGTGACAAAAATGATTATGCACTCAATTTTATCTTTGGGGTCCTTCAAGTATGATTTAATAACTTTGTATAATAATTGTGTATTATGTATTTTATTACTCTCCTATAGGTAAGATTTAATTAGTTTGTATAATAAGTGTGTATTGTGTATATTTATTACTCTATTTACTCAATTATAATTTTATAACTTATAATCTTCCCTAATTTCCCCAACAAGTCCAACTAGGTAACTTCTAGAGAGTCCATTAGGGTTAGACTCCAAAATAAATGTATTTATACAATTAACCTCACTATTCAAGTTAATTAATCATTTCTCATGTTTCTCCATATTCAAGGTTATTGATTAAATGTCAATATATTGATCTCGACATTTACTTCTTAGCTTTTAATTCTTGGGAAAAAGGGACCTCAAACTATGAGAAAAAAAGTCATGAGAAAAAGAGTGGGTTAAGCCACATGCCAATGATTGGGTATGTTACAACACTCCACCCCTTGAAGAGGATTTCATCCCCAAAATCCACTCTACTATAGAATGGTATACCATGTTGCACCTCCTAACCAATTTTGGCAATATATTTCCCCTCAATGTTGAAGGTCACATAATACTACCTTTATCACACAATAGTTCTTCCCTAAAGGTGAAGATAAATCACTCTAGGTATTAATTCTTCATCTACTTCTAATGTTTAAAAGTTGGGATAGGGTTGCTACAACAACATGTAGAGTTACCTTAATAGTTTTGTATATGTCACTGAAGTGTTTTCACCATCCACATATCATGATTATCACCAAAACCCTTAAAGGATTAACATATCATCCAATTAACCACTTAATGAGGTAATTTAAGGTAGATCTATCAAGTCGTATATCACAACTTATTCATACTTATTGCCCCTCACTTAGGTCTGAAGTTTCATGATGGATCTTACTAGTCAAGGGTCTCACCATTTAAGGGATTATCTACTACTTGAATTTCTTGAGGTGGTGACTTGTTCTAAAACCATCAATAAGATACATAAATCTTTTCTTTTTGTACAAATAGTTTAATTATAAAAATAAATTTTACATTAAAACCTTATGATGGAAATCCAAAAATGGTGCAAAAATAAATATGAGAATCAAGTCAACCACTTCCTACTACAATATACACCTATTGTCAATCTATTGTCACTTTGTCCAACTAAAAGTGTCTAATTATTAATATAAGAGTGCATATAAAAATATCCCTAACTTATATCTTAGGAGGGGGAAAATGTTTCTTCAGACTCCACTAAGGTACAACATCTACCATTCACAATTTCATTAATCATAATCAAGATTACATATGGGAGTGGTACCATCATCCAATACTATAGGTAGGGGATTAGGATTTTCTAATCACTTGTTGGTTTGCAACCATGGTGTATCCACAAGGCAAGGTGATATATATAGCCAAGCTACTCATCTCAATCACTAGATAAACTACGTACTCCATTGAGAGAGGTGAACACTTAATAATATATACTAAAGCTCATAGCTTTCATCAACCCATTCTAATGCATAAGGCATAGAAAACCCAATGAGTGTGGTATCCAACCCTTAAATAGATGGAATCGAGGATTAGCCAACCCTTAGATAGATGGAATCGAGGATTAGCTATGTCGAGATACTCATGTTGAAGGCAAGGCATACTTTTTCATAGTTGAGATAGTTCAAAATATCACTTAATATCAAAGGAATCATTTCAACCCTAAACTTAATTGGGATTTAGTGTTGTCATTCATGTATGTTCACTAACCAAAGTGAAAATCCACTATTCATGCTAGAACAAAGAAAAAGGAAAGGGGTCTAAGGCAAAAACTAGGATTATGTCTAGCTACAAGTGTTCAAATCAACCTAGCTTCACAATAGTTGAACTAGCTTCCCAACTTCTACATTGTTAAACTCTACTTCCATGGTGAAGGTAGGGGTAATTAGGGTTACCTAAAAACTAAGCCTCATCTACAATAGTAAGTTGGGAAGTGGTAGTGACCAATTTAGATAGGGATTGAAAACCCTAATTGGAATTCTATTATTATGAAATAAGGATATCAACAACCTCTAAAGGTCACCAACCTAATTTATGGTCAACCAAGGATAACTTGAAATCATCAAGTAACCGACTTCTTAGGCTCTTATACTAGTTTGTAAAGAGTGAGACCCGAGAGGGGATCCACTCAAATGGTACAACACAAGAGCCATGTAATTAATGAAGTAGTGGAAAATAAACTATTATAAAGTTACATCACGATTCATTTAGAATTGTTCCTCCCCATCAAAGGTGGTTTTTATAATCCAAAAAGGTATACATACAAAAAATTTAATAACAGATGAGACATGTTTTAGAGGGAAATATGACCATTCCAAGCCATCCATAGGTCCAAAACCATGTATGTGGTCTTCACGCATCCTTGTATTCTAATGTACCTACACCTTGCTAGAAGGGAACATCCGTACATGGGAAACAAGGTATAGGTAATCAAATGTTGAGTATGTACATGTAATAAATAATTTGGGCATTATATTGGATGAAAAGAGAAAAAAGAGATGTTCCCATAAGAAAAGGGACTATTTTCAATTAGGTAAATTCAAAAGAATTATTTCAAGAGAAATGATGATATAGAAAGCATGCACTAGTACAGAAACTACCTCTAGTATCGGTTAAAACATACCTAGAATGTTAGTTAAAAAGCAACAGTTAAGTGGGAGACACTAGAGTTATAAGCCTAAGATGTCGGTTCTTGTGGATGATGTAAAGAAGTGAAACTACTCCTCTACTAGAAAGAAAAGATCGCATCCCATGAACCAAACACCACATAATTTTTTTACCAATGGTATGGAGACCAATTCAATCAACATGTATGTATCATTACGCAATGAGTAGCAGCGGAAAATAACATTATCTAACAATTTACAAATTTTGATTACATGATACAACGATTCACCACGCATGGGTGACAAGAACTAAAACTAAACATGAAAGCCAAAGATCAAGACAAGGGTCATCTAGCCACCTCTCCACGTCTCCTAAAAGCTCAGCTACAAGGTTGATGTTGAAGTTCTCCAAATCTAACCTGGGGTTGGAAGCATACCCCATAAAAGGAAAAAGAAAAGAGGATATCAGCAAAAAGCTGGTATGTGTATACTAAAGAAAACTTGAGAAATATAAGACAATAAGGACATCAAGTATGAATGCTTCCTGGTGCATCCCCACTAGTGGTGCTCTTACACCCCACGAGGTCGGAGCACACGGGATGTGGGATATTATGCTTTCGAAATTTGTAAGACCTACACTAACTACCTACGTCTACTAAGACACTACGCCCGCAAGCGCATAGGTTCGTGTTGTAGTATAGGTGAGGCGGCAAGTATAGGGTCGATTCACGAAGATAGAGGGGGCACTAGAGTTAGACGGTGTGGGCTACGTTCCTATTACGGAGAGTAAGGTTTTTAGGATTTAAAAGGTTTGTTGGTTGTTGATTAAGCTAAGTGAGAAAGTAGGAAAAGCAATATGAAACTAAGTTATCAAAAGGCTAAATTAGCAATCTAAGTCAATAAGCTATCTAAACAAAAGCAAGAACAAACTACACTAGACTAAGCAAGCAACTAGCAATTGAGAGCCTAAGTTAACCACTAATCAAGATTAAAGACCTAAATTAATACTTAGCTAGCAAAACTAGGCAATCAACTAAGTTAACTAAAGCAATTGAACTACACTAGCATTAACAAGCAAACAGAGCAATTAAGGTTTTAAGCAATTAGATGAAGGAGGTGGGCCATTTGGGAATGTGACCTTGACATTAATGGGGGGATGTCACCATAATAAGTAATTAGCATATTTCGTTCTAGACTACCAAACCAAACAACAAGGTGGGTGCTATGAGAATATACCCTATGCTACTAGTTGGAGAACTAGGGCTAGGTGTAATTATCATAGGACTTACCAAGTCTAGGTCTCTAGGATAAGTGGTATTAGTCAATTAAGGACCAAGGGTAAGGATGGGAGTAGAGATGAGGATATTTGACCTCATGCCACTAGCCACCTCAGCCTTTAGGAAATCCTAGGCAATTTCACCAATCACACTTATACTAGTCACTTAGAACTCACATTTGCATGTAGGAAGAAGGTGATTATGTAGGAAGATAGGGGGCTAGCTAGGGATACAAATTAAGGACCTAGGAGCCAATCCTAGGATAGCTACATAGAAACCAAAACATCCTAGAGGCAAATGTCTTCAAACACCACAAGGCAAGCAATTAATGTAATTAAACAACAATCACATGCACAAGTAATGGGAAATGAGATGCAAGCAAAGGCAATCATCATAGAAGTGAAATATGTTCATTACAAATTATATTCCCCCAACATGGTATCAAAGTCACATTTTTGCCCCAAACAGCCCACCAAAGGGGGCTTAGCTATACATGATCAAAATAGAAACAAAGGAGAAGGGAAAGAGAGTAGGAAATGCCATGGATGCTTGGTGAAGCTTGACTTATTCACCTCCTTGCTTCCAGCCACGAGCCTCCTCCTCCAATGGTGCCCAAGAGCATGGAAAAAGGGGAATGGATGGATAGAAACCTTGAGAAATAGGTTTCTATGGTGGAAATGAGTGGAAAGTGGGTGGAAATGGGATTAAATGCAAGGAAAGTAGGTGGATGGGAGTAATGGATGCAAGGAGTAGTGAAGGAGTAGCTGGGTAGTGGCTAAGAGGTGCTCTCCCCCTGAGCCCTAGAAGCAACTAGTGCTTATATAGGAGCTAGGGCTAAGTGGGGGTATAATAGGAAAAGCAGTGCAAAGTTGTGTAGGGTAGGTGATCACCACGGTCGTGGTGGGTGTGCCACGGTCGTGGTGAGGGTAGAGGGGAACGGCCGTGGGGGGTGAATATGGTTGTGGTGTGAAGGAAGTGGTGAAAAAGAGAAGTATGGTGGTGGCCACGGCCGTGACGGAGTGCCACGGTCGTGGTGGGTAACATACACCACGACCGTGTGGCTTAACACGACCGTTTTGGAGGAGGAGGAGGTGACCGTGGGAGGGGCCACGGTCGTCTTGATCGTCTTTAGCCACAGTTGTGGCGTTCTGGGCAAAAACCCTGTTGGCAACTGACCTCTTGATCAATAAACACACGACCGTGGGAGGAGCCCATGACCGTTTTCTCTTCTCGAGGCCACGACCGTGCTGATGGCCATGACCGTGGTGTCTTCACTGGCCACGATCGTGGCTGGGAGGCCACGACAGTGGAACTCTGTGGAATTTCCCTATTGAAACTGTTGGATCTTGGCAATAAATGCACGACCGTGGCATTGTGGCCATGGCCGTGGTGAGGCTTGCATGACTTGATTTCGCTTCTGATTTTGTCATTTTCGGATGTCTTTGCTTGGGGATGATTCTTAGCCACTGGAGGTAGGTTGAGGGAGACTTTGGGGCCTTCTTTGGGTCCATCCTTGAGTGGGGGAACCCTAGAACTCCCTCTCTCTCTCTTCCATCTAAGCATGGTCTAAGTACCTGAAAAACAGTGCAAAGAACATCCATAAGCATATTTGCAATGATAATCATCTTAGGGGTAAAAAGCTTGTAATATACATGTTTAGATGTGACTTAAGTACAAAATGGCACAGGATGGAGCCCTAAAATAGGGCTGCATCACCACCCCAAACTTAAAACATACTTGTCCTCAAGTATGCTCTAACTCAATCTCTCTACAAATTTTCCACAAACAAGAAATGACAAATGCAATGTAAAAGATGATTATTGCTGAATGGTATCAAAGATGACTGAGTGCATGCATTTCACCTCTCTCCTCTCCTTCTTTCACAATCTAATCATGCAAAGAGCACAAAGTACATGAACTTCACATATAGCGCGTAGAAAATACAAGTTATCCATACTTCTTCCATAAAGTTCCGGGTAAACCGTTTCATGATAGTGTTAATCGAGGATGACTAGGAGTGTTGTTTCACATTCATGCATTCAGTCTTATATTTCAAATCATACCAAATGACCCATGTGGCTGTGGAAAAGGGAAAAATGAGCTAGGTTTGATGTTTCCTAGCTCAATAGGTATGAAAGTGGAAGAAAGGGTTGCGGTAAGATTCTTGGAGTGTTTTTACACACTCATCTTTTCTTTATTTGAATGCTCTTAAACAGGAGCATCCTTTTATTTTATTTTTGCTTTCCTTTAACTTTTCTTTTCTTTCTTGCCCTTAGTGTATATAGGGCATATGGTGGATAGAGTGAAGCGGGGAGATAAAGATATGGTCACCCCAAACTTTTGGAGGTGGCCAAGGCTGATTATGTGCACTATGGCATCTTTTCATGAGGCAGAGGGGTATGAAGATGGTGGAAGAATAGTCGGATCAGAGAGGGGTCATTGGTATGATTTTCCACATAAGACATCCTGCATGAGTATTAATCCAACACTTCATCCAAGATATCACACCACATGAATGAACAAAATGAAATTGATATATCAAACAAGTAATTCCACAAACACTAAGCGTTCAAAGCTTGCTCAATTTCACAATTCAACCAATTCAATCACAATCCTAAGAGAGGTGATGCACATGTAAAAAGTCAAACATTGATACCACTTAGCAACAAACAATGGTGATTCACTTGCATTTGTCAAAGGTCAAAATTTTAATTCAAAACAGTAGAGATTGGGTCAAAACATACTTTTTAGACAAGAAGTCTTAAAATTTGGGCAAAATTGGCCAAAATGGTGCCAATTTGCACTAAATCACATCTAAACATACTTTAGGGAATTTAAAGCATAAAGCAGCAAATTCTACTTAACATGCACAAGAAATTATCAAAAACTACATGAGAATGCGATGCATGGTATGAAGAAGCAAAATTTTTTAAAAATTACACAAAAAATGCAAAAAGTTAAACTACATGTATGCATGGATGCAAGCAGACACACCAGGTCGGGGTAAACAAGTATGAAATGTCAGTCAAACTGTTTGATCATCTTGCAAAAATTTAGCACAAGGTACATGGAGAAAAGTGCGATGAGAGAAGGGTTTACCACACTACCACACCAAACTTTTAAATCATGCTGCCCTCAACATAAAATAGAAGTTTAGACTAGTAGGGTAAACGGCATGGGGTCACGAAAGACAATCACCAAGAGTTGGAGTGGTCAATGTAACACTGGGTGAACAGGAAAAGGGCCACCACAGCCGTGCTGAATAACACGGTCGTTCTGTCCTTCTTCCTGTAGCTCCTCTATTGATTTGCGATCTTTTCTTCCTTATACCTGTGCTAACATGATTCATAAATAGAAAAACAATCAAGTATAATGTGGGTGTGTGTTTCTTGGAAGCCAAAAGAAAGTATGGTAAAACAAGGTTTGAGAATCTCAAACCACGTGGGTTGCCTCCCACTAGCGCTAAATTTATAGCCTTCAGTCGGGCTTGTTGCTCTTTTTTCATCATGTATTGACACCCACGGTGCCCTCCTTCTCTTCTACGGTGATCCTGTCGAGCGCTCTGACGACATGTGCTTCGTCCCAAGGAGTGTACATGGAATAGAAGTATGGGCTCGATCTCCACAGCTCCAGAGGGTCACGATAGCACAAACTCTCACTGAAGTCTTCATTGGCCAGCTTGTCCCTCTCTTCTTTTGTGAACATGAAGAAGTCAAACTTTTTCCTCTTATAAGTAATCGTTAGCATGCCTGTGCAGATATTGATTTCAGCTCCTGCAATGGATAGGAAAGGTCTACCCAATATGAGGTACTCTTCTCCATCAATAGGTGCAGTTTCCACTATTAGGAAATCGGTCACATAGGCAATGTTCACCCTTTCATCCATCGACACTATTGTGTTATGCATGATTCCCAATGGCTCCCGCTTGGTTCCATCACCCAAGATAATGGCACACTCCACTGGTTTCATTTTGTTTAGGCCAAGTCGTAGGTACATGCTCCATGGCATGAGGCTTGTCCCTGCACCTAAGTCAATGAGAGTGTGCTTGACGGGCTGTGTACCAATGTAGCAAGAAATCAGAGGCACTCCCAGATCACCTCTTTTTTCTGGGAAGCCATTGTCGTAGATGAAGTTCACATATTTTGAGGCAACAATCTCCTCGGTCGGCAGTAGTACTAACTTTCTCCTTCCCATGCATACGTCCTTCATCAATGAAAAGAGTGATGTAATGCCTATTGTTCCCCACTTCAAGTTTCCTAGGAGATTCATGATATTTCCGCCCCTTTTTTGGAGAGTTGAACCTTCATGGGATTGCTTTCCGTCTTCATCAACTATCTTCACTGTACTCGCTGGAACATGCAGAGGGGTGGTGGTGATGCTCGTCTCATGTAAAGGTCTTGGTTCCCATAAGGATATGGCTTCAAGCGCTGCTATGCCCATGGTATGTGAAACAGTAGACGTGACAATGTCACCAACAGCCGGTTGAGCTATATCTATTGTAATTCCTGTATCCCCGAGTGCGGGTGGAACCAATGAGAGTGCCTCTACATTCGCGTCTGGCGCAGTAGTAATCTGGGTGCACTTAGCATTCTCTGGTGGTGCTTGAGCGGCAAATTCTTCGGAGCATTCTTTATCTTCGCTAGATCCTTCTAGTATCAGGATTTTACCTCCAACCTCAGTCACTTTCTTTTCCTTCTTTCCGAAACCTTGAGCAGCTTCTTCTCCCCATATGATAGAGACCACACTCACCTGTTCATGTGAAGAAGGGGGGGCTTGTGAAGATGGAGATGGCGGTGGTCTTTGATGGGTGGAATTAGGATTTTGGAGTATGCAAGTTGGTTGTGGTGGAGATGGAAGTTGGTAAGTATGTGAAGGTGGTGGTGGGTATTGGTAATTTAGAGGGGGTTGGTGAGATGACAGAGCATATGGGTGCGGTGGTCCTTAATATTGTGGAAGTGAGGTTGCTTGGCCACGTGGTGGGATGTATGCGGCTTGGGTGGCATTCACATAACCACCATCGCTGTTAGGATTCGTCATAGGTTGAGATGGCAGTCTCCCCTCTTCACGACGAGCAAGTGAGATAGAAATTTGATCTAGCCTTTTCTCAAGACGGTTGATGTTCTATCCTTGAGAAGACACTTCTCTCTTTACCTCATCTAGATTCCTCAATCTCCCAAGTACCTCCTCTTCGAACTTTGAGTTGTAGCGTGGCTTTTGATACCCCTATCCTTGCCCATCCTCGTTTTGTTGTTTCCAAGAGAAGTTCGGGTGGTTCCTCCATTCGGGAGTGTAGGAGTTGGACATTGGGCCCTGCTTGTTGCGGCCACCAAAGGAATATAGAGCATTGACCCCCTCATCTACAGTATCAACTGCCCTTGTGGGCTAGCTAGAAGAGCCACCAGCTTGATTTTTCATCCACTTCATCATCTCAGTCATCATCTTCATCATATCGGGGTCGGTGGTATTGTGACTCGGAGTTGTGAAAGAAGGTGGGGGAGAGTACCTTCTATCACAATGCCCCCCTTTTATGGAAGCACGGTGGTGGAAGTTTTCTGCGAGGTGCTCAAACAGCGGCCATGATTCCTCGGGCGGCTTTGCCATGAAAGTGCCCCTGCAGGAAGAGTCTACGTTGTTTTGGCTTTGCTCCTCCAGCCCGGTGTAGAAGGCTGGAACGAGTTGCCACAAAGGAACCTCATGATGGGGGCAATCGCGAAGTAGCTTTTGGAATCTCTCCCATGCCTCGTGGAAGGGCTCGTTCTCTTTTTGGGAAAATGACGTGATGCACCTTCTCATGTAGGATAACTTGGCGATGGGGAAGAACTTCTTGAGAAACTCGTTCTTCACGTCAGTCCACGAAACCAACTCTGGCCTGGAAACGTACCACTCCTTGTCTTTCTCCTTGAGGGAGAAAGGAAAGAGCTTCCTCTTGATTGAGTCGTCGGTGGCGGCTGGAGTGTAGAAGGTGGAACATGTTTTAAGGAATGCATCGATGTGGTGGTAAGGATTCTCGTTCTCCATTCCGTGGTATGTGGGGAGAAGTCCCAAGAGTGCCGACAGGATGGAGAACTGTTGACCGGGCATTTAGTCAACCAACATGGCTATGGGGGAGTTGTAGTTCCCCAACGTGAAGTACTCATGAAGCGGGCGGTGTGGCGGTGGAGGTGGAACATCCGGTGGCGGGTTGTTCTCATCCATCTCGGCCTCTCGGTGTCGGTTGCGGCGAGCTTGACGCCTTCTTCTCCCAATCTCGGGGTTGTAAACCACCAAGTCGGTGCAAGTCGAATGCGTGCTACGCATGCACAACTGTCACCTGTGCAAGTGACAAACAAACAACAAGGAGCCAAGTTAGCGAACCAATATGCAAGACTAACATAAAGAATAAATAATAGCAATGGTGATGGCAAAAGGAAAGGCTAAGCTACACTAACTAGGCCGAGCGCCTCTAACCCTGGCAACAGTGCCAGAAAGCTTGGTGCATCCCCGCTAATGGTGTTTTTACACCCCACAAGGTTGGAGCACACGGGATGTGGGATCTTATGCTTTAGAAATTTGTAAGACCTAAACTAACTACCTACGTCTACTAAGACACTACGCCCGCAAGCACATGGGGTCGTGTCGTAGTATAGGTGAGGCGGCAAGTACAGGGTCGATCCACAGAGATAGAGGGGGCACTAGAGTTAGACGGTGTGGGCTACGTTCCTATTACAGAGAGTAAGGTTTTTAGGGTTTAAAAGGTTGGTTGGTTGTTGATTAAGCTAAGTGAGCAAGTAGGAAAAGCAATATAAAACTAAGTTATCAAAAGGCTAAATTAGAAATCTAAGTCAATAAGCTATCTAAATAAGAGCAAGAACAAAATACACTAGACTAAGCGAGCAACTAGCAATTGAGAGCCTAAGTTAACCACTAATCAAGATCAAAGACCTAAATTAACACTTAGCTAGCAAAACTAGGCAATCAACTAAGTTAACTAAAGCAATTGAACTACACTAGCATTAACAAGCAAATAGAGCAATTAAGGTTTTAAGCAATTAGATGAAGGAGGTGAGCCGTTTGGGAATGTGACCTTGACATTAATTGGGGGATGTCACCATAATAAACAATTAGCATATTTCATTCTAGACTACCAAACCAAACAACAAGGTGGGTGCTATGAGAATATACCCTATGCTACTAGTTGGAGAACTAGGGCTAGGTGTAATTCTCATAGGACTTACCAATTCTAGGTCTCTAGGATAAGTGGTATTAGTCAATTGAGGACCAAGGGTAAGGATGGGAGTAGAGATGAGGATATTTGACCTCATGCCACTAGCCACCTCAGCCTTTAGGAAATCCTAGGCAATTGCACCAATCACACTTATACTAGTCACTTAGAACTCACATTTGCATGTAGGAAGAAGGTGATTATGTAGGAAGATAGGGGGCTAGCTAGGGATCCAAATTAAGGACCTAGGAGCCAATCCTAGGATAGCTACATAGAAACCAAAACATCCTAGAGGCAAATGTCTTCAAACACCACAAGGTAAGCAATTAATGTAATTAAACAACAATCACATGCACAAGTAATGGGAAATGAGATGCAAGCAAAGGCAATCATCATAGAAGTGAAATATGTTCATTACAAATTATATTCCCCCAACATGGTATCAAAGTCACATTTTTGCCCCAAACAGCCCACCAAAGGGGGCTTAGCTATACATGATCAAAATAGAAACAAAGGAGAAGGGAAAGAGAGTAGGAAATGCCATCGATGCTTGGTGAAGCTTGACTTCTTCACCTCCTTGCTTCCAGCCACGAGCCTCCTCCTCCAATGGTGCCCAAGAGCATGCAAAAAGGGGAATGGATGGATAGAAATCTAGAGAAACTAGGTTTCTATGATGGAAATGAGTGGAAAGTGGGTGGAAATGGGATTAAATGCAAGGCAAGTAGGTGGATGGGAGTAATGGATGCAAGGAGTAGTGAGGGAGTAGCTGGGTAGCGGCTAAGAGGTTCTCTCCCCCTGAGCCCTAGAAGCAACTAGTGCTTATATAGGAGCTAGGGCTAAGTGGGGGTATATTAGGAAAAGCTGTGCAAAGTTGTGTAGGTTAGGTGATCACCACAGTCATGGTGGGTGTGCCACGGCCATGGTGAGGGGAGTGGGGAATGGCCGTGGGGGGTGAATACGGTCGTGGTGTGAAGGAAGTGGTGAAAAAGTGAAGTATGGTGGTGGCCACGGCCGTGGCGGAGTGCCACGGTCGTGGTGGGTAACATGCACCACGGCCGTGTGGCTTAACACGACCGTTTTGGAGGAGGAGGTGATCGTGGGAGGGGCCACAGTCATCTTGATCATCTTCAGCCACAGTCGTGGTGTTCTGGGCAAAAACCCTATTGGCAACTGACCTCTTGATCAATAAACACACAACCGTGGGAGGAGCCCATGACCCTTTTCTCTTCTCGAGGCCACAACCGTGCTGATGGCCACGGTCGTGGTGTCTTCACTGGCCATGGTCGTGGCTGGGAGGCCACGACCGTGGGACTCTGTGGAATTTCCCTATTGAAACTGTTGGATCTTGGAAATAAATGCATGACCATGGCATTGTGGCCACGGCCGTGGTAAGGATTGCATGACTTGATTTCGCTTTTGATTTTGTCATTTTTGGATGTCTTTGCTTGGGGATGATTCTTAGCCACTGGAGGTAGGTTGAGGGAGACTTTGGGGCCTTCTTTGGGTCCATCCTTAAGTGGGGGAACCCTATAACTCCCTCTCTCTCTCTCTCTTCCATCTAAGAATGGTCCAAGTACCTGAAAAACAGTGCAAAGAACATCCATAAGCATATTTGCAATGATAAGCATATTAGGGGTAAAAAGCTTGTAATCTACATGTTTAGATGTGACTTAAGTACAAAATGGCACAAGATGGAGCCCTAAAATAGGGATGCATCACTTCCCATGCAAAATAAAAGGACTACCCACATGGGCATAAAAGATAAGATTCATAACCAAAGAGATACTTGCCATATGTAAAACAATAAAGAAGTGCCACATGCACCTATCATGACCGACATCCTACATGTATGTGAGATAAGCAGAACACTAGAATATTATAAAAGACAATGATGGCCAAGAATCACACATCTTGAACCAGATGGGAAATGGGCCAAGAATCACACATCCGCCATCCAAACATATATAACATGGTCCAAGAATCACACATCCTGCCCTGACATGGGGAATCACACATCCACCATCCAAAATATCACAATGTTGCCACAAATGATAATGAGACAAAACTAATGCAATTATACTACTCTAGGGTTACTGAATCACATAGCAGGTAAATGTAGAGGCAAGTAGAAAAGTATAGTCAAACATTATACAAGATTTTCCATATCACACAATGGACAACATATGAAACCACCAATAAACCTCCACATCACAGTGGGCATATACCATCAACAAGATCATCATGTACCATATCACAAGGTAGGAACCAAAAGAATATCTAAGATCACATTCAAGATAGTTCACATGAACTATGATGACAAGAGATAAGACATATTGTGTAGGCTCAATTTCAAGAAAAGATAGGTGAATTGCTCAATATAGAGGAATAGGGGATACAACATACCTCAATATCAAAGTCCAAAGCACTTCTGGATCCAAATCTAGGTCACCAAAGAGCCTATAAACACATATACAGATTTTATGTCAATTTCATACTTATAAACCAAACCCTAAAAACCTCTTTTTTATCATTACATGAATTATGTTATGAAAACTATTCCATATTTTAGTTTATATTATTAGGAATCCAAAACATATTTTATTATATTTTTCTGACTTATAAATTATTAGTTATGAATTATACAAGTTATTATCTTATTTAATTAGATCCGTTAAATAACCCTTTTAAAACACCAGATTCAGGTGACAAAACCCATACCATTAGAAAGCCCTTATTTTTATGATTCCAACGAGTATTTTTCTAAAATTTTCTAATCATCCGATAATTAGTTATAAATTTTTAATTGTTGACCAATCAGATAATTAGTTAGTGCCACGTAGGCGAGAAAATCCATAAAAGCAAGTCGGGCCCGCATGACTTGGCCCTATGAATGTCGGCCAAGTCAGTAGGTCAAGGTCTCATTTGACTCGATCCAAAACAAGAGACAAGAGGTGAAAAGACGATAATACCCTTTATTGTGAAACAAAGCAGAAGAGAAATGAACGAGGGTAAGAAAGGGAGATCACAACTGGCCATCTTGGCCACCTGCAGCCTCGCGCCATGGCACTGGGCAACTCCAGGCACGAAGCCACAGAGAGAAGGATCCCCCGAGAGGTCATGCTCTCCAAAATATGGACTTCGACAAAGCACCACGAAGGTGGGGAGCCAAGAAAATCCGTCGTTCCACAAGAAAAAAACACCATGAGAGGTCCTGCTATGAGCAGAACACCATCACAACACATCGACCATCTGCGATGATCCAATAGAACCAGGAAACACCAGTGAAGAAGCTATGAACACAATTAAAGGAGTCCACCAAATCTACGTAAGCCAGAACGAGAACAATTGCATGAAGGAAACAAGCAGGAAGCTCGTCGGAAGATGCCAAAATCCAAACTCCGACCATGCTTGTCGACCGAGAGGCAGAAGAATCCGTGGGTGAAAGTGTAAAAAGGAAAAGGTAGAGGGATGTCCAGGGATGCTCACCAAAGAACTAATTGAGTTGATAGTGGCGGAGATGGACGAGGCATCACCGGGGTCGCTGGAGGAGAAATCGAGTAGGCCCGGCTACACCTTGCGCTCCCTGGTCCAATTGATGCCAGAGGAAATGATATGGACGGTAGGGGGTTCTTTCTGGGCGATTGCGCGGGTAGGATGTGCACAAAGAGGGTGGCTACGAAAATCGCTGGAGAAGAAGAAATTGGGGGTTCCCTACTTTTAGGGTTTTAGGGGTCAAACTAAGTATCATTGGGATCAGAATTGAGAAAGGAATTATTTGGGAAAGGAATTAGAAACTTTCATCAAGAAACGAGAGAGAACGGGATCAGGAAGCTTTGCACTACTGTCCAACGTCGGGTGGACTCCTACCCAAGGTAGGAGACGACCCACAACCATCAGATCGAGCATTTGATGGTCAGAAATCACCAAATGAAGATAAGAAACGTGTGACAGAGACTTTATGCGAGAAAATAGGAAAATAAAACAAAGTGATGCATATATATAATATTAAATGAATTTCTCTCTCTTCATGTAAGGGTTCAAACATCATCCAAATTAAACCAAATTTTGCTCATAAGTTAAATTAAACATGTAGATTCCGAATATCCAATTAGATTTCACTTTTGGCAACTTTAGATATGTTATTTAATTTATTCTTTGTTTTTCTTTCTAGATGCATTAATGGCACATAAATTATCCAAATTAGGTAAAACTTCATCCATAAGTTAACTTAAGTGTCTTGAATATGAATTTGCCTTTATTTCCCACTTTTGGTGTCATGATTTATATTTATTTATTAATTACACCTTTTAGGCATTTTCTCTTTCCTATATATACCTATTAATCAAACATTATCCAAATTAATTGAAAATTGGCACAAAGGCTTATTTTTATGTTTATATTACGAATTTGGAGTTACTTTTCCAATTTGAGGGCATTAAATATTTTATTTCACTTTATTGGCTTATTTCCCATTATCTTGTAATAAAGGCTTTTATATATTTATTTATTATCCAAATTAGATGATACTTGGCCATTAAGTTTCTTTTAGATCAAGAAAACGAATTTGCTTATCAAATTATCTCATGGTTTCCTATTTGTGATTTTTGAAACAACATATTCCTCATTATCCTCTTTTAATCCATTATATCCCATATTATCTCCAATTATCATCACCTTTATATATAATTTGGATTTTCTCTTCTTTTTCCTATTCTAAAAAGTACTAGAAAGTTCTAGGACGAAATATCTTATTATTTTTATTGCTTAGTGTACAATTTTCACTTCAAGCCCATTATTAAAATCCAACTGAATTATTTTTGCATATAACCCTATATTAAGAATATATGGGAAATATTTATCCGATTAAGTTCTTTAATTTCTTATTATTATCCAAACAAGTCATTATTAAGTACAACATATTTTAGATTCTCTTAATTACAGGTATTAGCTTATCCTTGTTTAGCTAAGTCAAAAGGGTAAAACTATTAGGATATGATTCTATTTCTGGTATGTTACAGCACACCACCCCTTAAAGGGATTTCGCCCTCGAAATCAAAACATCCATAAGAAAACGTATCCACCACCCCTTAAAAAGGGTTCATATTATAATATCAAACTAAACTTTAGATAAAAAGGTTCAACTATGCTTCTTACATCCAACTACGTAAGCAACAAGCAAAAAGGAAACATAACTTGTAAAAACTAATCGAAAGTACTAAGGGTTAACTTTCTCTTGATCAACATCATTAACTTCTTCACCATCCAAAGCAAAAACTCTTCCATCTCTCCTTTCCACATGCTTCTTACCATTATTGTTACCATGATTCTGAGGAGGTGCTTGCTGAGGAACATGTCCAGGTCTAAAATGAAGCTTGGGGCACTGAGGTCTGACGTGTCCATGTTCATTGCAATGATGGCATACCACTGGAGTATTATGACAAGGTTTGTCCAGAGAACATTTTCCTGGAGGATGGTAACCATTACACTTAGAACACTTGTACCTTTTTTTTTCATCACCTGAGAACTTCCTATTCTTGTTAAACTCCCTAGGTTGAAACCCTGGGTAAGACTCCACAGCCAAAGCTTTATCAACCATCTGCTGAAAGGTCAAGGACAATTGTGGGATAAGAGCACGTCCCACATTGTAGTTGAGCCCTTGGAGGAAAAGATCAGCCCTACGTTCCTCACCCAAACCAACTGCATAACGCTCCAACAGCAGAAACCTTTGCACATAAGAAGAAACGGATAGGGAACCCTACTTCAAACTGTAAAACTCTGCTTCTTTCTTATTTAGGGCAACAGTGCAAATATACTTTCCATGGAAGAGAGCCAAAAACTCTACCCAAGTCATGGTTGAGATATCTCTAGTCTTTGCAATTCCATTCCACCACACTCTCGCAGGTCCATCCAAAACATATGAAGCAAACATAACCTTTTGGTGTGGAGGACATGCCATGCCATCAAAAGTCCTCTCCAAAGCTAACACCCAATCATCAGCTTTATCAACCATCTCTATCTCACCTTCACCCTTGAAGGAAGGTGGTTGCATCTTCATGAACTCCATGATTGAGAACTCCTTAGTCTTTTCAGGTACAGACGAGTCTTTCATCTTCCCCACCATGGAAGACACAAAGAGTTGTCGAAACATGGCCAACTCTTACTTTGGAGTCATAGCTCCTCCCGAACTAGCAGAAGCTGAGGTCTCCTGGCCAAACCTAGTGTTTTGAGGTGTCTCATAACCGTACTGGTTGTCAGATGTTGAGTTATCTCCCACCATTAGGGTTTTGCCTACACAAGGCAAGGTACTAGGTATAAGAAACCTAAGACAAATGTAAACATCCTAAGGGAGACGAGTTTGAAATAGTTAGATAATCGACTGCTAGTGGCTCTGATACCATGTTGTAAAGAAGTGAAACCACTCCTCTACTAGAAAGAAAAGATCGCATCCCATGAACCAAACACCACATAATTTTTTTACCAATGGGATGGAGACCAATTCAATCAACATGTATGTATCAATACGCAATGAGTAGTAGTGGAAAATAACATTATCTAACAATTTACAAAGTTTGATTACATGATACAACGATTCACCACACATGGGTGACAAGAACTAAAACTAAACATGAAAGCCAAAGATCAAGCCGAGGGTCATCTAACCACCTCTCCACGTCTCCCAAAAGCTCATCTACAAGGTTGATGTTGAAGTTCTCCAAATCTAACCTGGGGTTGGAAGCATACCCCATAAAAGGAAAAAGAAAAGAGGATATCAACAAAAAGATGGTATGTGTATACTAAAGAAAACTTGAGCAATATATGACAATAAGGACATCAAGTATGAATGCTTACTATGCAAAAGAAAAGGACTACCCACACAGGCATAAAAGATAAGATTCATAACCAAAGAGATACTTGCCATATGTAAAACAATAAAGAAGTGCCACATGCACCTATCATGACCAACATCCTGCATGTATGTGAGATAAGCATAACACTAGAATATTATAAAAGACAATGATGGCCAAGAATCACACATCTTGAACCTGATGGGACATGGGCCAAGAATCACACATCCTGCCCTGGCATGGGGAATCACACATCCTCCATCCAAACATATATAACATGGTCCAGGAATCACACATCCTGCCCTGGCATGGGGAATCACACATCCACCATCCAAAATATCACAATGTTGCCACAAATGATAATGAGACAAAACCAATGCAATTATACTACTCTAGGGTTACTGAATCACATGGCGGGTAAATGTAGAGGCAAGTAGAAAAGTATAGTCAAACATTATACAAGATTTGCCATATCGCACAATGGACAACATATGAAACCACCAATAAACCTCCACATCACAATGGGTGTATACCATCAACAAGATCATCATGTACCATATCACAAGGTAGGAACAAAAAGAATATCTAAGATCACATTCAAGATAGTTCACATGAACTATGATGACAAGAGATAAGACATATTGTGTAGGCTCAATTTCAAGAAAAGATAGGTGAATTTCTCAATATAGAGGAATAGGGGATACAACATACCTCAATATCAAAGTCCAAAAGTCCAAAGCACTTCTGGATCCAAATTTAGATCACCAAAGAGCCTATTAAACACATATACAAATTTTATGTCAATTTCATACCTATAAACCAAACCCTAAAAACCACTTTTTTATCATTACATGAATTATGTTATGAAAATTATTCCATATTTTAGTTTATATTATTAGGAATCCAAAACATATTTTATTATATTTTTCTGACTTATAAATTATTAGTTATGAATTATACAAGTTATTATCTTATTTAATTAGATCCATTAAATCACCCTTTTAAAACATCAGATTCAGGTGACAAAACCCATACCATTAGAAAGCCCTTATTTTTCTGATTCCAATGAGTATTTCTCCAAATTTTTCTAATAATCTGATAATTAGTTATAAATTTTTAATTGTTGACCAATCAGATAATTAGTTAGTGCCACGTAGGTGAGAAAAACCATTAAAGTAGGCCGGGTCCACATGACTTGGCCCAATGAACGTCGGACAAGTCAGTAGGTCAAGGTCTTGTTTGACTCAATCCAAAACAAGAGACGAGGCGAAAAGACGATAAAACCCTTTTTTGTGAAACAAAGCAGAAGAGAAATGAACGAGGGTAAGAAAGGGAGATCACAACTGGCCATCTTGGCCACCCGCAGCCTCGCGCCATGGCGCTGGGCAACTCCAGGCATGAATCCACATAGAGCAAGAGCGCCCGAGAGGTCATGCTCTCCAAAACAGGGACTTTGACAAAGTACCACGAAGGCGGGGAGCCAAGAAAATCCGCCGCTCCATAAGAAAAAACACCATGAGAGGTCCTACTATGAGCAGAACACCATCACAACACATCGACCATCTGTGATGATCCAATAGAACCAGGAAACACCAGCGAAGAAGCTATGAACACAAATAAAGGAGTCCACCGAGGCTACGTAAGCCAGAACGAGAACAATTGTATGAAGGAAACAAGCAGGAAGCTCTTCGGAAGATGCCAAAATCCAAACTCCGACCACACTTGTCGATCGAGAGGCAGAGGAATACGTGGGTAAAAGTGTAAAAAGGAAAAGGTAGAGGGATGTCCAGGGATGCTCACCAGAGAACTAATTGAGCTGACAGTGGCGGAGATGGACGGGGCATCGTCGGGGTCACCGGAGGAGAAACTGAGTAGGCCCGGCTACACCTTGCGCTCCCTGGTCCAATTGATGCCAGAGGAAATGATATGGACGGTAGGGGGTTCTTTCTGGGCGATTGCACAGGTAGGATGTGCACAAAGAGGGCAGCTGTGAAAATAGCTGGAGAAGAAGAAATTGGGGGTTCCCTACTTATAGGGTTTTAGGGGTCAAACTAAGTATCATTGGGATCGGAATTGAGAAAGGAATCATTTGGGAAAGGAATCAG
Organism: Alisma plantago-aquatica; assembly: GCA_963693085.1. NCBI lineage: Eukaryota > Viridiplantae > Streptophyta > Magnoliopsida > Alismatales > Alismataceae > Alisma > Alisma plantago-aquatica. Next base: position 630,947,669 of record OY856411.1, read on the forward strand.
AAACTTTCGTCAAGAAACGAGAGATAACGGGATCGGGAAGCTTTGCACTACTGTCCAATGTTGGGCGAACTCCTACCCAAGGTAGGAGACGACCCACAATCATCACATTGAGCATCTGATGATCAGAAATTGCCAAATGAAGATAAGAAACGCGTGACAGAGACTTTATGCGAGAAAATAGGAAAATAAAACAAAGTGATGCATATATATAGTATTAAATGAATTTCTCTCTCTTCATATAAGGGTTCAAACATCATCCAAATTAAACCAAATTTTGCTCATAAGTTAAATTAAACATGTAGATTCTGAATATCCAATTAGATTTCACTTTTGGCAACTTTAGATATGTTATTTAATTTATTCTTTGTTTTTCTTTCTAGATGCATTAATGACACATAAATTATCCAAATTAGGTAAAACTTCATCCATAAGTTAACTTAAGTGTCTTGAATACGAATTTGCCTTTATTTCCCACTTTTGGTGTCATGAGTTATATTTATTTATTAATTACACCTTTTAGGCATTTTCTCTCTCCTATATACACCTATTAATCAAACATTATCCAAATTAATTGCAAATTGGCACAAAGGCTTATTTTTATGTTTATATTACGAATTTGGAGTTAGTTTTCCAATTTGAGGGCATTAAATATTTTATTTCACTTTATTGGCTTATTTCCCATTATCTTGTAATAAAGGCTTTTATATATTTATTTATTATCCAAATTAGATGATACTTGTCCATTAAGTTTCTTTTAGATCAAGAAAACGAATTTGCTTATCAAATTATCTCATGGTTTCCTATTTGTTATTTTTGAAACAACATATTCGTCATTATCCTCTTTTAATCCATTATATCCCATATTATTTCCAACTATCATCACCTTTATATATAATTTGGATTTTCTCTTCTTTCTCCTATTCTAAAAAGTACTAGAAAGTTCTAGGACGAAATATCTTATTATTTTTATTGCTTAGTGTACAATTTGCACTTCAAGCCCATTATTAAAAACCCAACTGAAGTATTTGTGTATATAACCCTATATTAAGAATATATGGGAAATATTTATCCGATTAAGTTCTTTAATTTCTTATTATTATCCAAACAAGTCATTATTAAGTACAACATATTTTAGATTATCTTAATCATAGGTATTATCTTATCCTTGTTTGGCTAAGTCAATAGGGTAAAACTATTAGGATATGATTATATTTCTGGTATGTTACAGATGCAAAAATTGATGACCAAGATATTTAGCCTCGATTGCTATGATAAAAAACCCACACATCATGTGTCATAGTTGTTGAAAGGCCCCTAACCTTTCTTAAAGTGTTGAACAAGCTTAGTTACTACAATTGAATTCTTATAACCCTAATATAGCCTTGTGATATGTTTTGGTATCATGTGGCAAGCTTAAGTTTCAAATTTGGTCCAATTTGGACAATGTTTGTGCAAGCTATGCAATTTTATGCACATTTTGGAATTTTATGTATTTTACCCAATTGAGAGGTTTTATTTGCAAATTTTCACTTTCATTATGGTCCTTGAATGTTCTCTTATCATTTTTGAGCTTTTTCATCCATGGGGTGCTCAATTGTACCTTGGTTTGAAGATTTTTCTTCAAGGGTATTTTAGGGTTTACCCTTTTATGGATGACCTACCCTTAGGAGCTATCAACCAATGGTTTGTTTGTTTGGCTTGGAAATTCAACAAATGGTGCCTAAGAAGGTCTCCATGAATGGTGGGGCATCTGCTTGTGTGGTTTCTTGTATATCCTTAATAGTTTGAGGCCATGGACACATGAGGAGCTACTTGTACACCTCATGCTTCTGCTCTACCTTATCCTCCAAGCTTTATATATCTATCCTTAAGATCCCAAACAAAACTTTTGCTCTCCACCACTTCCCTCCTACTAAATTAATCGTCCTTCCTCTATTTTTCCATGAAGCTGTTGTCCAAGGAAGAAGAAGGTGTGGACCTTCTTGGTAGAAGCATCGAAGGTTACGATATGCTTCCTTTAGGGCTTCTAAAGCTCCTTCTTGGTGACCTTGACCTAAACAAGTCAGTATCCCCTTCTTTCCTTAGTTTCTTTCTCTATTCTTCTTCCTCCTACATTTCTTCAGGTTAGAACCTTGTGGTTCCATGGTATAATTTGCTCTAGAACTCAAGAATCTACCTTTCTTGCTTCTTCTTCTAGGGTTTTGCTTCTTTGTGGAGAAAAGTGCCTACTTGGCCGATTTCATATATGAAACTTGGGTTTTCTTGCCTTATTTTCTCTAGTTTCTTGCTGCTAGAATTTTGGTATTCTCAGTAGAGGCAAGTTTTATAACCCTCTTTACTTATTTTTTTTACTATAAGCTTGTTAGCTCATGTTCTTGCTGAAAAATGGTGATTTAAGCATTAAAAAGCTAATCTTGTTTGGGATTTCGATTTTTATGGTGTTTCCTATTTTGCTTACAGTTCTAGATGAACCTGTAATCATGTGCATGCTTTTTCTAAGGAAGGATATGACTTAGTTCAGGTTGGTATCACCACCTATGGTGCTAAGCACCTATCAACCGATGGTCCATATTAGGGTTTCTTGGTTGTTTTCTTCTCTAAATACATGACCCGATGGTGTGGTCTTCATGACAATCGAAGGTGGTGGCCAAGGGTGATGAATAAAGGTGTGAACTGATAGTCACATCTTAGGTCAGTGTTAGGCTCTCTTGGAATCTCAATTAGCAATGGTTTGATTCTCTAATGATGTTATCAATCAATGATGACATTAGCTTATAATTAGATGGTGTTAAACGAATATAGTGTTGATCCTATCAACCGATGGTGACGTAAAATGTCACAACCAATGATAGATCAAGTCACCACAACTAATGGTGATTCAAGGCTTTATATGTAGCTTCAATTAAGCCCTAACCCAATAGTTTTCTGGGTTAAATGATTCAAGGGTTAGACCTATACTCCAAATGATGGTTCTAAAGTGAATTTGATCCAATGGTCAGGATCTAACACTTCTTCATCTAATAGTTTCGATTAATGGACTTGATCCAATGTTTGAGATTAGATTCTTCAACATCCAATGGTTTGGATTGAAAACTATAGTATTCATGTGATTTCTAACAATCTGAATTTGATGGTTTCCCTCATGTGATCAATTTAAGGAGCTTGATTGTTGACATGATGACTTGCTTAAAATATACAACTGATGATGGGTTTTAACCCCACAATCTATGGTGCTCCTTTTATGTTATAAATAAGGGATGTTTAGAGTTTAATAGTGACTCTTTATAGGTCACAACTCGATGTCTTTACATATGGTTTGTTAAGATGTTTACTTATAAATAACCAATGATCTTACCATTTCAACATCCAATGGTTCTACATGATGTTGTGGTATGGTGATATGGGTTTAATGATGATTAAACCCATGGAGGTTTGCCTCTAATAAGGTAGCTTTGCCTTTGCCCTCATATGAATAGAATGGATAATGACCATGTCATGTTGACATGTAACCCTAATGGGATATAACATGTTATACTTAATCCTAACTAACTCAAATGATGGTGGGTAACTATGATCATGCTTCCTTAGTGGAATTATACAACAATGGAGTCTCTCTTATTTTTGTGGAACATTAGTATACTATAATATGATGGTAGTATCCTGAATTATGCATGGATCCATACTTGAGAAAGGTATGGAATGTGTTGATGATTTTGTGTCTTATGCATCCAAGATTTATATAGGGATTCTATGGATTAAGGTTTGTGAATGAATGTTGAAGTATAACTTTAAGTAACCTATATTGCTAAACCTAACCCTAACACAAGTAGAGAATGGTTTTTAATCATGTTATCCTTTCTTGAATGATTAATATAATGATGGAATATCCTTCCTAATGTTTGATTACCCTCTAATGTGTTGACTGGTGGTCATCATAGCTTCATGATCTATGGTTTCTTATGCTAAACTTATGCACTATAAGTGTGATGATGGCCAATCATACCTATCTTCCTTATATGTGACATAATAAAGGAATGATCTTAATTGCTAAGATAATCCTGCAATGTTATCATGTGAACATCTTTTAGTTCTTTAATGCAAATTATGCTGAGCTTGTTTATCACATATGGTGATGTTTTTTAGCCTTGTTATAAGGCATAGAAAGATAATGATGAACTTGCAAGAAATGATATGATGGTCTTAATGACCTTTGGGCATGGTTAAGCCCTAAATGAGGTGTGATACTCTTATGTTGACAAGGGTTGATACCCTGTGATATTGTGATAAGGATTTATATCATGTGATAGTATGATGTCAAGTGTAGTGGCATGAATGGCAATGAATAGTACCATGTGATGATGAGATGAAGAATAATAAGTTTCATACATTTTATATCTTCTAAAGTTGTTATATGTTAATGTCTGCTAGAGATGAAATAGGGTTTGTATGTCCAATTGTATGATCCAACCTTAATTCACCCAATTGGGAATAATTAATCAAGTGAAATTCTAATCATGTAGTGCCCTATGCCATAGATCCATCTAAGTGTCGGAACTTTCCAGATGGTGAAATGAGTGTTCCTAAGGGAAACTCAGAGCACATACTATTGAGTATGCGGGATGCTTTCCATCATGAATCCAAGAGTTTAGGGAGGATGACTGTGGTCATACCTAACCCTCAGTTTGAGAATGTCTACGGTCGTGTCTCGATGATTATATATGTGATGAGATTGGAGGACAACTGCGGTTGTACCTCAGATGGTAGGGTATGAGTACCCACCTCCTTTCACTAGTGTCATGACTCGTACCAAGGACAAACTTGGATGTTAGCAGCCTGACCTTATGTGTCACTATGGCAAACCAATACTGACCGGGGGTGGAGAAGATCTTAGGAGTCTGACTCTTCCTAGATATGTATGATACTAATTTTGACTTAGCAGTAGTCAGTTGGATTTTGAGTGGTATCTGCAAATTTCTTAGAGCGTAATAAAAGATGCAATACAACTGTGTAGCATATTTGTTTAGGGTTATACACAACACTTCATATTGGATGATAACCTTTGTTTGCTTTCTATTTATAGAGATGGTGCATAGTACAATAAGAGATGATAAATATGCTTTTGTTGTACTTATGCTCATGTTATAAACATGCTTATGTTGTCAAATATACTAGTATTGATAGTTAAGATTATGCTGCTAGCTATGTTCAATACTACTAGCCATGCCTTTGTAATTAGAAATGCTTAAACTGCTAATCATGCTTATACAATTAGTTGTGCTACAATGTTAGCTCTATTTATGATATAGACTGGTTCACTTTATTAGACATGCCAATATTGATAGCCATGTTATGCTAATAGACATATTCACGATGTTAGAGATGCTTATGCTACTGGATTGCTTGCGTTGTTAACAAGGAATATGATGATAGTTAAATTCATGATGATGATTGTTATTAGATGGAATCTGATGAAACCTAAGTAGATATCTATTAGGATAAATGGATTTATCTGTTACCTGAATATACATTGATAATCATACTTGTTGCTAAGCTTATATGCTTAATCTGTGTAGCATGCTTGAACTGTTCAATATGCTTAATTGACTATTAAGTACTCCAACTACATAGTTAATTATTGTTTAATATGATGTAATCAATATCTATTACAGAGAGTTATATCTCTTGTTGGGACTGGGTCTCACCTCATGGGTCACCACATCTTTTTAGGTGATCGACAACAATAAAGGCAGAACCATAGCATCAAAGAGAATATGAGGTGATGAACCCTAGAGATGGTAGTTTAGTTGTCTAGTGTGTTCTAGAGTCATCCGTGTACTCTTAGGTCTGGGTGCAAAATTTGTATACAATGTTTTGATTTAATTGAGCTTTTGATAGCATGTTGATGCTTGTATATGTGAAATATGTAGATAGTGTTCCTTTGTAAAGTTTATGTTGTAGATGAGGCTACATGGTAGTTGTAAAGGATATTGAGCATTATGTAAATGTTCTTTAGCAATTTGGAAATATTGAAATCGATTTTAATTTACCCTATTTTCTATGTTTGTGTTTAATTAATGAGTAATCGTGTTTGGTGTTTTGAGTAATCTCATTTAGTGTATCGGGTTCCCATAGTTTTCAGTTATAGAAAAGACATTAACATCGTTTGTCCATACCAAGTCACATTTGTAGATGGAAAATGTCTTCGTAAGGTTGTAAAGAAACTGACACATACCCTGTATCATAGTCATCGGTTGTGGAAAAAACCCCAACATCATTTGTCCATACCAGGTCACATTTGTGAATGGAAAATGTCTCTTTGTCGTTAGGTTGCAAAAGCCCGACACCTATCATGCGCCATAGCCGTCAGTTATTGCATGCAAAACTGACGATTAAGATATACAGTGATGGTTACTTCACATATGTCAACGACATTGATCGTGTTGCCGAGAACGATCGTGTTGTTTGGCACAACCGTTCTAGTTAGTCCTATAACGTTGATTTTGCCCCTAAACTGATGTCAAAGACCTTAGCTGTCTGTTTTTTTTTAACAAATGACGACTAACTTTTTTTTAAATAGTAGGTCTTCAAACCTATTTTCCAGCTGGTCAGTAGGATGCAAAACCTATAGTTCACAACTACAATTCTGAATTGCGGGTTAACAACATCTGTGAGTTCATCTAAACAACAAACCAACAAACAACCTACAAAAATATTGCAATTAGGTTAGCAACATATGTGAGTTCATCTAAACAATAGGCCAACAAACAACCTACAAAAACATTCAATATCCATGTTCCAATTGCATTCTCATCACATGTTCAAACATAATTTCTATTCATTCATTTCAACATTCATTCACATACATGATACTTCATTCACACATGATACTTCATTTACATATGCACCAACTCCATTCTCATGACATGAAGAGACACAATTGCCATTGTATTCATTCATATTCACATTCACATACATTATATATTCATAGATATGTACCAATAATTTACTTACATCAAATTTAAAGTCATAATAAGTCATAAGCTCATGTATGTAGAAATAATGACATCAAAATTTAGAAAAGTCATTCTTTAATCCCAATCAAATTAAAAGTTGACATCCCTAAGGAAGACTTATGTCCATTGTTCTCATATCTCATCTAGTTGTTCTGTTGGATAGGGATTTTGTATGTCATAAAACTTTTCCCTCGTATAGAAGTTTGTTTTAAACACCTTTAAAGATAATGATGTATATAATTCAAAAGCTTGATATTTTCATATTATCTAACGAAACTATATACTTATGATGATTAAGACTATATATATTATACTTTCTACTCAGTTGATGAATAGTGCCCCACATCTGACAATCATGTCCATATATTGCATCATGTAGCATCTGCATGCCCAACCATTGTCTTGTACATGACACTATAAGTTTCAACATACAAAACGTTAATAAGTAAAAGTAAGCATAGTAAAACTACCCGAACATTAATCCAATATATTGCTTTCTTTTTGTTGTACACCTTTCATCTAGCCTTTTCGAAATCATTTATAGCCCTATACATTAATGTAACACATTCAATTGCACTAGTAAATATTTATGTAATGACATATGTTACCAGATATAAATATAAAAATTTAATCACGTGAATATGCCTTTTTCAATTTGTATCCCCCCACTATCTACTTTGTCACCCTTAGGATATAGGTAATACCCTGTTAGCATCTCCGAGACAATAACCAATGAAACCCAATGGTTATTCCTGAGTTAAAAGAAGGCAAACAAAATAAAACTCAAAATCAACAATGAAATGTAATTTCTTAAATTATAATTATAAGAAGAGTAAGTAAACTTACCCAACATTGTACGAAGCTAACATCACTCTCTTTTTCTTTTTAATGAAATATTTAAATGCAGTAGAGCAGTATTGGAAGACAAATGCAGGATCTTAATCACATTGCCAATTAATGATGGAACTATAAATGCCACATGGGGAAGTGTTAACTCTATACATACCCTATGTAAATGGCTACAAAACATATATCATGTATGCATTAATATATAAGAAAACATATCAACATATATAACAAGGTATTTGGCTATAGAATATCTCACCATATCTAAAGTTCTACCACATATGTATTCAATCAAGCATAAGTAGACATCTCCAAAACATCTTGCAAAATATATTAGTATTAGAGGTTGACCTACAACATCCTCCTTAATATAGACCATCATAGGGGACCCTTCTTCATGTTCACCTATCCATACTTCCATACCCCTACATTGAGGACCTAGTGAGTTGAATGAGTCCTTTGTAATCCAACCAGGTAATTTCAAAAGAGGTGGAGGTGGAGGACAAGATGTAAGGGGTTTCTTAGATGCTATGTCTTCTATATATATAATCACATATCAATGGTGTCATGTATATAAAGATACAAACCCAATGTAAATTTAGCATACATCAGTATAGAGAACTCCTATTTTGGGCCACACGACCACACTGCCTTCTGCTTCACCTTTCTTCTCATGCTCGGGGTGATCGTATGGTAGTGCAATCTTCTTCCAAGCATTGTAGAAAAGCCTCGGTGTCACATGAACCACATTGACAGGAAACGGTGCATCGTGAATCATGTCACCTTCAAGGCATGGTAAGCCTTGCCCAGTGCAATGACATATTGTTGTAATCTAAGATGACATGGCCTCAAACCCTACAAATTTTCATAGAGTGTTATATATATACCCAAGCTCAAACATATTATGCAAATCATTATGAAAGACTACTATGTCATAAAAATACTTACAACGGGTGTGCTAGGTGGTGGGTCAATGGAATTACTCCCAACCACCTCTGTCGTAGGAGCTTCCACCTTATATGAAGAGTGGGGTGCTACATGTACTGTATGAGAAACTGTATGAGAAGACTGATACTTTTTCATTGCTTCCTCTACACCCTTTGCAATCAACTATTTTATCTATTCTAAGAGTCCCCCTTTGCACTTATGCTCTGATGGCCAAAGAAGGCTCTTATACTGACACCAGCGCCAGCAACCCTAACATGCCCATGATGTTATGGGTTACCTAGAGAAACAGTCAATTTAGCCCTTGTTCCTTCAGGGTTGAACTTGCCTTGTTTCCTTTTCTTGTGGAGCTCCCTCTAATCATCATCATTAGTAATTGGTGAGTAAAACATAACAATTATCAATACTAATTGCTCTGAGAGTTGAATCTTATCATTTTTGCAGCTGCCTCAGTAGTTGTGAGGTTAGTTATTTCTCTAGATTTGGTTTGCCTCCCAGCTATCCAAATATCATGGCGAATTAGAGGTTCAGTAGTAGTAGAGGACTCAACACTCCCAGGAGTAGGCTGCTAAGAAGAAGACGCATGTAGTAGATTTTGACAAAGATTTGCATAGATACCTGGACCCATCATGTGGTTGTGCACATTCTTTGTATGCTTTTCTCTTTGAGCATTGTTTATAGCCTGGTTAGTCCAAAATATATGTTACATATATAATACAATGAATTCAATATGAGGAGCGAGGCTTAATACCTTGAATTTGTCTTTTTGTCTCTTAGCAATAAACACCTCCCACACCTTTGGGTCAAGATAGTTCCATTTCTCAGTGGCTAACTTCTTCTTGTTCTCAGTTTTTTGTATGTATTCTCTTGTCAGAGTTGTCCTGTAATTCCTTAGTATCCTACCACAACATTATGTCACCTTTTTAAGATACAGTTACTCATCCAATTCAAATATGCTATGAAAAAGACACCGTATACTTGATGGAATATTCTTAAAAATATAATTATAAATAGCTTTATAAATAGAATTGTAAATGATGATATCTCACACATAGTTCCTTCCATATACAATCTTTCTTTCTTGGATCAACTTTTTCCCAAGATTCTGCATTTACATCCACCCTGGTACAAGTCAAAATCCCTAGATATGATAGAAAAGAACTACATTTCTTCCAAACATGATTTCCTTAATTATCAAACTCAACGACCAGCTTCAACTTGTTACCCCTTTGCTCTAATAACTTGTTCATCACGGTGATGCCTCTTATTGTTGCATGGTTACAAATGTTGCACATCAAGTTCAGTAAGATCCTCTGGGCGCACATCCTCATGCTAAAATTGACACACACATAAGTCATAAAAAGATATAACTTTTGAATTTGATAAAACAGTACAACAAGATAGACATTGTAAAATGCACATCTATATAATAAAACAATACAACTTACAATAGTGTCAGTGCGCTCATCCTCACGGTGCATATTTCCAGGGTACTCATTGTTACACCCCGATCTCACAATTACCATTAATCATGAGACTAGGGCATAAATTGAGGATTTAACGTAATACAAAGATCACCCTTAACTTTTTCTTCTTTTTCAAACTCTTTGTTTTCTCACATTGAACCACATAAAATAACTTTACAAGGGAATCTAAACATTGATTTCTCTAATATGATCTCAACAGTAAAAATGCATGTATGAACATTCATTATGTTTCTCATACTTTTAAGCACATAAGACTTGCTGATTCACATATATTGCTAAAGAGGAATAATGTTATACATCATCATTTACAACTCTCTCTTATTTATTTCCAAGGACCTTGAGTGATAAGGACCGACTAAACTTAACTATACTCAGACTTAACTCTTGTGGCAGATCTACTCTGATGCAATGATATCTTCAATCCACACGGTTTCCCTAAAAATATTGAGTAGAGGGGTGAGCCTACTCGCTCAGTGAATGAGTACTTCAAAGAAATAGTCTAAAGCACTAATATAATTACAGATATACTTTTGAGCAACTGATATCAATTATAATAGCAGTAAGCTTTAAAGAGACTGATCATTGACAATCATAAATATGGCGGGATACTCTAGATATCAACAAGAGAAAATCAATATATGAGCATGCTTGATTAATTTCAAAGAGAACTAATAATTCAAAAAAATACAGAGAATAATTGTTGGGAAACTGTACTTGAAATCTTTCTTAGTCTTTCTTACTTATAAGAAACTCTTTAAACCTATATGAACATATTTTAGCTTATGCCCTAATCATATGCAATGTACTCTACATATGAAGACTTGTAGCGAACTACGATCTCACCGTACAAGGCTTAGCTAACACACCCAGGAATGCTAAGCCTGACTACGTCGTTGGTCTGCAACAAGAAAATGACTCTCTTGCCTCGGCACACCTATTATGCCATAAAAACTGGACTCCTCTTCTAACCTGATCACACATACGGAGAGTCAAGCCACCTATTGGCTTTTCTATACTCTAGTGCCTCCAGGACCTCTGGTTGATGTTGGACACTACATGTTGTATATTAAGGAGACTTCCACTAGGGATTTGTCCCCTATACCACCTGTTAGTACGTTCTGACCCTCGTATACTAGACACTGCCATGGTTAGGTCATTTCATCCCTATGACGCAGACCTATCATAGGGAATCTATGGTGTTCAGGGCTCTTAAGTCTATTATTTTATTTTTCTTGGAAAGCTTTTACTATATTGTAACTTTTCCCTTACTTATACTTGACTCTGGTATCTCCATGATATCGTGTCTATTTATTTGAAGTTTATAACACAACATGTATATCATCCTTACCTTGGCAGAGCAATATATTCAAACAATATAATATACTGAGAAATCAACATATTATACATGCAGGCAGACTGAAATACTTAAATAAACATAATGCATGTCCATTTGGAATTTATACACTAGAATCATGTAATTAAACATCTTAATATACCGATGATAGCTAATTACTTGGCATACGAGTAATCATCATTTGCACCCATAAATTATTTGCACTTTCTTGGAAAATGTGCACATCGACCCAAATCCTGGGTTGTGCATCTCATACTGAGAACATGGTACTCAAAATGCTTAATTCATTGAACACCCTATACTTAGGGTTTCATTTACCTCATTCACTTATCACATAGCTCTCATAAGGATTTCATGCGACATAAACATTCACTGAATAAATACTACTATCAACAAATCATATAAAATCAATATATGTATGAAACCTTGGAACTGAGCTGAGTTTGGGTTTCCATGTCATTCACTAAGATAACATGCATCAATAATAAAATTGAATAAATAAAGTCTATCATGTTAAGAAAATCCGTTCAAATGGATTTCACGATATCTATTCGCAAATATCCAACTTTCCTCGCATCTAGGGTTTCACCCTCTTTACTGAGATATCAAACAAACACTATTCACCTTAAATGAAATCCAATATAGTATTTGACATATATGTACTATGAATTCAGATAAACAATCATTCATAACCAAGGGAATCCAGATAAACAAATTTCTCTATTTAATTATACAACAATTCCAGTCATAGACAAATTCCCTATGTTTCAATTTACTCTTATAACCTCTGTGAATACTTAGGGAATTCTCATTAGGATGTATTGTATATATTTCTAATATGAATTTATCATCTAAAATTCATCCAAACAGAGGAAGAATCCATTTCATATCATTTTGCAACAACTTCGATCAAACAAACAATTCAGGGTTTGTAGTCGCATACTAAGCAATTACAGATTATGGATGATTTAACCAATTTTCGTGCAATATACTATTTAAAGGAAGTTCCAACTCACCCTAAGGTGTGAAAATACCTTAAAAATACAGCTCATCCCTGAAAATCTCGATCTCATATCAAATCCCTAGCAATTCACCCGATTCTTCTTCCTTTCAACTCGGAAACCCTAAAAATGAGGGATTATGAAGAAAGAGTGAGAAAAGGAGAAGTTTTGATACCAATTCAGATAAAATCAGAGGAGGGACGAAATCTTGACATGTGAGATAAGATTCACTATGAAAGGCTATGCAAAGAAGTTAAACTTACATGATTTCATCATTCCTCGGATTGCAAAACCCTAGGTCAGCATCTCCATCCATTTCTCCTCTCAAACCCTAACTCTCCCTCTCTCTTTAGGATTTCGTTTCTCTAGATTGAATCACAAATTATGAGATCTCTTTTTGTGTTAGGTTGACCATATAGAGCAATTGAGCTACTTGGGTCAATTGCACATTGACCCCTCACTATACTTTTTCTTATTTCAGCTGAATTTTCTGTCATAAAAATATTACTGTAATTCATCTACTGATAAGGTCTAAATACATCCAAAAATTATGAAAAGTTTACATGTTATTTATGATTGAGTTTCAGATCTCAATTTAAAATTTCAGATAATTTGGAGTTACCAATAAATAATTAAAAATAAAACAATACACTACTAAAAAGCACTATGTCAGCATTTTGGTCAAAGTATAGTTCGACCGAGAACCACATTCAAAGAACACTCAAATATTCTGAAAATTTTCTCCAATATGCATGATTGAGTTATCCATATCATATGAAAAATTCAATTAAATAATTTTTTTTTAGAAAATATGAAAAATCATTTACCACACTACTATCCTGATCAAATTCCATATTCATGTACTATCAAAACCCTAATTTTTGCCGATTAGGGTTTACATTTCTCAAACCCTAATTCTTCAAACTAAAAATCATTGTTAGAGTTTTTTTCTTAGGTTTGAAACATCACAATTGATCTACTATCATTAATCAAGTCTAAATGATGTTCAATCTAATCAAACATGTAATCATTCAGGTAAACCCTAATTTACCAATTAAGCACAAATGTAGTCATTACACTCATCCTCACAGTAATTATCATCACGATCATCAAACTCACGGTCAGACTCCATCTAAAATAATGTGATATCAAAAATAGTCAAACAATGAAATATAAGTGATAAAGAATGTGAAATGTTTATCTAACATTTGAAAAAATAAAAACACGCCTCTAATATTTGGATCTTGTATCAATTAACATTCCCTCATTGTGGTCTCCACGCATATATAAGTCAGTATCAACTTCAATATTTGGTGTTGGAAGGCCAACTGAGAATGGACCAAAATCATCATACTTGTCATAGTACTCATCTTCATCTATAGAATATGCAATGAACTACCTTTTGTCCATGAAGAACAACTGACCATTTTTCATTTTTAGGGTCATGTATATAAAATACTTGCTTTGTCTGTGATGCCATTAGGAATGGTTCACCCTTCTCGCTAATCTTTTCAAAATTCACTAATCTGAAACCCAATTCATACACTACAACTCCTTTGATGTTATCAACCCAATTACACCTAAAGTGCGAAAATCTGAAATCTATGTAGTCAAACTCCCAAATGTCTTCAGTGACATCTTATTATGACATTTTAGCTTCATGTGGACTCTTATCCTTCACACTAGAAAAATACAATGAAGGTGCTTGAAGGGTGACCCCACTATTTTGGATGACACTCTTATCACCTTGATGTTTTGTGTAATATGAAAATCCATTTATGTCAAACCCTTCATAAAAAATAACATTCATTTTGGTTTAAAGGAGAGGCATTTGATATTTTCAGCAATGTTATTTGGTGTTTGAGATAGTTGACGTAAAACTTTATCTTCAAACCACCTAATAAATGTTTTGTTATGCTGTCTAGTAAGTCACCTTGAATTGGGTCGAGGATATTTTTTCTTGATGAAATTGGTATGTTTGGTCATATAACTACTCACTTCATCGATATTGTGTAAAATATACAAGTGTGGTTGTTCCCACAGCTTAGGAAAAATTACTTTCACTCGTGCTCCTAAAGTCCCTCTCCTAGAATAGTCCTCAATATTCTTGTCGTTTACATCAACTTCTTTACAACTCAGAAAGTCATTGCAACCAGGGAGGAAGATTGTATATTACAATCATAACAGAACAAGTGCTATGTTGGTTTCTCAATGTGTCATATGCATTCATCCCATCGGTAAAAAGCCCAAATCTTAGATTCCTGACTTCTTCACTAAATTCATGGTACAATAAATCAATATTCTTCCACTATGGGGAATCAGACGCATGTTGTAGGATCCCATCATTGTTTTTCTTTACCTCTACATGCCACCTTAAATTCTTCACATCCACGGGATTGGAAAACAAGCATTGAAACTGTCATATTATAGGTAGATAACACATCACCTTGATAGTAGATCCAGTTTTGGACTTCTCCAACGTCATCATTTTATACCTTGACGCCCCACATTTTGGACAATCTTTCACATTGACATAGCCATGTTGAGATAAGACACTGTCATTCGGGCATTGATTCAGCCCTATTTTAGGGCTTCATCTTGTGTCATATTGATCCTGTTAGATTACATGTTATTCCTCCCAATATGCTTATTTGTGTAAAATGCACTTATAGACATTATTTGTAGATTTTCAGGCATTTGGACCACACTTGATGGAAGAAAGAGAGAAGGAGTGATCCAATGATTTCTCTACCCTTGGAGAGGCCCAAAGTAAAGTCTGATGCTCCCTCAACCTACCCCTAGTGGCCAAAGATCTATTGAAGCAAAGATGTCCAAGAAAATCTAAAGAACAAAGTCAAAGTGTTGATCCATGACCCAGCACGGCCGTGGTACCATAGAATGACCGTGCTAGGTCACTTGCAAATCAACAGAGTCACCCCAAGACAAGCTAAAATCACCACGACCGTGCCACACAGAATGACCATGGTGAATTGATCCAGAACGGTTGTGGTGCACAACACGGCCGTGCTATAGCAGAAGCAGAACGGTCATAGAGAAGAGCACGACCTAGCTACATGTCACCCACCACGGCTGTGCTACCCTTACCCCACCACGGCCGTGCCAGTTTTAGTGCAAAAATGACCACCAACCTGACATTTGACCTTTTAATTCACACGATCATTGTACCCCACCACGACCGTGCTCACCCCTACCCACCACAGTCATGGTGATCCACCACGGCCGTGCTACTCACAAAACCTACCTATTTTTGCACTGCTTTACCCATATTGCCCCTACTTAACTTAGTGCTTCCCCCACACATATATATACATAGGTGGCAATTGGGGCATGAGGTTAGCTACCCTTCCACCACCTCCTTGCTCCCCATTTTCTCTCCTTAGCCATTCCACTCCATTTCCACCTCCATTCCACTCCATTTCACCATTTCCACCACCAAAACACTAGTTTATCCTAGTTTCTACCCATAATCCCCTTCATGCCACACCCTTGCACATTAGAGGAGATAGGAGGACATCTTATAGCAGATGGAGAGGAGGATTACTCCATCTACACTATGCTCCATGACTTCTTCTACCTCTTTGTCCTTTCTTTTTGTATTTTGCTTTATTATGAGTAGCTAGGCCCCATGGGAGGGCTGTTTGGGGTGTAAAATGTTACTTTGATACCATGTTGGGTGGAAATGACATGTAAACTTTTTAATTCCATTTGCTAATGATTATGTTCTATTTGTATCTCATTCTCCATGAATTGCTTGTTGGTTTGTGTGTGAAATCACCTAGGAATTTAGGCAAATTGCTTATATGCGTGAATTTTGGGATTTGCCCCTAGGTCCAATACTTAGATCCCTAGGTTGCCTCCCACCTTCCTACATCCTAATCAATCTCCCTAAACCTAAGTGAGTGATATAAGTAGCTAGATTATATAATTCCAGTGCAATTAGCCTGGAGCCTTTTCAAGGATAGAATGTGGGGGAATTGGGGTCCAAAACCCTAATTTCACCTCCCCAGTACTACCCTCGACTCCTAATTTCCCTAGGAATGTCTAATATATAAACCTAGACTTTATTAGACTCTAATTGAATTGAACCTAATCCCTAACCCAATTGAGCCTCGTAAGGGTAGTAGGGGGTGTTAGGGACTAGTTTCCCTATACACAACCTAGCATATCCATGGCCAGTTAGTAGCTTAAGTTAATTAATTAGAGTCTAACTTGTTGTTTGGTTTGGATAATCTAAATAGAATCATAATGTTCATATGTCACCCCCCAACTTAAGTGATAAGTGCATCCCCTAAACAGCCCACACCTTCATTAATTGCTTTAAAACCCTAGTTTTTATCTTGCTTAGCTAGTGTGATCTTAGTTGGCTCTTTTCCTGCTTAGTTAGCTTCTTTCCCTATTTTTACCTTTTTCTTTCTAGTTTAGTTATGTTCTCATTCTTATACTTTTATTTTGCCTGCCTTAGTGTAAAATACCTTTTCGTACCTAGCTTAGTCTTTTCTTGCATACTTAGTCTTAATCTAGTCTAGGGTTAACTTAGATTTCATTCTCACCTTTAATTATTTTCTTGGTCACCTAGTTTAACAATCAAATCACCTTTAAACCCTTAACCCTAGTCTCCATATTAGGAACCCAGCCAAACTAACCTAGCTCTAGTGCCCCCTTTTCTCCCTGAGGATCGACCCCTATGCTTGTCCTCCACCTGTGCTACAATAGTACCCCGTGCGCTTGCGGGTGACCTATTTGGTATTGTGATTGACTGTGTTAGGGTTAATATAAATTTTGAAAGATCCACACATGTGTTTGAGTCCCGTGGAGTGCATCTAGTCACCCCTTGTTGGCTAGTGTGTACACCTATGGCTTGACACAACAAGCTTTCTGGCGTCGTTGCTGGGGAGAAAGGCACTCGGCCTAGCTAGTTAGTTTTGCTTTGACTTTTCCTACTACCCTCATCATTTCTATTCTTTATTCATTATTCTTTGCATTCATTGTGTATATTGGTTTACTAACTTGATCTCTTTTTTTGGTTGTGCTTTGTGCATGTGACAAGCCATTTAGGGGAAGATAAGATGGAAGGCTAAAATGCACTTCACAAGCCACTTCAAGACTACTTCATGCCTAGCAACAACAAATCGCCAATTGCTAGCAGGGTTGATTAGATGCCAGAGGAGAAATTCTCCATCCCTCCAGGTCTTCTTGGGCTCCTGCCCATCTTCTATGACTCAGAGAGTGAGAACCCCTACAAGCACTTGGATTCCTATCTTGAAGTATGCTCCACCTTCAGAACGCCGACAATAAGTGATGATACAATCATGCTGACTTTGTTCTCCTTATCCCTCAAAGACAAAGACAAAGAGTGGTATGATTCAAGAAGGGACATCATGAGTTGGGGAGAGGTGAAAAATGCTTTCTTGAGTAAATTCTACTCTATAGAAAAGTTGATACAAATGTGGCATGCCATAGCAAGTTTCAGTCAAATAGATAATGAGCAATTCCACGAGGCTTGGGAGAGATTTCAAAAGATGTTGAGAGAATGTCCACATCATGAGATCCCTTTATGGCAGCTAGTTCAGTCCTTCTACCCTGGTCTATATCATGCAAGTCAAGCTATAGTGGATGCTTCTTGTGGAGGAGTTTTTATGGTTAAACCACCTGAGGAGACATGGCCCTTATTTGAGAGTTTGGTAGAAAGTTCAAGGATAAAAGCTTCTAGTATGGTTAGTGATAGTGACCTATCTTTTACTTTGACATCTCTGACTCACGACGATTCAAGCCCACAATTGATGAAAATGTTTGGTGAAATGGTGAGCTTCATGAGAAACCAAGTGACCAAACCTCCTTGTCATTCGGTCAATGCTATTGAGTTTTATGGGGAAGAAAAGAAGACACCTCACTCCTATAGCTACCAGGAACCACAAAGTCCCACATATAACTCAAGGTTTAAGGAAGAGGTTCTCTCTAGATTGAAAATATTTGATGATGTTCAAAGAGATGTTCAAGGTTAGAAGACAGAATAGGGCAGCTATCTGCCATAATCAATCTCCAAGAAGAAAAATTGTCTTCAAAACCCATCATGAGCCACCATGAAGCAAGTGTACCTATGCCTTATTCCCATGCTTTATATAGTCCACCCCACACACAAGTACATCCCATTCACTCCTTCCGAGGCTATTCTAAGCCTTTCACTCCTCCACCACCTCCCTCACCTCAAATTTCCCAAAACTTCACTTTCCAACCCCAGTTCTCTCCTCCCCCTCAATTCTCCTCTCCACCTCAATTTCAACCCCAAGTGTCACATCCACCTCCTCCAAAGCCACAACATGCTCCCCCTCTCCATTATGAGTAAGGTAGTGATATGACAGTTCTAAGGAGTGGGAAAACTCTTGAGTAGCCCGCAAGTCAAAGAAAGGTTGATAAAATAAAGCAAAGGAAACCAAGTGGTGATACCGTGATTGATATTGCTGAAGATGATGTTGTGATACCACATGTTGAGTTTGGGATTCCATGTGATCCACCACATATCCCTTATGCAGGTCCTACCATCCCTAGTGTTCCACCTCATGTTCATGCAAGTACAACAAAAACTAGTGATCCTCCATTCGTAGAAGAACTAGATGAGCTACCGAAATTGAAAAGGAGGCAAAAGCATAATGTTGATATTCTTGAGGTGTTTTTCCAAGTGAAGTTGAACATTCCACTTTTGGATGCTATTAAAAAAAT
This sequence comes from Alisma plantago-aquatica, assembly GCA_963693085.1. NCBI lineage: Eukaryota > Viridiplantae > Streptophyta > Magnoliopsida > Alismatales > Alismataceae > Alisma > Alisma plantago-aquatica. The sequence continues at coordinate 630,967,053 of OY856411.1, forward strand.
CCCATCTTATGCCAAGTTCCTCAATAACCTATGCACCATGAAAAGAAGGTCAATGGGGAGGATTCCAAAGAAGGTGAGATTAACTGAACAAGTGAGCTCCATCATACAACACTCAGTTCCAGTGAAGAGAAAGGACCAAGGATCCCCACTCATACCTAGTTACATAGGGGGACATCGCATAGACATGTCCTTACTTGATTTGGGATCTAGTGTGAATTTGATGCCATACAATGTCTATGTTGAGCTGGGCTTAGGCAAGTTGAAGCTGGCACATTGCACTCTCCAGTTGGCAGATAGATCCATAAAAGTGCCTAGGGGTAGAGTGGATGATGTCTTAGTGATGATAGATAAAGAAAAAGGCACAGTGTTCCCGGCAGATTTCATTGTACTTGATATGGAGTCGGAGGATAGGATGATTCCCATCATCTTGGGAAGGTTGTTCTTATCTACTGCTGATGCCGACATTCATGTGCCCAGTGGCACTATGACAATCTCATTCATGGACATGAAGATCAACATCAACATGTACAATACCCCAACCCGGTGAGTCCAAGATAGGGATATTGGACAAGATCACTTCACAAGTCCAAATGGGCATTTGAGAGAAGGATACCAAGGTGAAAAAATTGGTGATGATTATTGTGATGAAAGGGATGAGGAACCTAGATTCAGTGCAAATGAGGGATGCATGTTTTGCAAGAATGGACAAATGAGAATTCTAAACGGATGAATGATTGAAGAATCGCAAAGAAGCCAAGCTGAAGGCAAGAAACTCAGCGCTTGTGGGAGGCAACCCACCTGGGTTTGGGAATTGTTCACCCAATCTTACATTTTTGATACCAATGCTTTGTTTTTACATTTTTCCAAGAAAACACACACACTTGTATTTTATAGTTTTTGTGTAGTTTTGAGATGTTCAGGTGAGAACAGAGTGAAATGAAGAAGAGTGGACGGAATTTTGACAAAGAATCAATGGAAGATCAACTTGAGATCAAAGTTTTGATGTTTGAACATGATTTGAGTGTCATACTATAGTTACAGTGCCCACCACGGCCTTGGTGACATGGAACGGCCGTGGTGGTGCACTCACTTTCAACAGGGAAATCATCCGAATTTGAGAAAATCAACTAAGTATAAAAATAGGGCAGAACGACCGTGCAAGGAAGCACAGCCATGCTACTTGAAGCCACCACGGCCGTGCCATGCAGCACGGACCTGCCGCAGTCCGATTCCAGCAACTTAAGTCAAATTTTTGCAAAATTTCCAAGTCACTTGCTCATTTCTCCGAAGAATGAAACGGCCGTGCTCCGTGCCCTAGCGCTCTTGCAGCCTTTTTCCCACCTTCTCCAACCCTCGAATCTTCACCAAATCACCTCCAAATCATTCTGAATCATTCCCCCACCATTTCTACTACCTTAATATCTAGATTCCACTAATTTCCATCCACAAAATCACCATTTTCTCTCCATTCCACCCCAACAACCCCATTCTTTAGAGAAGTTCGAAATTTGTTAATTTTACCTCCATTTTTTTTAGCAAGGATGAACAAATTCACAAGGAAAGTAGTGGAGAAGACTAGGGGTGTCATATCCTATCAAAGGAAACCAAAGAACAACAAAACCTTATTGACGAAGGCCGAATTGGATGCCTTGGTGGATCCTATCACGGAAGAGACCTCCGTACAACCACGACTGGGGACACCGTCATTGTTGAGAGCATCAAAACCACTGTCGTCTACTTCTCGACCCTCTATCTCATCTAAGAGGCCTTCAACTTCAGCACCACAACCGTCCGTTTCTTCGACAGTGCAACCGCAACCACGACCACATCAGCGGCTCTTGCTTGATGAAGAAGAAGATGAAGAGATTCCAGATGCATAGAAAAATGAGATACCACAGCCGCACACCCATCCACAACTTGAGGTCACTATCGGTAGGGCAAAGGAACCTAAGCACCTAGAGTGTTTGACATGCAAAGTGATAGCAACTCAGTATGCGTGCCAAGAAACAATGGGATTCTACGCCTATTTCCAAGGCCTGAAGGAGAAGATAGGATTATTTGAGATCTTAACGCTGCAACAAGAGTCGTATATTGAGATGACTCAACAATTCTTTGCTACACTAGAGAAAATGACTGATGATGGTTGACATGGCAATTTTATCGCACTAACAAACTCACTCGGGGTCGAAATCCCTGAGCTTTTACCAAAACTAATGCGCAATAATACCACCTGCAAGCAGACGAGTCTTATCGAAGTATAGTTAAGGATCGAACCCAAAGGACAACATTTTTTAAGAATCCTTGTCAGTCTAATCCAGTTTGAGGTAAGACTAATATTTAAAATGATAGGTTGATTTGAGGTTAATTAAACTAATTGCAAGAAAGTAAAGGCTGAATTAAAGTTGGATTTAGATCAGTGATATGGAATCACTGGGATGTTATCAGGTTTCACCTCCACTGGACATGCAAACACGTCCAAACATCAAACATCCAGGCAAGATATAACTATCCAAATAGAGCTACTGCAAAACCCCCCATACGGGCGTTAGGTTTGCATAAGCATCACCTTAGGCATCAGATGTCTCGTCACCATCCGGATCACTTACTTACGACTCCAAAGATACAAAAATCCAACGAAGGTTGTGGGCCCCCTATACAGGCATTAGGCACACAGAAGCATCACCGAAGGCTAGATGGCTCATCCCCTCACGAATCATACACTTACGACCTCGAAGAAATCCCATACTATTTCTAGTTTGGGAGTCAACCACATTGATCGATAAGCAAGCAGGAGATTAATATATGAGAAAACATCGACGATTAACTAGAAGATACAAAATCCAACTAAGGGTGTGAACCCCCCATACAGGCGTTAGGTGCACATAAGCGTCACCGCTGGCTAGTCTATTTCTAGTTTGGGAGTCAACTTGTTAATCGACATTCAATCCTATATATAGAAGTTCTCACAACATAGGAAGAACAAAGATGAAATCAAGTACTTAATCTAACTACGAACATAACGATTAACAAAGAAATGGAAAGTTATATACATTGCCATGGTAAGTTTAACAAAAGAAAATGATTGCATGGGCAGCAGGGCTAGTCCCCACACCCCAGCGGAAGGGAACTACTCGCTCATGATGTGAGAGACAAGAAGAATAAGAAAGATAGAGAAATCTACCATGAACTTGGTGTAGAAGGTACTCACAGCTCGGTGAAGATGATGTAGTCTTCTACGTCGTGTCAGAGTAGATCTGGATGTTGAACAGGAGATGCCAAGACAGACCAGGAAGTCTCTCTCACTCCGTCTTCCTTCTCTTCTCAGTCTCCTTGCTTGCAATAAAGGCAGTAGGTGAAATGAAACTGGCGTGGACGGTACTGGATCTGGATCGAACATGTGTACAGGCATCCTGTCGGCGTCCCGGAACCCATGCCAATTAAGGACCCTTGCGGTCCTATTTATAGGCTCGGATGGGGTCTCCATGTTTTCTGCATGAACCTACTCCAAACGGTCTTGGGGCAAATGGTCTTGGAAATCCGCCTTCAAACGGTCTTGTAGATAAGTCGAATGACCGTTTCCAAATGGTCTTGGGGCCGAATGGCTCCAAACGGTCTTGGGACCGTATGGCTCCAAACGGTCTTGGGACCAAATGGCTCCAAACGGTCTTGAGACCAAATGGCTCCAAACGGTCTGTGCTTGCATGTCCCAAATGATCTTCATTCAAATGGTCTTGGATCTTCATTGTCTGAACGGTCTTGAGGACCGATGGCCATCAAACGGTTTTCATTTTTCAAATGGTTTGGCGACGCAAATGGTCTCGAAGACCGATGGATTTTAAATGGTCTCTGCGTCGAAGTTTAACTGGTCTTCACGTCGATTTCCAAATGGTCTTGACTGGGCGTCGTCCAACCGGTCTGTGTGATCTCCTCCAATCAGAGAAGGAGCGGCGGTGTTACATGTAGCATTTTAGGGTTGCTGGAGGTAGAAGGAGGTAGAGGTGTTAGTGCCGATGCTGTTGATGGTAGAGGAAGGGAAGGCAAGAGGATGGGAAGCATGCCCAATGCTGCTGAGTTGCCCAAACGGTTTCGAGGTGGAGCAGGTCCATTCGGTTTTGAGGTGAAACTGCTCATTCGGTCTTGAGACCGAATGGTGAGACCGAATGGATGAGAAAGGTGGGTTCTACTCAAAATGGTTCGATTGTTCACCTCGTCAAGACCTACATCAAATCAACATAAATTCAGTTAAAATCATGATAATTGGACCGGTTAAGTAATTTTGCACATTTTGATATTTAGTAATTGAAATTGGATGTATTGAGACAAAAAGAGCCCAATAAGGCGACTGGAAATCATGATGAATATGCATTCATCAAAACACCCCAAACTTAGATGTTGCTCGTCCTCGAGTAACACAAAATTTGAAATAGTCATCAAATGAATACTTTCAATTCATGTGATTGCCTCATCTTCACATCACGATTGCTTTCTTTTTGCTTAGTATGACTCAATATCTCAACCTCCTGACACCACTGAACACATCTTACCATATCTTCATTCTTGAGTTTGCTTTCCAATTTCACTTCCTCTTCACTTTTTCCAACAACAAGCATGTCAGAGAGTTTAGTAAGAGTCCAGAGATAGCCACAGAACAACAAGTGTGCATTTGATCTGACACTGGTGTTTTTTCAGGATAGGGTAGGCATTCATTGTGCCAATAGGTAGAAGATGGTGTGAAGGGTGGTATGGAAGGAAGAAATAAATATCTCCTCTATTTGACTCGAGATTTTTATTGTTTTTGCAATTTCATTTATTGCATTTTTGTGTGCGAATCTCTCCTCTATTCGACTCGAGATTGCATTTCTTTTTGTGTGTGCTTTGGCATCTTTTTGTGTGCAAATCTCTCCTCTATTCGACTCAAGATTGAATTTTTGGTGGTACTCCCCTATTAATTTGTGAGGGGTATGGAGGAAGCAGAAATAGAGGGAAGAGGCATGCCACCCCGAACTTAGGGTTTGGCACTGTTTGGCTATTTTTGTTTCTTTTTTATGGATGGAGGGGTACGAAGATGATAAAAGAAGTGTAGAAGAGAGTTCAGATCAGAATACAATTTGATTTACAATTCCGTGCATCGAGTCGTTCTCTTTATCATACTCTGCTCAAATAATGACTTGATGAGGATCAGGTGGGGATTCCATGTTATTGTTCCACTAGTCATTTAGGAAGCACGACGTGTTTGATCCCTATCCGTCTGACAGACACTTGTCATTTTTGCATAAGTATCATGATGTTAGGATTCATAAGCTTTACAAGATGATTTCAATCAAAAGGCTAGTTTTCAGAATAAGGTCCTTTTGAGGATCTGCTTCGGATAAGGAGGGTATAATGATAAAGGCATATAAATTGAAAACATGTCAAAATTTCATCAAGTATCTGTTCAAATTTCTTTTGAAAACTTTAAAATTTTAAAAATTTTATTTGAAAATTTTGAAAATTTAGGTCAAAAATCTGACAGTAAAAAATGTGACGATGAAATCTTAAGTTGGATTAGATGGGTGAAGGTGGAAAGTAAGATACGTACCACCCACCCTCCACCCCGAACTTAGAAATTCGCTCATCCCGAGCAAACTCTAAAGCCGAGATGGAGGGGAAATTTCATGCCATTTGGACCACTGGATGTGGTTGCATTCCAGACAGTGCACACCCTTCATCTAAAAATCTAAAGAAAGGTCAATTAGAACTCAAAATAGCATCTCGCAATGTGATTCTTATTTGGTGCGAAATTATCTAAAAAAATTGAGAAAAATTTCTATTTCAAAGTTAAAATGAATTTTATTTATCGGGTTGCCTCCCGACAAGCACCTTTGTTTTGCGTTGATGGCTCGACGTGATATCTTCAACTTCATGGTGGTTCCTTTGGATTGGAGAGATCTACTATTACTTCGGTGCTTATGTCGGCTGTGGTGAAATATCTTTTCAATCGTTGACCATTTGCCACAAATTCACCTGACTTTTTGCTCCATAAAGAGAAAGCACCATGTGGGGAGATGCTTTTGACAATGTACGGTCCAGACCAACAAGAGTGGAGTTTCCTTGGGAATAACTTCAACCTTGAGTTGAATAGCATAACTTGGTCTCCCACTTGTATGTCTTTTCTTTTCAAATGACCATCATGCCAAAGTTTGGTGTGTTCTTTGTAGATTCGTGCATTCTCATAAGTTGTCATCCTGAGTTCATCCAGCTCTTGGAGTTGCAGAATCCTGGCTTGGCCTGCTTCTTTTGTATCAAAATTCAGTTGTTTTATTGCCCACCATGCCTTGTGTTTTAGTTTGACTGGCAGGTGGTAAGACTTTCCATATATTAATCGAAAAGGTGTAGTCCCGAGGGGAGTTTTATAAGTAGTTTGATAGGCCCATAATGCATCGTTGATTTTCACCGACCAATCTTTCCGATTGCGGCCTACTGTCTTTTCCAAGATACTCTTGAGTTGATGATTAGAAACCTCCACATGTCCACTTCTCTATGGATGGTAAGGTGAGGCTACCTTGTGAGTAACACCATACTTTCTTAGCAATGCTTCAAAGCTTCTTTCAAGAAAATGGGAACCTCCGTCGGATATCACCGTGCGTGGGACACCAAAACGGGGAAAAATAATATCCTTGAATAATTTGATGACTGGTTTGGAATCACTAGTGACGGTTGGTATGGATTCAACCCATTTTGAGACGTAGTCCACCTCCACTAGGATGTATGAAAATCCATGAGAAGAAGGGAATGGACCCATGTAGTCCACCCCCCAAACATTGAATATCTCTACTTCTTGCCATAGATTCAACGTCATTTCATCTTTCTTTGTTATATTGCCAGATCTTTGACATTTGTCACATGATAGGACAAAGTCGTAGGAATCTTTGGATATGGTTGGCCAGAAGAATCTACATTGCAAAACCTTCAAGGCAGTCTTTTTAGAGCTCATATGTCCTCCCACTGGTCTTGAGTGACATTGTTCTAAAATAAGTTGAGCTTCTTCTTTGGCGATACATCGTCTATATAGACTATCAACACATAGATTGAAAAGGTACGACTCATCCCAGTAGTACTGTTTCACATCATGCATAAATTTCTTCAGTACATTTCCGGTGCATTGAGGATGAATAACCCCAACAACGAGGTAGTTCACAAAATTCGAGTACCACGGTATAGCTTCTGAGACCTTCATTAGTTGATCATCTGGAAGGGAATCATTAATCAGAATCTTCTCGGTATCCAGAGTGTGGATGCGACTGAGGTGATATGCTACCACATTTTCTGTACCCTTTTTATCTCTTATCTCCAAATCAAATTCTTGCAATAGGAGAATCCATCTAATTAGCCTAGGTTTTGCATCTTTCTTTGCCAGAAGGTAACAAATGGCAGTGTGATCTGTGTAGACAATGACCTTTGAACCAATTAGGTAGGATCTGAACTTTTTGAAGGCATACACGACTGCCAGAAGTTCTTTCTTAGTAGTAGTGTAATTCCTTTGAGCTTCATCGAGGGTCTTTGATGCATAATAGATCACATAATGTTTCTTTTCTATATATTGGCCCAAGACAACACCTACAGCATAATCGCTTGCATCACACATGATTTCAAAAGAGTGGTCCCAATCGGGAGCTCTAATGATGGGTGTGGTTGTAAGGGCATGCTTCAGTGTGTTGAAGCTTTTAACACATTCTTCGTCAAAATTGAATTCGGCATCCTTTAGTAACAAATTTGTCATCGACTTGGTTATCTTTGAGAAATCCTTTATTAACTGTCTATAGAAACTTGCGTGACCGAGGAATGCTCGGACTTCCTTTACATTGATAGGTACAAAGAGCTTGAAAATCACTTCAACTTTGGCTTTATCTACTTCAATTCCTCTATTGCTGACCCTATGGCCGAGGACAATTCCTTCCTTTACCATAAAATGACACTTCTCCCAGTTGAGCACAAGATGAGCTTCTTCACATCGTTTGAGGACCAGGGAGAGGTGTTTTAGACATGAACCAAATGAATCTCTGTATATAGAAAAATCATCCATGAAAACTTCCATAATGGTTTCAGTGAGACCGACAAATATAGCAGCCATGCAACATTGGAAAGTTGTAGGTGCATTGCAGAGTCCGAATGGCATTCTTCTAAATGCGTATGTTTCGAATGGGTAGGTGAAAGTGGTTTTCTCCTGGTCATCTGGTTGTATAGGTATTTGGTAGAATTCGGAGTAACCATCGAGATAACATAAGTATTCTTGATGAGCCAACCACTCTAATACTTGATCAAGAAAAGACATAGGAAAATGATCTTCTCGAGTTGCCTTGTTCAACTTCCTATAATCAATGCACATCCTCCACCCTATGACTGTTTGGGTTGGGATGAGTTCATTGTTTTCATTTTGTATAATAGTTGTTCCACCTTTCTTCAGGACTACATGCACTGGGCTCACCCATGGCGAGTCTGATATTGGATAGATTATTCCAGCTGTGAGCAGTTTAATGACCTTACAACGAACTACTTCCTTCATATTTGGATTCAGTTTCCATTGATGTTCAATAGTTGGCTTGTGATCTTCCATCATAGGGATCTTGTGCATACACAATGCTTGACTAACCCCAGTGAGGTCACTCATTTTATAGCCGATGGCTTTCTTTCTTTCCTTTAATTCTTTCAGGAGTTTATCTTCTTGTTTGGTTGTAAGATCGGAATTTATTATTACTGGACAAACCTTGGGATCATCCAAAAACACATACTTCAATCCAACAGGCATGGGCTTCATTTCGGGGGCCTCTGGTTTTTCGCATGTTTCTTCAGTAGTTTCCACTGCCTTGAGTCCTTCAAACATAGCTTCAGGATCTTCTTGGGTAGTGTCATGGTCAAGAACACACTCTTTAACTTTCTCACTGATGGAGTTATCAACAGAGGGGTTTGTTAGAGTCACTTCTAAAGGATCATCTTGTTCATATCCCTCTTGTGTAAGGAGTGATATTTGTTTAATGTAGTCAATCACATAAACTTCTTCTTGCATACTTGGTCTTCTCATGCTTTCAAAAACTTTGAATTTGAGGGTTTCTTTACCAAGTCTGAGAAGTAATGTTCCTGCTTCAACATCAATTAGAACTCTTGCAGTGGCAAGGAACAGACGTCCAAAGATGAGAGGATATCTGGCGTCCTCTTTTATGTCCATGATAACAAAGTCACATGGAACATAAAAATCTTTCCCTACCTTGACAGGTACATCCTCAATAATTCCTAACGGGCATTTTATCGAATTGTCTATGAGTTGTATGGTCATGCAAGTTGGAAGAAGTTCAGTGAACCCTAGCCTTTTGCAAAGGCTGAGTGGCATGATGGAGATGCTAGCACCAAGATCTTCTAGTCCTTTCTTGCATGAAGAATCACCGATATGGTAGGAAATCCCAAAAGATCCCAGATCTTTCTACTTCTTTGGCATCTTATTCTGAATGATATCCGAAGTGGCTTTAGCTAACTTGACTGTCTCATATTCTTCAGTTATATATTTCCTGGTCAGGAGTGACTTTAAGTACTTTGTCCAAGCTGGTATCTCAGCCAGCACATCCAAAAAGGGTATGTCAACATGAAGTTTCTTCATAGCTTCTTTAAACTTATTGAACAGAGTATCAAGCTTGGTTTGCCTTAAACGAGTAGGAAAAGGAATACGAGGCTTGTATACAGGGACATTAGGTTCTGGTGTTTCAGTTTCTTCCTCAATTGGTTTCTCAGGACTTTCCTTGTCTGTCTTATCAACCGTTATTGGTTCTTTCTGTTGAGATTCCGGTGTTGTTGAGTCTTGAATGATCACATGCTCATCCTCATTTGTAATAACTACAGGTGGCTTGACTGGAGGATCAGAATAATCCTTGCATGACCTGGTTGTGACAACCTTCAATTGTTCTGGGTGCTTAGGATTATTCTTGGGCTAGCCTGCAAATGCTCCAACAGATGGATTTATGCTAGCGGTAAGTTGAGCTAGTTGAGATTCAATAGCTTTCTGATGTGCTTGCTGGTTAGCTATCAAGGTTTGTTGGTTAGCTATCATATTCTGCTGTGACTGTAACATCTTCTCAATGGTTGTCAATTTGTCATCAGGTGAGAAGGGAACAACCTGTTGTCCTTGAGGCTGATTAAGATTCTGGTATTGAGAACTATTTTAATAGTTATTGAAGTTCCTATTCTGAAAGTTTCCCTTAAAGTTTCCTTGATTTCCAAAATTCTGTTGTTGATTATACTGAAATCCTGGTGGAGACCTCGTGATTGGTTGTGCAAACCAAATTGATGCGAGTTCACAGATCCAGAGGGGTTTCCATATTGAAAACCCAGATGATTCTTATTCTGATTCAGATTGTAATAACCTTGACCAGGGATGGTATTAACATCATTCAGGTTCTCCATTTGGTTATTATCTCCTTGGACACATACATTGCTTAGAACAACATCATAGAGAACATTGCATGCCAATGTGGAATGATCAGTACTTTTACATGCTTCACAGAACAATGAAGCTGACTTGACCTGTTCTTGTTGTCGAGTGGGCGAACGTCCTCTTCCAATAGCAGCAAGAGATGATTCAATATGGTCTTGCTTGGCAACTAAGAGTTTTAGGGTTTCAGCTATAGACTTGTACTCGGGAGTAGCTTCATCCATAGCTACTTTCAAGACTCCTTTCCCTATAGATCTACCCCAATTAGCTTGATTTTCAGCTCCAAGGGTTACGACCCTACATGCGCTGTCATAACTTTGACGCATGAAGTTTCCTCCAGATGGGGAATCTAAGAATCTCTTGATATTGTCATCCATGCCCCTATAGAAAATTTCGATGAGTTTATTCTTATGAATTCCATGGTGTGGACACTTGTGTAGTATCTCTTTGTATCTATCCCATGCTTCAATAAGAGTTTCTCCAGGGACTTGAGTGAAATTTGTTATTCGGCCTCTAATTTCATATGTGAGAGATGGAGGATAGAATTTCTCTAGAAACACATTTTGGAGTTGTTCCCAGGTGGTGATGGGTGTTTCACTTTGCAGCAAATTGTACCAACTTATAGCTCTATCAGTGAGGGAATACTTGAAGAGACGGAGTCGAATGGCATCATCTGTGACTCCATTTTGTTTTGTCATAGCACATAGATCAATAAATCTCAGAAGATGTTCTTGGCTATCTTCACCTTGTTTTCCGTAGAATGGGCTATTCTGAAGTAGGGTGATCCAATGCACTCTTATCTCAAAATTAGGAGCATCGATGGGAGGAGGTTGTATTGGATGATGAACATTCGCAACTTTCGGGATTGAGAACTCTCTATGATCCTTTTGTAGTTTAGCTGCTTGTGCTGCTAGGATTTGTTCTTGAACTACGGCTCTGGCTTCTTGCATGAGCCTCTCTCTCTGTGCATTGATGGCTTGAGCCACCCTTCGGGCTACTTCTTCTTCTTAAGCCATCCTTGCTTGATTTTCTCTGATCTGATGATGAAAAGTTCTGTCTATCTCGGGATCAAAGCTCGTTGTTAGTCTGGGGCTGTCTGAATGGTGCATGCACTTATGCTTTGGGTTGTACCGGAAATAAGATTTTGAAAGTGAGAACCACAAAGTAGAGTCAAAATTCAAGTGGATGATCGATTGTATCAAAGAAAATTAAAATCCTAGATTAGCCTCAAAAGAACTAGATTTGACTAACTGATTCCGTTGTCCCTGGCAACGATGCCAAAATTTGACGTGGTAATTTTATCGCACTAACAAACTCACTCGGGGTTGAAATCCCCGAGCTTTTACCAAAACTAATGTGCAATAATACCACCCGCAAGCGGACGAGTCTTATCGCAGTATAGTTAAGGATTGAATCTAAAGGACAATGTTTTTTAAGAATCCTTGTTAGTCTAATCTATTTCGAGGTAAGACTAATATTTAAAATGATAGGTTGAGTTGAGGTTAATTAAACTAATTGCAAGAAAGTAAAAGCTGAATTAAAGTTGGATTTAGATCAGTGATATGGAATCGCTGGGATGGTATCAGGTTTCACCTCCACTGCACATGCAAACATGTCCGAATGTCAAACATCCAGGCAAGATATAACTATCCAAAAAGAGTTGTTTCAAAACCCCCCATACGAGTGTTAGGTTTGCGTAAGCATCACCTTAGGCATCAGATGTCTCGTCACCATCCGGATCACTTACTTACAACTCCAAAGATACAGAAATCCAACGAAGGTTGTGGCCCCCCCCTATACAGGCGTTAGGCACATAGAAGCGTCACCGAAGGCTAGATGGCTCGTCCCCTCGCAGATCATACACTTACAACCTTGAAGAAATCCCATACTATTTATAGTTTGGGAGTCAACCACATTGATTGATAAGAAAGCAGGCGATTAATATACGAGCAAACATCGATGATTAACAAGAAGATACAAAATCCAACTAAGGCTGTGAACCCCCATATAGGCGTTAGGTGCACAGAAGCGTCACCACAGGCTAGATGGCTCATCCCCTCACGGATCATACACTTACAGCCTCAAGGAATCCCATTCTATTTCTAGTTTGGGAGTCAACTTGTTAATCGACATTCAATCCTATATATAGAAGTTCTCACAACATAGGAAGAACAAAGATGAAAGCAAGTACTTAATCTAACTACAAACATAACGATTAACAATGAAATGGAAAGTTATATACATTGCCATGGTAAGTTTAATAAAAGAACATGATTGCATGGGCAGCGGGGCTAGTCCCCACACCCCAGCGGAAGGGAACTACTCGCTCATGATGTGAGAGACAAGAAGAATAAGAAAGAGAGAGAAATCCGCCATGAACTCGGTGCAGAAGGTAGTCGCAACTCGGTGAAGATGATGCGGTCTTCTATGTCGTGTCGGAGCAGATCTGGACGCTGAACGGGAGATGCCAAGACAGACCGGGCAGTCTCTCTCACTCTGTCTTCCTTCTCTTCTTGGTCTCCTTGGTTGCAACACTGGAATTAGGTGAAATGAAACTGGCATGGATGGTACTAGATCTGGATCGAACCTGTGTACAGGAAGCCTGTCGGCATCCCGGAACCCATGCCAATTGAGGACCCTTGTGGTCCTATTTATAGGCTTGGATGGGGTCTCCACATTTTCTGCATGAACCTGCTCCAAACGGTCTTGGGGTAAACGGTCTTGGAAATCCACCTTCAAACGGTCTTGCAGATCGGTCGAATGACTAAACGGTCTTGGGACCGTATGGCTCCAAATGGTCTTGGGACCATATGGCTCCAAACGGTCTTGGGACTGTATGGCTCCAAATGGTCTTGGAACCGTATGACTCCAAACAGTCTTGGGATCGAATGGCTCCAAACGGTCTTGGGACTATATGGCTCCAAACGGTCTTGGGACCGTATGGCTCCAAACGGTCTTGGGACCATATGGCTCCAAACGGTCTTGGGACCGTATGTCTCCAAATGGTCTTGAGATCGAATGGCTCCAAACGGTCTGTGCTTGCATGTCCCAAATGTTCTTCATTCAAACGGTCTTGGATCTTCGTTGTCCGAATGGTCTTGAGGACCGATGGCAATCAAAAAGTTTTCATTGTTCAAATGGTTTGGCAATGCAAATGGTCTCAAAGACCGATGGATTTCAAACGGTCTCTGCGTCGAAGTTCAACCTGTCTTCACGTCGATTTCCAAACGGTCTTGATTGGGCGTCGTCCAACCGGTCTGTGTGATCTCCTCCAATCGGTATGCGATCGATCAATGCCTCACAGTCTTAAGACTGTGAGGGCTTTTCTACGGTGAGCGTGAAGAGGGAGCGGCGACGTTGTAGGTAGCATTTTAGGGTTGCTGGAGGTAGAAGGAGGTGGAGGTGTTGGTGCCGACGCTGTTGATGACGGAGGAAGGGAAGGTAAGAGGATGGGAAGCATGTCCAATGTTGCTGAGTTGCCCAAACAGTTTCGAGGTGGAGCAGGTCCATTCGGTTTTGAGGTGGAACTGCTCATTCGGTCTTGAAACCGAATGGTGAGACCGAATGTATGAGAAAGGTGGGTTCTACTAAAAATGGTTCGATTGTTCACCTCATCAAGACCTGCATCAAATCAACATAAATTCAATTAAAATCATGATAATTGGACCGGTTAAGTAATTTTGCACATTTTGATATTTAGTAATTGAAATTGGATGTATTGAGACAAAAAGAGCCCAAGAAGGCGACTGGAAATCATGATGAATATGCATTCATCAATGGCAAGAATGCCATTAAAGTGATGATTGGGGACAAGAGGTGGAAGATAACCTCAAAGCTTCTGAATTATATTTTTTCCCTAAGTGAAGAGATGGCAGCCCTCCTAGATGGAGGAAAGACAAAGAATGACTCCAGTTCCACATATCTGACAATGTGGAAATACTTCATTGGCTAGAGTACTTTTGTTGTGGGAAATCCAAGACGAGTGCTATCCATAATCCATTCCTCCGCTATGATCAAAAGATGTTAGCAAACACCATATTTGGCAGGTATGAGAACCAAGGAAGCTGCACAAAGAAGGATTTTTTGTACTTGGTTGGATTACTAAGGAGAGGCATATGAACATGGGAGCTTTACTTATTGAGCATCTGAGGAAAATCCCTTCCAAGAGAACAAATCCATTTGTAATGGGAGGGATTGTGACGTCCATAGCCACTGCCTTAGGACATGACATGATAGGTTACACAAAGGCAGATGGAGGAAAGTTAGTTGACTTGCATTACTTGGCCCGATCTTCCATGATCACATTTGTGGAGAAGAAGATCATCTACTAAGTCAACCCACCATACCCAATAGTCCCCTTGGAGATACCCTACCATACTCCACCCCTCATGGCACAATATGGGTCCACGTAGGATTTTCTAGAGAAATTGAGGAGGTATGAGGAGGAGAACCCTAGAGGAGATGGCATCCCCGAGGTGATTTTTGTAGAGGGTCTAGGAGAACCCTCACAGGTAGCTGAGTAGAGACGGGAGGCGGAGGACAGACTGACATGACGAGCGAGACAGAGAGAGAGGAGAGGATAGGAGCGTCAGAGCCACAGAATCCCTCAGTGAATGCATATGATATGGGTACCATTCATGTGACACCCCTCCATCACCTAGACAACGAGATGACATGCGAAAATGTGCATAACCTCATCTTACCGAAAACACAGGTTAATTAAAACCGATTGTGGAAAGCATACTCAAGGGAACTTTTGCATCCAGATCCTACAGAGAAAGCATTTTATAAAAATATTACAAGCTTTGATGTATGTCCACAACTTATCGGAACTAGCTGTACTGTCATCACATGAGTTCATCACCTGTTTATACATACATAACGGGCCACATACAGCCAGCAGCAGGACAAACAAAAATTACAACAACTAGACATCGTGAAACGTTGTCAACCACCTCTGAGGATCTGAGAGTACAAGGATGACTCTAAGAGTTTACTATAAAACCACCAAAACAACATCATGTCCATCTCTTTCCTTCTACTACTCTTCTTGTTGCTCGACCGTAACCTCACGACCACCACCACGTCTAGAGCGATCACCTAAAAAGGGTGTAAGCTAGTGGGGTGAGACACATAGTCCCAACGAGAAACATAACTCCCTGCCACAACTATAAAACCTCAGAAGGTTAAAGCAATAACAACAGATAACTGAGAATGCGTATAATAAGAGCAGCATACTGAGCAAGGCTATTATTACTATCAGTCTTACCAAGATATCCATGAGGCATATAACCAAGTATTTCTTTATGGAACATGATTGACAAGATACACTTTATAAGAACTTATCACAAAATATAAGGATCGTACACATATATGCAAGATGTAACTAGATCAACTATATAAGCAAGGCCTCAATCAATGTTCTGTATTTTGCTCTAAGCAAGATTTACTATTTGACTGGATTACATTTTATTATCCCTTGAGGAAGTGAGCCTTTCCTACTCAAATCCAACCATTGGCTGTGAAGCCGAATCCGGTGCCATACAAGGTCTAAGGAGATCTGGACTCCAGGACCTCACCTTCTCGTGGTCAGTACATGAAAACCAAAGCAGGACCGTAGTCTCATGCTTATATGGCCTCAACCTCCGAGTTAGCTCTGCAAGCTACCCATATGTCTAGCTCATCTTGTCATGGTTGCTAGTACATACATCTGAGTCATGAACGCATCATGCTCCTCATCACATATCCTGAGCCATGGGTTTGTTCACCATGCTCTATATATCCTGAGTCTGCAACCACAGTTGTACTCAAACCCTCCTATTTTAGGCTGGGGGAAACCTTGCATATTCAACAATATGTGCTCCAGGTAATCTCACAAGATAAGCCTATTTCACCATCACCAAATACTGACGATGATGGATCTATGGCCAGGGCAAACTACATGATATATTCATCTATAATTAATTAGTATATTTTAAGCCAATTGTTGAGGCAACCAAAGTATAGCATAGTCTTATAGAATTACATCATTATTGCCATCATCATACTGTCCTGGGACCTCGATCCCTCATGATATCAACCACTACCTATCAAGGCATCATCATCATGCAACAACATGCTGGGAACACATTCCTTATCTCATCATCAGAGGATAACACCTCAAATAGGCACTCAGCCTTATATCAGGTTCTCAGACCTATCAACTTGTTATCTCATTGTCACCTGGTGCTACTCAAGCACATTCATCTCATAGCTTTTATCAGGCCATGAATCCACATAAAATACCTGCATGGTTAGTATACACATCCATAGAGATAACTGAAGTCGTCATGGATTAATAGGATTATCATACTATCAAGTATAGAGCAACATCCATGATTATATCACACATAAGCTTTATCATTCATAGTATTATTATCAATCATGAGTATATATTATGCCTTATACTTGCAACCATATACACGTGTCACATTAACATGTGTAGCAACATCATATCTTTCCAAACATACCTGGTTCACAACCTATCATCTTATCTCATCATCATAGTTGCAGGATTCAAGGTGATTATATCATATCACTTGTATTATCATTATTAATAGAGAACTATCAACTATATACATTCCGGGTTATTAGAACCCTCACCCAAAAGATGTATCGGGTATGGTCATACCCTCACCAAAGGATGTATCGGCTAGGGTTTCCCAACCCTAAGCAAGCTCACCACCATAATGGACAACCCCATCATTTCACCTATCGTGCAACAAGGACTCACCAACTCACATGGTGTCAGGCAAGGTGTATCGTGCATCAGCAGATGCTATCGGCCAAAGGCCTATCGTGCACAAGGATCAGGGTTAGGGTTAGGGTTCCTCTATCGGCTAACTCTCAACCTTGACCATATCGGCCAAAGGGTATAACACCCAAGGCACCTCTATTGTGCAAACATCTCCATGTCGTTCAAGGGTCATCCATATCGGCCAGGGCACCCATGTCGTCCAAGATACCATATTGGGCATGAACATGCTGGCTACTCAAATAGCATAATGGCCAACACCACTAAGGTTCTCTAAACCACCATCATCTTGGGCACCACAAGACTACTTCATATTGCCAAGACCTATCATAAGGTGTGTCGTGCAGAGCACACATCAAGGTGTATCATCCAAGATCCCACACCACAAAGGGTATCGGCCAAACCCAACTAGGCATATCGGTCAAAGGTATAACCCAAGACAAGGCTATCAGACAACACTACTCTAAGGTAATATCGTGCAAGGCACAACCCAACATGGTCATCTTCAACCTCAAGTACAAGGGCACCAAACCCTAAATGATCAAGAAGATCAGATCACCTCTCAACAACTAAGAGAGAGGGGTTTTGCACAACCTCAATCACAAATCGGGAAATTTATAAGGACCAACCTCAACATAGGCCATCACATATCCAAGAGCTCACCTCTCAAATCCATGGTGAGAGGAGGGTGTTGCCCAAGCAACTAGAATGTAGACTCACCTCTCAACTAAAATGAGAGAGGGGTATTGCCTACATCACTAGAGCTCAAACTCACTTCTCTAGACCAAGGAGAGAAAGGGGTGTTGCCACCAAAGAAAACCCTAAACTATGGTTCAGTAAACTAGATCTAAAGGTATGTAAACCATCAACAACATCATGCTCACTAAATCCATAAGATCAACAACATGTACTAGAGAAAGAAACATAACATGCATGGTCGATTAACAACATATGAGAATCATACAACATAAAGAAGGTAGTATATCTAGGGTTAGAAGTTATGTAACCCGCCTTAAGAAAACTCTTCAAGCTCCAAAGCTCCAAGCTTCTAGCTCCTAGCTCCAAGCACACCACTTTCGGCCACCAAAGAAAAACACCCACCTAGGGTTCGGCCACCAAGCTAGAGGAAGAAGAAGAGATTTCCACCAAGGGGAAAGGATTGTCCACCAATCTCTCCAAGGAAGGTGTGTCGTGCACACAAGGAGGGAATAGCAACAAAAGAGCTAAAGGGTTCCCAAGGAAGAGAAAGGAAAGGCATATATAGATGAAGGTTAAGGTTAAACCAAGGCAAGGTGTCACCTTACCAAGGGACACTTGTCCACATGTTTTACCACCTTGCAAACCTCATGCACATGCCATGCCACCACTCAACCAAGGTTCGGCCACATGTCCAAGCTAGGGTGACACAACCAAGGCAAGGAGGTCAAACAAGGTCAAAGGCCGACACACTACCACCACCTTGGCTGACACACCCATGGGCGATACCCCATGGTCGACACAAGGCATCCTTGCCCAATATAGGGCTCAACCAAGCAAGGTAAGGCCAAAACAAGGGAAAACAAGGCCCAAAAGAGCTCAACCAAGCCCAAGGCAACTCAAGGCACGAACCGAAACCTTCCTCTCAACCCTAGAGGAAGCAAAGAGAGAGAAAGACATCTCTCAAGGTGGCAGACTTGCTCTTCAACCCTAGACTTGGGTTATTTTGCAAGTAGCACCTCTAACTCTCAACAAAACACAAGCACACCCTAATCACCACTAAAGGTGATTAGCAAGAAACCAAGCACAGGGTTTAAGAAAAACAAATAGGGTAAGCCCAAAACGGAGGTCAGGGTCCTTACAAGCCATAAACCTCTAAAAAGGGATTTTGTCCCCGAAATCTGAAGAGAAAAGCGAGGGATACTTCTGCCTCATCTCTTCCTCAAGCTCCCACGTGGCTTCCTCAACACCACGATGATGCCAAAGAACTTTCACAAGAACCATGTCTTTCCTTTTCAACCTCTTTACCCTCCTGTCAAGGATCATCACTGGACCTTCTTCATAGGTCACATCTTCATCAAGCTCAACCTCAACTGGCTGTATCACTGTCCCTTTGTCAAGATGACTTTTCTTCAACATGCTGACATGGAATACCGGATGTAACCTGTGCAACTCTGGTGGTAGCTCTAACTTGTAGGCTACCTTGCCAACTCGTGCTATTACCGGGTATGACCCAATATACCTGGGTGCCAATTTGCCTTTCTGACCAAACCTTAGCACGTCTTTCCATGGTGAGACCTTGAGATATACTTTGTCTCCCACTTGGAACTCTAAAGGTCATCAGTGATTATCTGTGTATGACTTCTGTCTATCCTATGCCGCTTTCAATTTTTGTTGTATCACTCTGATCTTCTCTGTTGTCTGCTATACTAACTCAGGACTCAAAAGCTGATACTCACCAGACTCATACCAGCATAAAGGAAATTTGCACTTCCTTCAATATAGAGCCCCATAAGGAGCCATGTCAATGCTCTGTTGGTAACTATTATTGTAAGAGAACTCTATCAGACTGAGATGCACATCCCAACTACCTAGGAACTACAAGACACAAGCTCGGAGAAGATCCTCCAAGGTCTGAATAGTCCTTTCAGACTGTCCATTCATCTGTAGGTGGAAGGCAGTACTGAACCTCAACTGTGTTCCCAATGCTGTATGCAATTGTTCCTAGAAATGACTCATGAACTGGGGACCTCTGTCGGAGACTATTGTTGCCGGTACACCGTGAAATCACACTATCTCATCTACATATACCCGAGCAAGATTCTCTACTGTATATGTTGTCTTTACCGGTATGAAATGAGCAGATTTTGTCAGCCGGTCCACTATTACCCAAATGGAATCATGATTCCTAGCTGTCTTAGGTAGACCAACTATGAAATCCATGGTTATGTGATCCCATTTCCATTGCGGTATCGACATGGGTTGCAACGTACCTACCGGCTTTTGATGCTCAACTTTAACTTGCTGACATACTATGCATTTAGCCACAAACTCGACTGCATCCTTCTTCAAGCCAGACCACCAATACATGTCTTTTAGATTACGATACATCTTGGTGACTCCTGGATGCATAGCATACATCAATGTGTGTGCTTCCTCGAGTACTAGCTTCCTTAGATTATCAACATCGGGGACCACCATCCTACCATGATAGCAAACTAGTCCATCCTCGGACTCATGGAACCCATCAGACTTTTCACTGCTGAGCTCTGACCTGATCAACTGCACTGTATCATCCGCCTGCTACGCATCTTTGATCTACTGTCTTAGCGTAGGCTTGACTTGCATCTGTGTCAACAATCCTGCCAATAAGGAAACTTCCAAATGCACATTCATCTACCGCAAGGAGACAAACATATCTCGCCTATTGCATACCAAGGAACTCAACTGTGCCCCCTTTCTGGGGAGAGAAGAAGACTTTATGCTAAGCACGTCAGCTACCACATTTGCCTTACTAGGATGATATTCAATGGTGCAATCATAATCATTGATTAGCTCCATTCAACGAAGCTGTCGCATGTTCAGCTCACTCTGCGAAAAGATGTACTTCAAGTTCTTATGATCTGTAAAGATCTGACACACTTTCCCATAAAGATAGTGTCTTCAAATCTTTAATGCATGCACCACCGCTGCCAACTCTAAATCATGTGTTGGATAGTTCTCCTCATGTTTCTTAAGCTGTCGCGAAGCAAAAGAAACCACATGATCCTCTTGCATCAGCACACAACCTAAGCCTTTCTTGGAAGTATCGTAGAAAACAACATAGCCCTTTCCAGGCTCTGGCAGCACCAACACTGGAGCACTAGTCAGCTTCTCCTTTAGACTTTGGAAAGCTTGTGACAATGATCATCCTAGGCAAAAGGTACATCATTCCTGGTCAACTTTATCATCGACAACGTGATTGCATTGAAATCCTTGATAAACCTCTGGTAATATCCTACCAAACCCAAAAAAACTATGAACTTCAGTCGGTGTCTTTGGTTGTTCCCAATCTTCCACTGATTCCACCTTCTTGGGGTCCACTCTGACTCCTTCTGCATATATCACATGACCCAAGAAAGTCACTTATTTCAACCAAAACTCACACTTACTGAACTCGGCATACAACTGATGTTGGCGAAGAAGAGTCAAAGCTTGTCGAAGATGTCATTCATGCTCTTGACTATCCTGACTATAGATCAAAATGTCATCTATGAAGACTACAACAAACTGATCTAGAAACAAACAAAATACTCGATTCAGCAGATCCATGAAAGCAGTAGGTGCATTGGTTAGCCCAAACGGCATAACCACAAACTCAAAGTGACCATACCTCATCCTAAATGCTGACTTAGGTATGTCATCCACCTTAATCCTCAACTGATGATATCCAGACCGTAGATCAATCTTTGAGAACACTGTAGTGCCACATCTATCCTCGGCAATGAGTACTTATTCTTGATCGTGACCTTGTTCAACTGCCAGTAATCTATGCATAGTCACATCGATCCGTCCTTCTTCTTAACAAACAACA
Source organism: Alisma plantago-aquatica (assembly GCA_963693085.1). Taxonomy (NCBI): domain Eukaryota; kingdom Viridiplantae; phylum Streptophyta; class Magnoliopsida; order Alismatales; family Alismataceae; genus Alisma; species Alisma plantago-aquatica. Next base: position 630,988,851 of record OY856411.1, read on the forward strand.
CTAGAGCACCCCAAGGTGACGTGCTCGGTCGGATGAAACCTTTCTCCAACAACTCTTATAACTGCTTCTTGAGCTATGCCATCTCTTCTAGAGCCATCCTATACAGAGTCTGTGCAACTGGTTGTGTTCCTGCCACTAGATTGATCTCAAAATTAATCTCTTGAGGTGGGGGAACACCGGGGAACTCATCAGGAAACCCATCTGCAAACTCCCAGACAACCGTCACCTTCTCAAGGCTAGTACCCTTCGCCTTGGTATCTACAATGTGAGCTAAGAATGCCTTACAACCTTGCCACAACAACTTTTCTACCACCATTGCTGACACTAAACACGTCGGGAGAATCTTCCTATCTCCTTGGAAGGTCCACTTTTCTTCACCGTAATTAAACATTGCCTGCTTGGAACCACAGTCCAACATGACCTTATACTTCTCTAAGGTATTCATTCCAAGGATCACATCGAATCCATGCATATCAAGTGGTATAAGACCCACTTGTATACCGTGTCCTGAGAAAGACAGAATACAAGACGGACACTCCTTTCGAAGCATTGAGGAACCATCGAGAGGGGTTTCTAACAACATGCTATCTTTCTTACAACTAACAGGTAAAGGACAGCTATCAAGCAGACTATGTGCAATAAAAGAGTGCGTAGCACCCGGGTCCACCAGAATAGATATAAAGCAAGAAGAATACAAATCAAAATGAAATAATTCCATCTGACCTGTCACCACTCACGGGTTGACTATTGCCTCTGGTTGACTCATAGCATAGAATTGAGCCATTGCTTGTTGTCCACGTCCTCTGCTTCCTTGAGCAGACGATCCTACTTGCGACGCTTGACCACGTCCTCGCCCTCTGCTACCACTGGGCTACTGTCTGTCTGACCCTTGTTGACTCTGTCTCAGCTGTTGTGTTACTTCAACATCTTTTCTTGGGCAATTTGACCTTAAGTGCCCAGTCTGTCCACAGTGATAACATGACCTGCCTTCTGTCTGTGGCCTAGATGGCCCTGTCACTTCCACAGAAGTTGTACTATGCACCTTCGATGGTGAAGAAACATAACCTCTTCCCTTACTCGGAGACCATTGTGATGGTACACGAGAACTCTGCATCGTGGAAGGTGTTGAAAACCTTGGCTTCTTAAAGCCACCAGATCTTGGTCCCTGGAACTGAGCATGCCTTTTCCTGGTCATGGACTCCCTTTTCTCCCTAAAAGACCGTTCAATCCTACAGATGGACTCCACGAACGTGGAAAACCGCTCCCGATTTTCCAAAGCAACAACAGGTGTCGATAGCTCAACACTCAAACTTTTCTCAAACCGCTTGATCCGCTCATCATCTGTCACCGCCATGTAAGGACAAAACCTCAACAAGTCCATGAACTTGTCTTCATACTCGGTGATGCTCATCGATCCTTGGTGTAGACACTCAAACTGGTTGATCTTCTCATCTAGATACATCTTCAAAAAGTATATGCTGACGGACTCTCGCCAGAAAACCTCCCAACCGATCTCCTCACCGGGTCACTTTTCCTCCTCAATGGCCCACCAATGGCCAGCACTACCCTTCAGAAGGTAGACAACGTGCTTGACTTTGTCCACTTCGGGGATGTTGAGGATCCAGAAGGCCTTCTCGAGACCTGTCATCCATAGATCTGCATCTACTGGATCATCCATGCCAGCATAGTCCGAAGCTCTGACTCAACGAAGACACTCAAAGGTCTTCCCAATACCCGATGTTTCACCATGGGGAGCCTGTGCCCTTGGCTGAGGCACTGACAACCTTTCCACCATGTGATTCATCGTAGCCATCAACTGCCCCATAAGCTGTTGGTAGGTAGGATTTTCGAGAATGGTTGGGTCAAGTTGGGGGACCTCAGGCACCCGATCTTCACGTGCCTGCACTCCTGCTCCATCAACTGATGCAGCATCGTTGCTCTCGGCAACATGTTCTTCATGGTTTCCAGACATCTTTAAGCATTATCTTCCACTGAGGGTAGAAGGTTATTGTAAGAAAATCTAGAAAAACTCACAAGAACAGACGCAAACCTAGTCCTAGATCCCTATAGACTCAACGAACCTAGAGCTCTGATACCAAACCAACTGTGACACCCCGCCATCACCCAAACAATGAGATGACACACGAAAACGTGTGGAACCTCATCTTACCAAAAACACGGGTTAATTAAAACCAATTGCAGAAAGCATACTCAAGGAAACTTTTGCATCCAGATCCTGCAGAGAAAGCATGTTATAAAAATATTACAAGCTTTGATGTATGTCCACAACTTATCGGAACTAGTTGTACTGTCAGCACATGAGTTCATCACCTGTTTATACATACATAATGGGCCACGTATAGCCAACAATAGGACAAACCAAAATTACAACAACTAGACATCGTGAAATGTCGTCAAACACCTTCGAGGACATGAGAGTATAGGGATGACTCTAGGACTCTACTACAAAGCCACCAAAACAACAACATGTCCATCTCTTGCCTTCTACTACTCTTACTGCTCAGCCGCAACGTCATGACCACAACCACGTCTAGAGCGATCATCTAAAAAGGGTGTAAACCAGCGAGGTGAGACACACAATAACAACGAGAAACATAACTCCCCACCGCAACTATAAAACCTCAGAAGGTTAAAGCAATAACAACAGATAACTGAGAATGCGTATAATAAGAGCAGCATACTGAGCAAGGCTATTATTACCATCAGTCTTACCAAGATATCTAGGAGGCATATTGTGACATCCAACTCATAAAAATGAGATTAACTAATGCGGAAGCGTATTGTTAGCAACGGGTTACTGAAAATCACTAAAAATTAAAACCATTTGTTAAAAGATCTATTACTAGAAAACTCTTTAAACAAGAACCACAATATTATATTTACATACTGGTCCACATTGTACATTCTATGTACCATCTCTTCTCGAGGAATGTATACACATCATTACTTTGCTAAACAACACAAGTAACAAAATCCTCAAAGCATCAAACCAAAATCTCAGATCGATTTATAAAAACACTATCTACTAACTCTTATGACCTGAGAGTACAAAGATGACACATAAGACTCTATTGACATGTAGCTTAACAACCAGTATCTCCACCTGAAGGATTACTGCTGTCCCTATGGTTGCTGCTACTAATCTTCCCCTACTACCGAGGTTCTGCCTCTTTGTCTGCGTCTACCTCAAAACGTTGAATACCACGGGGGTGAGACAATTATACAATTGCCCTAGCGAGAGATATAACTCTCCGCAGAAAACATTATTATTGCATTTTAATAGAAATAAACTGAGCAGTGGGGTAATATATTTCAAGGGAAGATAAATCAATATCTAAGCAGATTAGAGCAACATCCCTATTCAAGTATTTCATCTATAACTTGAAAAGGCAGCATGTCTCCCATTCAGTAAGGAATTTAAAGAACATAAGTATCATTTATGTATCAAGGACATGCTAAACAGGATAATCATAAACTAGTGGCTCTCATATTTCAATCTTATGCAAATACGCTACACGGATGATTATATTTTACAAACATACTTAAGCTCTGAGGAGATGAGGTATACCGCTCATACTCCAACCGACCACTGTGAAGTCAAAATCGGTACCATACAAAGTCAATGGAAGAGCCAGCTTCCATGACTTCCCACATCTCGGTCAGTACGAGATTACATACAGGACATCTTGTGTCTCTACTACATAGCTTGCCAGGGTATAGTGGCATCTTCGCTATAGAGATACGATGGCGGCCGTACTCTCTTCTCAATCGAGAGATTTTGTGTTTACCTCCATCGATCCGACATTAACATCATCGGGAGATTAGTGATACATCCATCCCGAAACATATCATGAAGGATTGAGAGGTTTATTGTTTACCTTCTATCAATTCCCCCATTAGGACGTAAGGATATTTTCGCCCATTGACCCCCACATATTCAAAATATGCAAACTCTAGGAGATCCCATAGGAAAACTTATTTCACCATCACCAACTACAGACGATGATGGATCTATGGTCAGAGAACTACATGAATAGCTTTCACTTGATTAATTAAGTACATTATCATATTCTTTTAGCATCAGTCAAGTTGTCAAACATAACTTATTAGAACGAATGCTATAAAGAAATATGTACTATTTTTATCAACTACTTCTTAGTTTTTATAAGATATTGGAATCTTAATCCCTTATTTAAATACTGGGAATACTCATCCCTTCACAACTTAATGCCATAACATATGGTTCTGGGTATTCAAACCCTCAACTCATCACTGAGCACTTGTTACCACTTTTTCAGGTAATCATCACCTTTAGGTCATCTGACCAAGGTATACATGACACTTGCTACACAAGCATCTTATCTAGCACTTGAGCCCCATTAACTCTCTTGTTACCTCTTACTAAAAAACAAGGCATATTATGGCACACAAGGCCTAATAAATGATTTCAATAAATAAAACATCATAGCTCATACCTGGCTATGTTTATCATCTCAGGAGACCTGCATGGTTAACACATATGATAACAAATATATCAATCATGTTTTAGTTCCATGCTATTCCAGAGTAACACCACTATTCCCCTACTAGGGTTAGGGTTTCCCATTGCATTTAAATCAGGGTTACTTATCCCCTTTGTTCAATTAGGACCAATGATTCATCTTTTCATTGTCCAAGATTAGGGTTTCACACTATATTGTAAAATCTAGAATTAGGGTTTCATACACCTTCACCCTATTTAGAATTAGGGTTTACTATTCACATCACATCACCCTAGATTAGGGTTTATATTCAATAACCCACAATTAGGGTTTACTATTCATCCCAATTAGGGTTTATCATCAAAGTATTTTGAATTAGGGTTACTCATGTCATTACCCTAAATTCATGTCAGATTATCCTCCTAGATTAGGGTTTCTCTCAGAATTGCCCTAAATTAGGGTTTGAGTTCATCAATCATCTCAATTAGGGTTTCATGATCTCTTTACCAAGGATCATACCCTAAAAGTATATCACACTTATTTCCAATACATGTATTTAAGGTTAACATGATGTATTGAATTATTGCATCCTCATGCATCAATGATTAATCCCACTAAGGGTATCACTCACCTAAGTACATTAGGTGTCTAAATGGTTTGATCAATTGAACCTTAAATTACATGAGGTATCCATATAAATTAACCAATTGAATCTACATTTATATTATGTGTCCAAGTGGATTAATCATGTTGGACCTCAAACGGTCTTGCTTACTTAGACCTTAAACGATCTTAGATTCTCATAGTTCAAACAGTTTGAAACCATTTGGGCACATTGCCCTTGAAACCATTTAAGCAAGAGAGGTGTTGAAACCGATTGGGCTTGGGTCTCCAAACGGTTTGATACTATTTGGTCGCAAACGGTCTTATGACCGTTTGGTCCAAACCCTCTCAAAACCGAATGGACCAAAAAGTCCTATCAACACATAAACAATTCATGGTTTTGATAGATGAACCGATTAACAATTGAATCCTTAATTTATTCATCAATTGAACTATCAAATCATCCTTCACTTAGACCATCAATTAGGGTTTGGGAATCGAGGAACCATCAATGCTTAATATTGTGGAACTTAATCCAATTGTAATCAATGATTCATCATCAAGTTATGACACGACCTGACCTCAAATGGTCTTGAGGTCGTGTGGATGACCTCCAAATGGTCTTGAGGCCATTTGGACAACCTCCAAATGGTATTGAGGCCATTTGCCTCAACATTCATTGAAATTTGTGAAATCCAATTAGGGTTTAGATCATTGGATTGATCATTAAATTAGCTATTGATTGCACTTTAATTTGATATCTCTAACTCTTCAATTCCTCAACAATACTCAACCCTAGACCTCCAAACGGTCTTGGTTGACCTCCAAACGGTCTTGAGACCATTTGGAGTGACCTTCAAATGGTCTTGAGACCGTTTGGGTAAATCGACCCAAAACTTTAATTTAAACAATTGCAATTTCAGCACTTAACCGATTAGGGTTTCTAATTGAAGGATTGTCCATATATTGAATTAATCAATTGGATCAAACGGATCATTATCCAACCTATTCTAGGGACCTAACCTCAAATGGTCAACCCATCCAAATGGTCAACCCTTCTAAATGGTTTGGGTCCAAGCCTCCAAACGGTTTGGAAACTGTTTTGTATCCAAACGGTTTGGTGAAACTGTTTGGACCAAACTCTTGAAACCGTTTGCAATAAAAATTTGTTGAATGTGTGCCTAAGATGATGTTATCATCATCAAGTCTTAGTCCATTGAAAACTACTGCCATTATCATGATAATTTCATCAATTAATCAAAGGAATTGCAAGAAGAACAATTAAACATAATTGATTGAGAAATTGAATTCAATAACAATGAATAGGGGTTCAAGTTATATAACCCGCCTCCAATTGAGCTTCAAATCTTGGAGATTCAAGTCAACAATGGTGGAAGGAGATTTTTCACACTACAAGGTTCGTTCCTCAAGCTTTTGTGTGAAAAGGAATGGTTAGAAGTGAAGATGGGATCGGGATAAGAAGGAATCTTGCATTGATTTGTGATTTCCACGATGGAATCAAGATGAATGAAGGTCAAGAAGCTTACCAACAGGTTGGGGGTCGTCTTCCTGCTGCTCCTAGATTCCTTGATTGTTTTTGCAAGCAAAGAGAAGAACTGGATTAAAAAAAGTCCTTGGTTTGAGTGGTAAAGGGTGTTTTTATAAGAAAATCAATGAGAGAGAAAATGCCTCATATAAATCCTTTAAATTCCGAAATTGTTGCCACCTCTTCCCCCTTGGTTCCTTGCATGCAAATGCATATTTATCTCCACCGAACTCCCTTTCATTATCCATGAATTAAGGGAAAAGAAATTAAGCTCCTTAACCTTTATAATATCATTATCCATAAGTGAGTGGATAATTCTTTTTAGTTTCTTAATCTGAGTGAGTTCTCCACTCACGTTGATCTTTCCTTTGCCTTTTCAAGGCACAAGGACGTCCATATGTGTGGATTTCAACCAACACAATTTTGGTTGAAGGGCAATCCATTTAATATAATTATTTTTGCATTATTTCAATTATGCTTAAATCTTGATTATTTTAATATCAAGATTCTCTCTCCTTCAAAGTAGCTCAAGTGAGATGCCCCTCTCATTTTCTTGCCTCTAAAAGATGCCAATAATATTAAGGACATTATTGAAGTGGTAAATTACATATTGAATCCTGAGTTTTGGGTAAATTACACATTACACCAAAACTAAGTTTTAATGCACAAACATTGCTTTATCAGTTCTTTCTTGGTACTCAGGCTTTCACTAGCCATATCTCTGTATTATCTTCATTCCCATGATGCTCCAACACACGAGGAACATATTCTCATGTAAAATTTGCAACTTAACCCCTTAACTTGGGTAATTTGCACTTTAGTCCAATACAAGTAAACATTAGTTTCAACATTATTAAAAAGGACTAAAATTGAAATATAAGTTCCCATTGAGCCTTAATTACTTCTCAAAAGATAATATCAAGCATATAATTATCTTTCTTAAACAAAACACCTAGGGTTAAAGCATAACCCAGGTCAGGGATGTTACAAGTTATCCACCCCTTACAAGGATTTTGTCCCCGAAATCATCAACAAAACATTAAGAGAAATGAGTGGGATATTTTCTCCTCATCTCTTCCTCTAACTCCCACGTAGCTTCTTCAATGCCACGGTGATGCCAGAGAACTTTTACAAGACTAATGCCTTTCTTTTTCATCTTTTTAATTCTTCTGTCAAGAACTAACACAGGTCCTTCCACATAAGATATATCATCATTTAGTTCTACCTCCACAGGTTGTAGAACTAACTTAGTGTCAGGATGACACTTCCTCAACATAGAGATATGGAACACTGGGTGCAATCTATGCAACTCAGGTGGTAACTCCAGCTTATAGGCTACCTTTCCCATCCTTTCAATGATCAGATAAGGCCCCATAAATCTAGGAGCTAACTTCCCCTTCTTTCCAAATCTCAAGATACCTTTCCAAGGTGAGACCTTGAGGTATACCCTGTATCCAACTTGGAATTCTAAGGGTCTACGACGCTTATCAGCATAAGATTTCTGTCTATCCTGGGTAGCTTTCAACTATTGTTATATTACTTGAATCTCTCAGTTGTTTGTTGAACCAGCTCAGGATGCAAAAGTTGATACTCTCCTGTTTCATACCAACATAAAGGAGATCTACAACGTCTACCATACAAGGCTTCATATGGTGCCATCTCAATACTGTGCTGATAGCTATTATTATAAGCAAATTCTATCAAGCTCAGGTGTAGATCCCAACTTCCTACAAACTGAAGGAAACATGCTCTAAGAAAGTCCTCCAAAGTTTGTATGGTCCTCTCATATTGTCCATCTGTCTGTGGGTGAAAGGCTGTACTAAACCTTAACTGTGTACCCAAAGCTTTATGCAGTTGTTCCCAAAAATGACTCGTAAACTGGGGACCTCTATCAGAAATGATAGTAGCTGGAACCCCATGCAAACACACTATCTCATCTATGTATATCTATGCAAGCTTCTCAGCAGTGTAGGTTGTTTTGACAGGTAAGAAATGTGCTGTTTTTGTAAACCTATCAACTATCACCCATATGGAATCATGACTTTTGGCTGTTCTAGGCAAACCAACCACAAAGTCCATGGTTACATGATCCCATTTCCACTGTGGTATAGGCAAAGGTTGCATTGTTCCTGCGGGCTTCTGATGTTCAGCTTTAACCTACTGACACACCGGACACCACATAACATACTCAGCTACATCTTTCTTCAATCCAGGCCACCAATACATATCTTTTAAGTTATGATACATCTTGGTGCTCCATGGATGCATGGCATACATTGAAGAATGGGCTTCTTCTATAACTAACTTTCTTAAGTTGTCAGAATCAGGTACTACCATCCTACCATGGTAACAGACTACCTGATCATCTAAAGCATGGAAGCCAACTCGTTTCTCGCTACCATACTTTGACGTAATCTGCTGAACCACAGTATCAGCTTGCTGTGCTTCTTTAATCTGGTGCCTCAGAGTAGGTTTTACTTGCATCTCAGCTAACATCCCGGCTAACAACGATACTTTAAACTCTATGTTGTCTTGCCTTAAGGAGATAAACATATCTCTTTTAAAGAACACTAAGGAATTCAACTATGCTTTACCTAAGGCTGGTGTTGCTGATTTTCTACTTAATGCATCAACTACCACATTAGCCTTACCTGGATGATAATCAATTATACAATCGTAGTCCTTGATTAACTCCATCTAGTGGCACTGTCTCATGTTCATATCTTGCTATGAGAAGATATACTTTAGGCTCTTATGGTCTGTGAAAATCTGGAATGTTTCTCCATAGAGATAATGTCTCCAGATCTTCAAGGCATGGACCACAACATCTAGCTATAGACCATGTGTCGGATAATTCTCCTCGTGTTTCTTAAGCTTTTGAGAAGCAAAAGAAATCACTTGTTTATCCTGCATCAACACACATCTTAAGCCATTCTTAGATGCATCATAGAAAACTATGTACCCCTTCCCTTGCTCAGGTAGCACTAACACTGGTGTACTTGTTAACCTTTCTTTCAGCAACTGGAAAGAATGTTGACACTTGTCATTCTAGACAAAAGGAACCTCCTTCCTGGTCAACATGGTTAGGGGTAAAGCTATAGAGCTGAAGTTCTTAATGAACCTCCTATAATAGCCTGCCAATCCAAGAAAACTATGAATCTCCATCGGTGTCTTTGGCTGTTCCCATAGCAGGACAAATTATACCTTCTTAGAATCAACACGAATACCTGAAGCAGATATAACGTGTCCTAGAAAATAAACTTCTGGTAACCATAATTCATATTTGCTAAACTTAGCATATATCCTATGCTCTCTTAGAAAAGTCAAAGCCTGACGAAGGTGTTGCTCATGCTGTTGAGCATCGCTACTGTATATCAAAATGTCATCTATAAAGACGACTACAGATAGATCAAGAAAATGTCTAAATATTTTATTCATGAGTTCCATGAATGCAACGGGTGCATTAGTTAGTCCAAACAACATAACTATGAACTCATAGTGACCATACCTTGTCCTAAAGGTAGACTTAGGTATGTCACTCTCCTTAATGCGCAACTGATGGTATCCCGACCTTAGATCTATCTTAGAAAAGATAGTTGCACCATGCAACTGATCAAACAAGTCATCAATCCTTAGCAGAGGATACTTGTTCTTTATAGTTACTTTATTTAACTGTTTGTAGTCAATGCATAACCACATCGACCCATCCTTCTTTTTAACAAAGAGAGCCAAATCACCCCATGGTGAAGTACTCGGTCAGATAAAACCCTTCTCAAGCAACTCTTGCAGTTGTTTCTTGAGCTTTGCCATCTCAGCAAGTGCCATTCTATACAGGGTTTGTGCTATTGGTTGCGTGCCTGGAATTAGATTAATCTCAAAATCGATCTCTCGGGACGGAGGAACACCTGGAAGTTCTTTAGGGAAAACATCTTCAAACTCCCTAACAACCAGAACTTCAGAAGGATGAGGGCTCTCCATTGTGGTATCTACCACATGCACTAAGAATGCAAAGCATCCCTGTCTCATCAACTTCTCAGCTACCATACCTGACACAAGACAGGTTGAAAGAATCTTTCTATCTCTCTGAAAGATCCATGTATCACCGTTGTCTGTGAACACAGCCTGCTTGGAACCACAATCTAGGACAACCTTATACTTCTCTAAGGTGTCCATCCCTAGGATTATATCAAAACCCTGCATCTCAATTGGTATAAGATCCACTTGAATGCGATGTTCAGAAATGGAAAGAGTGCAGGGAGAACACACCTCCCGCAACACTGCAGATCCCAGCAAAGGGGTTTCTAGCATCAAACTATCTGCTCTATGACTGACAATCATGTTTCAGTCATGAATCACTTCTCGAGTGATAAAGGAATGCGTAGCACCCAGATCAATTAACACACATATGAAGCAGGATGAATACATATTAGAATAAAACAATTCCATCTGACCTATCACAACCCGAGGGTTGACTACTGCTTCAGACTGATTCATGGCATAGAATCTAGCCATTGCTTGCTGTTGACCTTGTGCTTGGTTGTTGGGTGCTGACGATCCAGCTTGGGATGCTTGTCCACGTCCTCTAGCATTGTTATTGAACTGTTGCCTCTGTGAGCCTTGCTGACTCTGCCTCTAGGGTTGAGTCACAGTTTTGAGTTTCTCAGGACAATCCCTCTTCAAGTGTCCTGACCTCCCACACTGGTAGTAGTTGTAACTTTCTAAACTCTGCCTGGGTGGTCCTGTCACTGATGCTGATGCTGTATTGGGGGCTCTACTTGGAGGAAAACTACGACCCCTACCCCTACTTGACGTCCACTGCATCGGGGCATTAAAACTTGGTGGTGGTGGTGCAGAGAATCTTGGCTTCTTGAAACTCTCAACCCTCTATTCCTGAAACTAAGAATACACTTTCTTATTATTGGTCTGTCGCTTCTCGATCACAGACCTCTCTATCCGCCTAAAAGATTCCACAAAAGTGGCAAATCTTTCCCTGTTCTCCAGAGCAGACACAAGAGTGATCAATTCAGTGTTCAACCCCTTATCAAAATGCCGAATCCTCTCCTCATCCGTAGTTGCCATGTACAAACAGAACCACAAAAGCTCCATGAACCTAGCTTCATATTCGCTAATGTTCATCTGTCCTTGCCTCAACTTCTCAAATTGAGAGATCTTCTCATCTAGATATGTCTTGGGAAAGTATCTAGCAACAAATTCACGTCAGAATTCATCCCATATGACTTCAACACCGGGTCCTTTGACTTCCTCTATGGTCCACCAATGACCAACACTCCCCTTCAGAAGGTATACAACATGCCTCACCTTCTCTACTTCAGGGATGTTGAGGATTCTAAAAGCTTTCTCCAGCTCCATCAACCATAAATCTGCATCAGCTGGGTCAGCTATTCCAGCATACTCTGTGGCTCCCACCCGACAAAGCCTTTCAAAGGTCTTTCCAGCTCCTTGTCCTTCATGGTGGGTAGGTGCCCTAGGTGCAGGTAGTGGCATCCTATCAGTCATATGAGTCATGACTGTCATAAACTACCCAAACATGGATTGGAAGGCTGGGTTCCCCATATCTACATGATTTAACTGGGGTTGTTCAGGTACAAGCTCCTCTCTATCTTGGTCTCTTGCACCTCCTCCTGGTGCAGCAACACTGCTCTCAGCAGCATGTTCGTCATGTGATCCAGACATCTTCAAGTTCTTCTTCTCCTATATGAGCATAAGACACTATTAGATAAATTGGAAAACATTTAGAACAGACTCAATGACCTTAATCCTATGTCTCTGTAGACTCAGCGAACCTAGGGCTCTGATACCACTAATATTTGACATCCAACTCATAAAAACGAGATTAACTAATGCGGAAGCGTATCGTTAGCAGCGGGTTACTGAAAATCACTAAAAATTAAAACCATTTATTAAAAGATCTATTACTAGAAAACTCTTTAAACAAGAACCACAATATTATATTTACATACTGGTCCACATTGTACATTCCATGTACCATCTCTTCTCGAGGAATGTATACACATCATTACTTTTCTAAATAGCACAAGTAACAAAATCCTCAAAGCATCAAATCAAAATCTCAAATCGATTTATAAAGACACTATCTACTGACTCCTAGGACCTGAGAGTACAGAGATGACACATAGGACTCTATTGACATAGCTTAACATCCAGTATCTCCACCTGAAGGATTACTGTTGTCCCTGTGGTTGCTACTGCTCTTCCCCTGCTACTGAGGTTCTACCTCTTTGTCTGCGTCTACATAAAAACGTTGAATCCCACGAGGGTGAGACAATTATACAATTGCCCCAACGAGAGATATAACTCTCTGTCGAAAACATTATTATTGCAGTTTAATAGAAATAAACTGAGCAGTGGGGTAATATATTTCAAGGGCAGATAAATCAATATCTAAGCAGATTAGAGCAACATTCCTATTCAAGTATTTCAGCTATAACTTGACAAGGCATCATGTCTCCCATTCAGTAAGGAATTTAAAGAACATAAGTATCATTTATGTATCAAGGACATGCTAAACATGATAATCATCAACCAGTGGTTCTCGTATTTCAATCTTATGCAAATACGCTACATGGCTGATTATATTTTACAAACATACTTAAGCTCTGAGGAGATGAGGTATACCATTCATACTCCAACCGACCACTGTGAAGTCAAAATCGGTACCATACAAAGTCAATGGAAGAGCCGGCTTCCATGACTTCCCACATCTCGGTCAGTGTGAGATTACATGCAGGACATATTGTGTCTCTACTACATAGCTTGCCAAGGTATAGTGGCATCTTCGCTATAGAGCTACAGTGGCAAACGTACTCTCTTCGCAATCGAGAGATTTCGTGTTTACCTCCATCGATCCGACATTAACATCATTGGGAGATTAGTGATACATCAATCCCAAAACATATCATGAAGGATTGAGAGGTTTAATGTTTACCTTCCATCAATTCCCCCATTAGGATGTAAGGATATTTTCGCCCATTGACCCCCACATATTCAAAATAAGCGAACTCCAGGAGATCCCATAGGAAAACCTATTTCACCATCACCAACTACTGATGATGATGGATCTATGGTCAGAGCACTACATGAATAGCTTTCACTTGATTAATTAAGTACATTATCATATTCTTTTAGCATCAGTCAAGTTGTCAAACATAACTTATTAGAACAAATGCTATAAATAAACATGTACTATTTTTATCAACTACTTTTCAGTTTTTATAAGATATTGGAATCTCAGTCCCTTATTTCAATACTGGGAATACTCATCCCTTCACAACTTAATGCCATAACATATGGTTCTGGGTATTCAAACCCTCAGTTCATCACTGAGCACTTGTTACCACTTTTTTAGGTAATCATCACCTTTAGGTCATCTGACCAAGGTACACATGACACTTGCTACACAAGCATCTTATCTGGCACTTGAGCCCCATTAACTCTCTTGTTACCTCTTACTAAGCAACAAGGCATATTATGGCACATAAGGCCTAATAAATGATTTCAATAAATAAAGCATCATAGCTCATACATGGCTATGTTTATCATCTCAGGATACCTACATGGTTAACACATATGATAACAGATATATCAATCATGTTTTAGTTCCATGCTATTCCAGAGTAACACCACTATTCCCCTACCAGGGTTAGGGTTTCCCATTGCATTAAAATTAGGGTTACTTATCCCCTTTGTTCAATTAGGACAAATGATTCATCTTTTCATTGTCCAAGACTAGGGCTTCACACTATATAGTAAAATCTAGAATTAGGGTTTCATACACCTTCACCCTATTTAGAATTAGGGTTTACTATTCACATCACATCACCCTAGATTAGGGTTTATATTCAATAACCCACAATTAGGGTTTACTATTCATCCCAATTAGGTTTTATTATCAAATTATTTTGAATTAGGGTTACTCATGTCATTACCCTAAATTCATGTCACATTATCCTCGTAGATTAGGGTTTCTCTCAGAATTGCCCTAAATTAGGGTTTGAGTTCATCAATCATCTCAATTAGTGTTTCATGATTACCAAGGATCATACCCTAAAAGTATATCACACTTATTTCCAATACATGTATTTAAGGTTAACACGATGTATTGGATTATTGAATCATCATGCATAATAAATGATTAATCCCACTAAGGGTATCACTCACCTAAGTACATTAGGTGTCTAAATGGTTTGATCAATTGAACCTTCAATTACATGAGGTATCCATATAGATTAACCAATTGAATCTACATTTATATTATGTGTCCAAGTGGATTAATCATGTTGGACCTCAAACGGTCTTGCTTACTTAGACCTTAAACGGTCTTGGATTTTCAGAGTTCAAACAGTTTGAAACCATTTGGGCACATTTCCCTTGAAACTATTTAAGCAAGAGAGGTGTTGAAACCGATTGGGCTTGGGTCTCCAAATGGTTTGAGACCGTTTGGTCTAAACCCTCTCAAAACCGAATGGACCAAATAGTCCTATAAACACATAAACAATTCACGGTTTCAATACATGAACCGATTAACAATTGAATCCTTAATTTCTTCATCAATTGAACTATTGAATCATCCTTCAATTGGACCATCAATTAGGGTTTGGGAATCAAGGAACCATCAATGCTTAATATTGTGGAACTTAATCCAATTGTAATCAATGATTCATCATCAAGTTATGATATGAACTGACCTCAAACGGTATTGAGGTCGTGTGGATGACTTCCAAATGGTCTTGAGGTCATTTGGATAACCTCTAAATGGTCTTGAGGCCGTTTGCCTCAACATTCATTAAAATTGGTGAACTCCAATTAGGGTTTAGATCATTGGATTGATCATCAAAATAGCTATTGATTGCACTTTAATTTGATATCTCTAACTCTTCAATTACTCAACCATACTCAACCCTAGACCTCCAAATGGTCTTGGTTGACCTCCAAACGGTCTTGAGACCGTTTGGGTAAATCAACCCAAAACTTCAATTTAAACAATTGCAATTTCAGCACTTAACCGATTAGGGTTTCTAATTGAACGATTGTCCATATATTGAATTAATCAATTGGATCAAATGGATCATTATCCAACCTGTTCTAGGGACTTGACCTCAAACAGTCAACCCATCCAAACGGTCAACCCTTCTAAACGGTTTGGGCTCCAAGCCTCCAAACGGTTTGGAAACTGTTTGGTATCCAAACGGTTTGGAGAAACCGTTTAGACCAAACTCTTGAAACCGTTTGCAATACAAATTTGTTGAATGTGTGCCTAAGATGATGTTATCATCATCAAGCCTTAGTCCATCAAAAACTACTGCCATTATCATGGTAATTTCATCAATTAATCAAAGGAATTGCAAGAAGAGCAATGGAACATAATTGATTGAGAAATTGAATTCAATAACAATGAATAGGGGTTCAAGTTATATAACCCACCTCCAATTGAGATTCAAAGCTTGGAGATTCACATCAACAATGGTGGAAGGAGCTTTTTCACACCTTGTGGTTCGTTCCTCAAGCTTTTGAGTGAAAATGAATGGTTACAAGTGAAGATGGGATCGAGATAAGAAGGAATCATGCATTGATTTGTGATTTCCACCATGGAATCAAGATGAATGAAGGTCAAGAAGCTTATCAACAGGTTGGGGGTCGTATTCCTGCTGCTCCTAGCTTCCTTGATCGTTTTTGCAAGCAAAGAGAAGAAGTGGATTCGAAAAAGTCCTTGGTTTGAGTGGTAAAGGGTGTTTTTATAAGAAAATCAATGAGAGAGAAAATGCCTCATATAAATCCTTTAAATTCTGAAATTGTTGCCACCTCTTCCCCCTTGGTTCCTTGCATGTAAAGGCATATTTATATCCACCGAACTCCCTTCCATTATCCATGAATTAAGGGAAAAGAAATTAAGCACCTTAACCTTTATAATATCATTATCCATAAGTGAGTGGATAATTCTTTTTAGTTTCTTAATGTGAGTGGGTTCTCCACTCACGTTGATCTTTCCTTTGCCTTTGCAAGGCACAAGGACGTACATATGTGTGGATTTCAACCAACACAATTTTGGTTGAAGGGCAATCCATTTAATATAATTATTTTTGCATTATTTCAATTATGCTTAAATCATGATTATTTTAATATCAAGATTCTCTCTCCTTCAAAGTAGCTCAAATGAGATGCCCCTCTCATTTTCTTGCCTCTACAAGATGAAAATAATATTAAGGACCATATTGAAGTGGTAAATTTCATATTGAATCCTGAGTTTTGGGTAAATTGCACATTACACCAAAACTAGCTTTTAATGCACAAACATTGCTTTATCAGTTCTTTCTTGGTACTCATGCTTTCACTAGCCATACCTCTATATTATCTTCATTCTCATTATGCTCCAACACACGAGGAACATCTTCTCATGTAACATTTGCAATTTAACCCCTTAACTTAGGTAATTTGCACTTTAGTCCAATACAAGTAAACATTAGTTTCAACATTATTCAAAAAGGACTAAAATCGAAATATAAGTTCCTCTTGAGCCTTAATTACTTGTCAAATGATAATATCAAGCATATAATTATATTTTTTAAACAAAACACCTAGGGTTAAAGCATAACCTAGGTCAGGGATGTTACACATATAACCAAGTAATTCTTTATGGAACATGATTGACAAGATAAACTTTATAAGAAATTATCACAAAATATAAGGATCGTACACATATCTGCAAGATGTAACTAGATCAACTATATAAGCAAGGCCTCAATCAATGTTCCATATTTTTCTCTAAGCAAGATTTACTATTCGGCTGGATTACATTTTATTATGCCCTGAGGAAGTGAGCCTTACCTACTCAAATCCAACCATTAGTTGCGAAGCCCAATCCGGTGCCATACAAGGTCTAAGGAGATCCAGACTCCAGGACCTCACCTTCTCATGGTCAATACAAGAAAACCAAAGCAGGACCACAATCTCATGCTTATATGGCCTCAGCCTCAGGGTTAGCTCTGCAAGCTACCCATATCTCTAGCTCATCTTGTCACGGTTGCTAGTACATACATCTGAGTCATGAATGCATCATGTTGTTGACCCAATCTCTACTATTTTGAGTAAAAATGATGACCGTTGACAAATGCAAGTGACTTATCATTGTTTGTCGCTAAGTGGTATCAATGTTTGACTTCTTAAATGTGCATCACCTCTCTTATGATTGTGATTGATTTGGTTGAATTGTGAGTTGAGCAAGCTTTGAACGCTTAGTGTTTGTGGAATCACTTGATTGATATATCAATTTCATCTTGTTCACTCATGTGGTGTGATATCTAGGTTGAAGTATTGGATTAATTTTCTTGTAGGATGTCTTATGTGGAGAATCATACCAATGACCCCTCTTTGTCCCGACTATTCACTCACCATCTCCTTACCCCTTCGCCTCATTAAAAGATGCCAGAGTGCACATAGTAGCCGTGGTCACATCCAAAAGTTTGGGGTGGCCACATATCCATCTCCCCACTTCAATCTATCCACCATATGCCCTACATACTCTAAGGGAAAAAATAAATAAAAAATAAAATAAAAGGATGCTCGTGTTTAAGACCCATTAAAATAAAGAAAAGATGAGTGCTCTATGTAATATCACTCCAAAAATCTTACCGCAACCCTTTCTTCCACTTTCATACCCATTGAGCTAGGAAACATCAAACCTAGCTCATTTTGCCCTTTTTCGCAACCACGTGGGTCATTTGGTGTGATTTGAAACATAAGATTGAACGCATGAATGTGAAACAATACTCCTAGTCATCCTTGATTAACACCACCATGAAACGATTTCCCCAGAACTTTATGGAAGAAATATGGATAACTTGTGTATTCTATGCGCTATATTTGAAGTTCATATGCTTTGTGCTCTTTTCATGATTTGATTGTGAAAGTAGGTGAAGAGAGAGGTGAAATGTATGTACTCAGTCGTCTTTGATCCCATTCAGCAATAATCATCTTTTACATCGCATTTGTCATTTCTTGTTTGTGGAAAATTTGTAGAGAGATTGAGTTGGATCATACTTGAGGACAAGTATGTTTCAAGTTTGGGGTGGTGATTCAGCCCTATTTTAGTGCTTCATCTTGTGTCATATAACTCTTCAATCACAAATATACCTATTAGATTACATGTTATTCCTCCCTATATGCTTATTTGTGTAAAATGCACTTATGGATATTATTTGCATGTTTTTCAGGCATTTGGACCACACTTGATGGAAGAAAGAGAGAAGGAGTGATCCTAGGGTTTCTCTACCATTGGAGAGGCCCAAAGTGAAGCCCGATACTCCCTCAACCTACCCCTAGTGGCCAAAGATCCATTGAAGCAAAGATGTCCAAGAAAATCCAAAGAACAAAGTCAAAGTGCTGATCCAGGACCCAGCACGATCGTGGTACCACAGAACGACCATGATAGGTCACTTGCAAATCAATAGAGTTGCCCCCAAGTCAAGTTGAAATCACCATGGCCGTCCCATACTGAATGGTCATGGTAAACAGAGCCAGAACGGCCATTCTGCACAGCATGTCTGTGCTACAGTAGAAGCAGAATGGCCGTGGAGCAGAGCACGACCTAGCTACATGTCACCCACCACGGTCGTACAACCCACCATGGCCGTGCTATCCTTACCCCACCACGGTCATACCCATTTCAATGCAAAAATGACCACCAACCTGACATTTGACCATTTTAATTCACACGATCATTGTACCCCACCAAGAGCGTGCCCACCCCTACCCACCACGGCCGTGGTGATCCACCACGGCCGTACTACTCACAAAATCTACCTATTTTTGCACTGCTTTACCCATATTGCCCCTACTTAACCTAGTGCTTCCCCCACACCTATATATACCTAGGTGGCAGCTGGGGCACAAGGCTAGCTACCCTTCCACCACCTCCTAGCTCCTCATTTTCGCCCCTTAGGCGATCCACCCCATTTCCACCTCCATTCTACTCCATTTCACCATTTCCACCACCAAAACACTAGTTTATCCTAGTTTCTACCCATAATTCCCTTCATTCCACACCCTTGCACCTTGGAGGAGAGAGGAGGACGTCATGCATCAGTTGGAGAGGAGGATTGCTCCATCTACTCTGAGCTCCATGGTTTCTTCTACCTCTTTCTCCTTTCTTTTGTATTTTTCTTTGTTATGAGTAGCTAGGCCCCTTGGGTGGGCTGTTTGGGGTGTAAAATGTTACTTTGATACCATGTTGGGGGAAAATGACATGTAAACTTTGTAATTTCATTTGCTAATTATTATGTTCTATTTGCATCTCATTCTCCATGAATTGCTTGTTGGTTTGTGTGTGAAATCACCTAGGAATTTAGGCAAATTGCTTATATGTGTGAATTTTGGGATTTGCCCCTAGGTCCAATTCTTGGATCCCTAGGTTTCCTCCCATCTTCCTACATCCTAATCAATCTCCCTAAACCTAAGTGATAGATCTAAGTAGCTAGATTAAATAATTCTAGTGCAATTAGCATGGAACCTTCTCAAGGCTAGAATGTAGGGGAATTGGGGTCCAAAACCCTAATTTCACCTCCCCATTACTACCCTCAGCCCCTAATTGCTCTAGGAATGTCTAATCTAGAAACCTAGACTTGATTAGACTCTAATTGAATTGAACCTAATCCCTAACCCAATTGAGCCTCGTACAGGTAATAGGGGGTGTTAGGGACTAGTTTCCCTATACACAACCTAGCATATCCATGGCAAGTTAGTAGCTTAGGTTAATTCATTAGACTCTAACTTGTTGTTTGGTTTGTATAATATAAATGGAATCATAATTTTCATATGTCACCCCCAACTTAAGTGATAAGTGCATCCCCTAAGTAGCCCACACCTTCATTAATTGCTTGAAAACCCTAGTTTTTATCTTGCTTAGCTAGTGTTAGCTTAGTTGGCTCTTTTCCTACTTAGTTAGCTTCTTGCCCTATTTTTACCTTGTTCTTGCTAGTTTAGTTCTATTCCTGCTCTTGTTCTTTTCGTTTTCCTACCTAAGTGTTAATTACCATTTCATACCTAGCTTAGTCTTTTCTTGCATACTTAGTCTTAATCTAGTCTAGGGTAAACTTTGATTTCCTTCTCACCTTTAACTACTTTTTTGCTCACCTAGTTTAACAATCAAATCACCTTTAAACCCTTAACCCTAGTCTCCACATTAGGAACCCAGCCAAACTAACCTAGCTCTAGTGCCCCCTTTTCTCCCAGATGATCGACCCCTACGCTTTCCCTTCACCTATGCTACAATAGTACCCCTTGCGCTTACATGTGACTGATTTGGTATTATGATCGACTGTGTTAGGGTTAATATAAATTTTGAAAGATCTAAACGTGTGTTAGAGTCCCGTGGAGTGCATCTAGTCACCCCTTTTTGGCTAGTGTGTACCTCTGGCTTGACGCACCAAGCTTTCTGGCGTCGTTGCCAGGGAGAAAGGAACACAACCTAGCTAGTTAGTTTTTCTTTGACTTTTCCTACTGCCCTAATCATTTCTATTCTTTATTCATTATTCTTTGCATTCTTTGTGTATATTGTTTTACTAACTTGTTCTCTTTTGTTTGGTTGTGCTTTGTGCATGTGATAAGCCATTCGGGGGAAGACAAGATGGAAGGCCAAAATGCACTTCACAAGCCACTTCAAGACTACTTCATGCCTAGAAACTATAAATCGCCAATTGCTAGTAGGGTTGATAAGTGTCAGGGGAGCAATTCTCCATCCCTCTAGGTCTACTTGGGCTCCTGCCCATCTTCTACGACTCGGAGAGTGAGAACCCCTACAAGCACTTGAATTCCTATCTTGAAGTATGCTCCACCTTCAGAACGACCACAACAAGTGATGATACAATCATGCTGACTTTGTTCTCCTTCTCCCTCAAAGACAAAGGCAAAGAGTGGTATGATTCAAGAAGGGACATCATGAGTTGGGGAGAGATGAGAAATGCTTTCTTGAGGAAATTCTACTCTATAGCAAAGTTGATACAAATGCGGCGTGCCATAGCAAGTTTCAGTCAAATAGATAATGAGTGATTCCAGGAGGCTTGGGAAACATTTCAAAAGATATTGTGAAAATGTCCACATAATGAGATCCCTTTGTGGCAGCTAGTTTAGTCCTTCTACTCCGGTCTATCTCATGCAAGTCAAGCTACAGTGGGTTCTTCTTGTGGAGGAGTTATTATGGCTAAACTACCTGAGGAGACATGGCCCTTGTTTAAGAGTTTGGCAGAAAGTTCAAGGATAAAAGCTTCTAGTATGGTTAGTGGTAGTGACCTATCTTTTAGTGTGACATCTCCAACTCATGATGATTCAAGCCCATAATTGATGAAAATGTTTGGTGAAATGGTGACCTTCATGAGAAACCAAGTGACCAAACCTCCTTATCATTCAGTCAATGCTATTGAGTTCTATGGGAAAGAAAAGATGACACCTCACTCCTATAGGTACCAGGAACCACAAAGTCCCACATATAGCTCAAGGTTTGAGGAAGAGGTTCTCTCTAGATTGAAAGTATTTTATGATGTTCAAAGAGATGTTGCAAGGTTAGAAGAGAGAATAGAGCATCTATCTTCCATAATTGCTCTCCAAGAAAAAAAAATTGTCTTCAAAACCCATCATGAGCCACCATGAAGCAAGTGGACCTATGCCTTCTTCCCACGCTTTCTATAGTCCACCCCCCACACAAGTACATCCCATTTAATCCTTCCAAGGCCATTCTACTTCTTACACTCCTCCACTACCTCCCTCACCTCAAATTTCCCAAAACTTCACTTTCCAACCCAAATTCTCTCCTCTCCCTCAATTTTTTTCTCCACCTCAATTTCAACCCCAAGTGTCACCTCCACCTCCTCCACAGACACAACATTCTCCCCCTCCACCATGAACAAGGTAGTGCTGTGACAGTTGTAGGGAGTGGGAAAACTCTTGAGCAGACCGCAAGTAAAAAATAGGTTGATAAAACAAAGCAAAGGAAACCAAGTGGTGATACTATGATTGATATTGATGAAGATGATGTTGTGATACCACATGTTAAGTTTGGGATTCCATCTGATACACCACATATCCCTTTTGCAGGTCCTACCATCCCTAGTGTTCCGCCTCATGTTCATGCAAGTATGACAAAAACTAGTGATCCTCCATTCATAGAAACACTATATGAGCCACCGAAATTGAAAAGGAGTCAAAAGCATAATGTTTATATTCCTGAGGTGTTTTGCCAAGTGAAGGTGAACATTCCACTTTTGGATGCTATTAAGCAAATCCCATCTTATGCCAAGTTCCTCAAGAACCTATGCACTGTGAAAAGAAGGTCAACATGGAGGATTCCAAAGAAGGTGAGATTAATTGAACAAGTGATCTCCATCATACAACACTCACTTCCCAAGAAGAGAAAGGACCTAGGAGCCCCAATCATATCTAGTTTCATAGGGGGACATTGCATAGATAGGTCCTTACTTGATTTGGGATCTAGTGTGAATTTGATGCCATAAAATGTCTATGTTGAGCTGGGCTTAGGCAAGTTCAAGCTGGCACATTGCACTCTCCAGTTGGTGGGTAGATCCATAAAAGTGCCTAGGGGTAGAGTGGATGATGTCTTGGTCATGATAGATAAAGAAAAAGGCACGGTGTTCACAATGAATTTCATTGTACTTGATATGGAGCCGGAGGATAGGAAGATTCCCATCATCTTGGGAAGGCCATTCTTATCTATAGCTGATGCTGACATTCATGTGCATAGTGGCACTGTGACAGTCTCTTCATGGACATGAATATCAACATCAACATGTACAAGATCCCAACCCGGTGAGTCCGAGATAGGGATATTGGACATGATCACTTCACAAGTCCAAATGGGAATTTGAGAGAAGGATACCAAGGTGAAGAAATTGGTGATGATTATTGTGATGAAAGGGATGAGGAACCTAGATTGAGTGCAAATGAGGGATGCATGTTCTGCAAGAATGGACACATGAGAATTCCAAACGGATGAATGATTGAATAATCACAAAGAAGCCAAGCTGAAGGTAAGAAACTCAACGCTTGTGGGAGGCAACCCACCTGGGTTTGGGAGTTTTTCACCCAACCTTACATTTTTTTTATACTAATGCTTTGTTTTGACATTTTTCCAAGAAAATACACACACACACACACTGTATTTTATAGTTTTTGTGTAGTTTTGAGATGTTTAGGTGAGAACAGAGTGAAATCAAGAAGAATGGATGAAATTTTGACAAAGAATCAATGGAAGATCAACTTGAGATCAAAGTATTGATGTTTGAACAATATTTGAGTGTCATACTACAGGTACAGTGCCCACCACAGCCGTGGTGACATGGAAGGCTGTGCCACTCACTTTCAATAGGGAAATCATCAGAATTCAAGAAAATCAACTAAGTATAGAAACAGTGAAGAATGGCCATGCAAGGAAGCACGACCATACTACCTGAAGCCACCACATTCGTGCCGCACAGCATGGCCCTGCCGCAACCCAATTCCAGCAACTTAAGTCAGAATTTTGCAAAATTCCAAGTCACTTGCTCATTTCTCTGAAGAATGGAACAACTATGGTCCACACCCTGGTGCCCGTGCAGCCTTCCGCCCACCTTCTCTAACCCTTGCATCTTCACCAAATCACCTCCAAATCATTCTGAATCATTCCCCCACCATTTGCACTACCTTAATCTCTAGATTCCACCAATTTCCATCCACAAAACCACCATTTTCTTCTCCATTCTGCTCCAACAGCCCCATTCTTCGGAGAAGTTCAAAATTTGTTAATTTTACCTCCATTTTTGAGCAAGGATGAATAAATTCACAAGGAAAGTAGTGGAGAAGACTAGGGGTGTCATCTCCTATCAAAGGAAACCAAAGAACGACAACCCTCAGTTGACGGAGGTTGAATTCGATGCCTTAGAGGATCCTATCACAGAAGAGACCTCTGTACAGCCACGACAGGGGACACCATCGTCATCCAGAGCATCACAACCACTGTCGTCTACTTCTCATCCCTCTATCTCATCTGAGAGACCTTCAACTTCATCAACATGGCTATTAATTTCTTTGGCAGTGCAGCCACAGCCAGAGCCATAACCACGACCACGTCGGCGGATCTTTCTTGATGAAGAAGAAGATGAAGAGATGTCAGATGCACATTAGAATAAGATACCATAGCCACACCCCCATACACAGCCCGAGGTTACTACCAGAAGGGCAAAGGAACCTAAGCACTCGGAGTGTTTGACATGCAAAGTGATAGCAACTCGCTATGCATGCCAAACAACGATGGAAGCTATGGGCTTCTACGCCTATTTCCAGGGCCAGATGGAGAAGATGGGATTATTTGAGATCTTAAAACTGCAACAAGAGTCATATATTGAGGTGACTTGATAATTCTTTGCTACAGTAGAGAAAACATCTGATGATGGCGAGAATGCCATTAAAGTGATGATTGGGGACAAGAGGTGGAAGATAACCTCAAAGCTTCTAAATCAGATTTTTTCCCTGAGTGAAGAGATGGAATCCCTCCTAGATGGAGCAAAGATAGAGAATGACTCTAGTTCCGCATGTTTGACAATGTGGAAATACTTCACCGGCCAGAGTACTTTTGTAGTGGGGAAATCTAAGACCTATCCATAATCCATTCCTCCGCTATGTTCAGAAGGTGTTAGCAAACACCATCTTTGGCAGGTATGAGAACCAAGGCAGCTGCACAAAGAAGGATCTTTTTGTACATGGTTGGATGACTAAGGAGAAGCATGTGATCCTGGGAGCTTTAATTATTGAGCATCTAAGGACAATCCCTACCAAGAGCACAAATCCGTTTGTAATGGGAGGGATTGTGACGTCCATAGACACTTCCTTAGGACATGACGTGACAGGTTACACAAAGGCCGATGGAGGAAAGTTAGTTGACTTGCATTAGTTGGCCCGCTCTTCCATGATCACATTTGTGGAGAAGAAGATCATCTACCAAGTCAACCCACCATACCGAGGAGTCCTCTTGGAGCTTCCCTACCATACTCCACCCCTCATGGCACAATATGGACCCACGTAGGATTTTATGGAGAAATGGAGGAGGTATGAGGAGGAGAACCCCAGAGGAGATGGCATCCCTAAGGTGATTTTTGTAGAGGGTCTAGGAGAACCCTCACAGGTAGCTAAGCAGAAATAGGGGGTGGAGGACAGAGCGACATGATGAGTGAGACAGAGAGAGGAGAGGATAGGAGCATCAGAGCCACAATAGACCTCAGTAAATGCATATGATATGGTTACCATTCACGCACAACTGGAGGGCATTCAGGCAATTCAGGATAGTATACTACATGCACAGGAGGGCTTTCAACAAACACAAGATGCCATGTGGTTGGACCATCATCATATGCACTACTAGGTCAACCACCTTTACCAGTTCCAGCATGCCCATGCCCAGAGGAACCCCCAATGGGGGGAAGACTGGTGGAGTTCTTTAGCAGCTTTTAAGGACAACTATCCGCCTCCACAGTCACACTACTAGGGTGCCTACTACAGATAGGGAGGAGCAGCCCACCACCACCACCACAGTGATTGTCTACCCTATCATCCTAAACTTTAGTGTCATGTTGAGGACAACATGATTCAAAAGTTTGGGGTGGTAGGGCGGTATGCCCTTATTCCATTTTCACTCATTTTGTAGCTCACCTGCTGTTTCCTTTTTGTTTGTTGTTTTCCCCTATTTGCGTGTTTTGGTATCTAGTTTATAGTTTACTTCTTTGCATACCTGCATGCCATGTAGTTTGCTTTCTTGTCATTTTTGCGTAATTTTCCAAAATTTTGCTCTTTTCGCCATGCATTGCATATCATGTAGATTTTTGGTAATTTTTGCATGTTTTAGCTAGGATTTGCTTGTTTGCCATTTTAAGTTCAATAATATAGGCTTAGATGTGATTGGAGGCAACTTGGCACCGTTTTGGCCAATTTTGCCCAAATTTGAGATTTCTTGTCTAAAAAGTGTGTTTTGACCCAATCTCTACTATTTTGAGTAAAAATGATGACCGTTGACAAATGCAAGTGAATTATCACTATTTGTTGCTAAGTGGTATCAATGTTTGACTTTTTAAATGTGCATCACATCTCTAATGATTGTGATTGATTTGGTTGAATTGTGAGTTGAGCAAGCTTTGAACGCTTAGTGTTTGTGGAATCACTTGATTGATATATCAATTTCATCTTTTTCACTCATGTGGTGTGATATCTAGGATGAAGTATTGGATTAATTTTCATACAGGATGTCTTATGTGGAGATTCATACCAATGAACCCTCTTTGACCCGACTATTCACTCACCATCTCCTTACCCCTTTGTCTCATGAAAAGATGCCAGAGTGCACAAAGCATTCGTGGCCACCTCCAAAAGTTGGGGGGGGGCACATCTCCATCTCCCCGTTTCACTCTATCCACCATATACCCTACATACTCCAAGGGAAAAAATGAAAGAAAAGAAAAGAAAAGAAAAAATAAAAGGGTGCTCCTATTTAAGATCATTCAATTAAAGAAAAGATGAGTTCTCTATGTAATAGCACTCCAAAAATCTTACCGCAACCCTTTCTTCCACTTTCATACCCATTGAGCTAGGAAACATCAAACCTAGCTCATTTTTCCCTTTTTCACAACCACATGGGTCATTTGGTGTGATTTGAAACATAAGATTGAATGCATGAATGTGAAACAATACTCCTAGTCATCCTTGATTAACACCACCATGAAACAATTTACCCAGAACATTATGGAAGAAATATGGATAACTTGTGTATTCTATGCGCTATATTTGAAGTTCATATTCTTTGTGCTCTTTTCATGATTGGATTGTGAAAGCAAGAGAGGAAAGAGGTGAAATGCATGTACTCAATCATCTTTGATCCCATTCAGCAATAATCATCTTTTACATTGCATTTTTCATTTCTTATTTGTGGAAAATTTGTAGAGAGATTGAATTGGAGCATACTTGAGGACAAGTATGTTTCAAGTTTGGGGTGGTTATTCAGCCCTATTTTAGGGCTTCATCTTGTGTCGTATTGCTCTTCAATCACATCTATACCTATTAGATTACATGTTATTCCACCCAATATGATTGTTTGTGTAAAATGCACTTATGGTCATTATTTGCATGTTTTATGACATTTGGACCACACATGATGGAAGAAAGAGAGAAGGAGTGATCCTAGGGTTTCTTTACCATTGGAGAGGCCCAGAGTGAAGCTTGATGCTCCCTCAACCTACCCCTAGGGCCTAAAATCCATCAAAGCAAAGATGTCCAAGAAAATCCAAAGAACAAAGTCAAAGTGCTGATCCAGGACCCAACACGGTCGCGGTACCACAAAACAGCCAGGCTAGGTCACTTGCAAATCAACATAGTCACCCCCAAGTCAAGCTGAAATCACCACGTCCGTGCCACATAGAATGGCCATGGTGAACTGAGCTAGAATGACCATGTTGCACAACACGGCCGTGCTACAACAGAAGTAGAACGACCGTGGAGCAGAGCACGGCCTAGCTACATGTCACACACCATGACCGTGCTACCCACCATGGCGGTGCTACCCTTACCCCACCACGACCGTGCCAGTTTCAGTGCAAAAATGACCACCAACCTCACATTTGACCATTTTAATTCACACGATCATTGTACCCCACCAAAACTATCCTCACCCCTACCCACCATGGCCGTAGTGATCCACCACAACCGTGCTACTCACAAAACCTACCTATTTTTGCAATGCTTTACCCATATTGACCCTACTTAACCTAGTGCTTCCCCCAAACCTATATATACCTAGGTGGCAGTTGGGGTACGAGGTTAGCTACCCTTCCACCACCTCCTAGCTCCCCATTTTCGTCTGTTAGGCATTCCACTCCATTTCCACCACCAAAAAACTAGTTTATCCTAGTTTCTACCCATAATTCCCTTCATTCCACACCCTTGCACCTTGGAGGAGAGAGGAGGACATCTTGCATCAGTTGGAGAGGAGGATTGCTCCATCTACACTGAGATCCGTGTCTTCTTCTACATCTTTCTCCTTTCTTTTTGTATTTTGCTTTGTTATGAGTAGCTAGGCCCCTTGGGTGGGCTGTTTGGGGGTGTAAAATGTTACTTTGATACCATGCTGGGGGAAAATGACATGTAAACTTTGTAATTCCATTTGCTAATGATGATGTTCTATTTGCATCTCATTCTCCATGAATTGCTTGTTAGTTTGTGTGTGAAATCACCTAGGAATTTAGGCAAATTGCTTATATGTGTGAATTTTGGGATTTGCCCTAGGTCCAATTCTTGGAGCCCTAGGTTGCCTCCCATCTTCCTACATCCTAATCAATATCACTAAACCCAAGTGAGATATCTAAGTAGCTAGATTAGATAATTCTAGTACAATTAGCATGGAGCCTTCTCAAGGCTAGAATGTGGGGGAATTGGGGTCCAAAACCCAAATTTCACCTCCCCATTACTACCCTCAGCCCCTAATTGCCCTAGGAATGTCTAATCTAGAAACCTAGACTTGATTAGACTCTAATTGAATTGAACCTAATCCCTAACCCAATTGAGCCTTGTAAGGGCAGTAGGGGGTGTTAGGGACTAGTTCCCCTATACACAACCTAGCATATCCATGGCAAGTTAGTAGCTTAGGTTAATTCATGAGACTCTAACTTGTTGTTTGGTTTGGATAATCTAAATGGAATCATAATGTTCATATGTCACCCCCCAACTTAAGTGATAAGTGCATCCCCTAAACAACCCACACCTTCATTAATTGCTTTAAAACCCTAGTTTTTATCTTGCTTAGCTAGTGTTAGCTTCGTTGGCTCTTTTCTTGCTTAGTTAGCTTCTTGCCCTATTTTTACCTTGTTCTTGCTAGTTTAGTTATGTTCTCACTCTTGTTCTTTTCTTTTGTCTGCCTTAGTGTAAATTACCTTTTCATACCTAGCTTAGTCTTTTCTTGCATACTTAGTCTTAATCTAGTCTAGGATTAACTTAGATTTCATTCTCACCTTTAATTACTTTCTTGCTCACCTAATTTAACAATCAAATCACCTTTAAACCCTTAACCCTAGTCTCCACAGTAGGAACCCAACCAAACTAACCTAGCTCTAGTGCTCCCTTTTCTCCCTGACGATCGACCCCTATGCTTGCCCTTCACCTATGCTACAATAGTACCCATTGCGCTTGCGGGTGACCTGTTTGGTATTGTGATTGACTGTGTTAGGGTTAATATAAATTTTGAAAGATCCACACGTGTGTTCGAGTCCTGTGGAGTGCATCTAGTCACCCCTTATTGGCTAGTGTGTACACCTCTGGCTTGACACACGAAGCTTTCTAGCGCCGTTACCAGGGAGAAAGGTGCTTGGCCTAGCTAGTTAGTTTTGCTTTGACTTTTCATACTTCCCTCATCATTGCAATTATTTATTCATTATTCTTTGCATTCTTTGTGTATATTGGTTTATTAACTTGTTCTCTTTTGTTTGGTTGTGCTTTGTGCATGTGACAAGCCATTCGGGGGAAGACAAGATGGAAGGCTAAAATGCACTTCACAAGCCACTTCAAGACTACTTCATGCCTAGCAACTACAAATCACCAATTGCTAACAAGGTTGATCAGATTCCAGGGGAGCAATTCTCAATCCCTATAGGTCTTATTGAGATCCTACCCATCTTCTATGGCTCTGAGAGTGAGAACCCCTACAAGCACTTGGATTCCTATCTTGAAGTATGCTCCACCTTCAGAATGCCGGCAGTAAGTGATGATACAATCATGTTGACTTTGTTCTCCTTCTCCCTCAAAGACTAAGTGAAAGAGTGGTATGATTCAAGAAGGGACATCATGAGTTGGGGAGAGATGAAAAATGCTTTCTTGAGGAAATTCTACTCTATAGAAAAGTTGATACAAATACGGTGTGCCATAGCAAGTTTCAGTCAAATAGATAATGAGCGATTCCACGAGGCTTGGGAGAGATTTCAAAAGATGTTGAGAGAATGTCCACATCATGAGATCCCTTTGTGGAAGCTATACTTCTACTCCGATCTATCTCATGCAAGTCAAGATATAGTGGGTTCTTCTTGTGGAGGAGTTTTTATGGCTAAACCACATGAGGAGACATGGCCCTTGTTTGAGAGTTTGGCAGAAAGTTCAAGGATAAAAGCTTCTAGTATGGTTAGTGGCAGTGACCTATCTTTTAGTGTGACATCTCCAACTCACGATGATTCAAGCCCACAATTGATGAAAATGTTAGGTGAAATGGTGAGCTTCATGAGAAACCAAGTGACCAAACCTCCTTGTCATTCAGTCAATGCTATTGAGTTCTATGGGGAAGAAAAGAAGACACCTCACTCCTATAGCTACCAGGAACCACAAAGTCCCACATATAGCTCAAGGTTTGAGGAAGAGTTTCTCTCTAGATTGAAAGTATTTGATGATGTTCAAAGAGATGTTGCAAGGTTAGAAGAGAGAATAGAGCAGCTATCTTCCATAATCGCTCTCAAAGAAGAAAAATTATATTCGAAACCCATCATGAACCACCATGAAGCAAGTGGACATATGCCTTCTTCCCATACTTTCTATAGTCCACCTCCCACGCAAGTACACCCCATTCACTCCTTTCGAGGCTATTCCAAGCCTTACACTCCTTGACCACCTCCCTCACCTCAAATTTCCCAAAACTTTACTTTCCAACCCTAATTCTCTCCTCCCCCTCAATTCTTTTCTCCACCTCAATTTCAACCCCAAGTGTCACCTCCACCTCCTCCATAGACACAACATGCTCCCCCTCACCCCCATGAGCAAGGTAGTGCTGTGACAGTTTTAGGGAGTGGGAAAACCCTTGAGCAGCCCACAAGTTAAAGAAAGGTCGATAAAACATTACAAAAGGCAACCAAGTGGTGATACTGTGATTGATATTGATGAAGATGATGTTGTGATACCGCATGTTGAGTTTGGGATTCCATGTGATACACCATATATCCCTTTTGTAGGTCCTACTATCTCTAGTGTTCCGCCTCATGTTCATTCAAGTATGACAAAAACTAGTGATCCTCCATTCATAGAAGCACTAGATGAGCCACCAGAATTGAAAAGGAGGCAAAAGTATAATGTTGATATTATTGAGGTGTTTTGCCAAGTGAAGGTGAACATTCCACTTTTGGATGCTATTAAGCAAATCCCATCTTATGCCAAGTTCCTCAAGAACCTATGCATTGTGAAAAGAAGGTCAACATGGAGGATTCCAAAGAAGGTGAGATTAACTGAACAAGTGAGCTCCATCATACAACACTCACTTCCCTTGAAGAGAAAGGGCCCAGGACATGTGTTATGTGAACCCGACCCCTCCGAGCTATAGCTGAGAAAGCTGAGTCCCTGATACATGGGTCCATTTGAGATGGATTGATGGAGTTGCTTTTGTTTAGCCTTACCCCTCAGGATAATATGAGGTATGATGTGTTCCATATGTCAAATCTAGATACCTAGTTACATAGGGGGACATTGCATAGACATGTCCTTACTTGATTTGGGATCTAGTGTGAATTTGATGCCATATAATGTCTATGTTGAGCTGGGCTTAGGCAAGTTGAAGGCTTAGGCAAGTTGAAGCTAGCACATTGCACTCTCTAGTTGGGGGATATATCCATAAAAGTGCCTACGGGTAGTGTGGATGATGTCTTAGTGATGATAGACAAAGAAAAAGGCGTAGTGTTCCTGACAGATTTCATTGTACTTGATATGGATCCAGAGGATAGGTATATTCCCATCATCTTGGGAAGGCCATTTTATCTACAGCTGATGCCGACATTCATGTGCATAGTGGAACTATGACAGTCTCATTCATGGACATGAAGATCTAAATCAACACGTATAAGATCCCAACCCGGCAAGTCTGAGATTGGGATATTGGACATGATCACTTCACAAGTCCAAATGGGCATTTGATCAGAGGATACCAAGGTGAAGAAATTGGTGATGATTATTGTGATGAAAGGGATGAGGAACCTAGATTGAGTGCAAATGAGGGATGCATGTTCTGCAAGAATGGACACTTCAGAATTCCAAACAGATGAATGATTGAAGAATCACAAAGAAGCCAAGCTAAACACAAGAAACTCAGTGCTTGTGGGAGGCAACCCTCTTGGGTTTGGGAATTTTTCACCTAACCTTACATTTTTTATACTAATGCTTTTTTGTTTTTACATTTTTCCAAGAAAACACACACACACACTTGTATTTTATAGTTTTTGTGTAGTTTTGAGATGTTCAGGTAAGAACAGAGTGAAATGAAGAAGAATGGATGAAATTTTGACAAAGAATCAATGGAAGATCAACTTGAGATCAAAGTATTGATGTTTGAACAAGATTTTAGTGTCATACTACAATTACATTGCCCACCACGGCCGTGGTGACATGGAATGACCGTGGTGGTGCACTCACTTACAACAGGGAAATCATCAGAATTTGAGAAAATCAACATATAGAAATAGGGTAGAACAGCCATGCAACCTGAAGCCACCACGGCCGTACCGCGTAGCACGGCTCTACCGCAACCCGATTCTAGCAACTTAAGTCAGAATTTTGCAAAATTCCAAGTGAATTTCTCATTTATCTGAAGAATGGAGCGGCCGTGCTCCTTGCCCTAGAGCCCGTGTAGCCTTCCGCCCACCTTCTCCAACCCTCGAATCTTCACCAAATCACATACAAATCATTCTGAATGACCCCCCCTCAATTTGCACTACCTTAATTTCTAGATTCCACCAATTTGCATCCACAAAACCACCATTTTCTCTCCATTCCGCCCCAACAGCCTCATTCTTTGGAGAAGTTTAAAATTTGTTAATTTTACCTCCATTTTTTAGCAAGGATGAAGAAATTTGCAAGGAAAGCAGTGGAGAAAACTAGGGGTGTCATCTCCTATCAAAGGAAACCGAAGAACGGCAACCCCCGGTTGATGGAGGCTGAATTGGAAGCCTTGATGGATCCTATCACGAAATAGACCTCCGCATAGCCACGACAGGGGGCACCGTCGTC
The DNA here is from genome assembly GCA_963693085.1 of Alisma plantago-aquatica. NCBI lineage: Eukaryota > Viridiplantae > Streptophyta > Magnoliopsida > Alismatales > Alismataceae > Alisma > Alisma plantago-aquatica. The sequence goes on from OY856411.1 coordinate 631,022,586, forward strand.
GTCGAGATCATCACAACCATTGCCATCTTCTTCTCGGCCCTCGGTCTCATCTAAGAGGCCTTCAACTTCAGCACCATGGCCGTCTGTTTCTTCAACAATGCAGCCACAACCAGAGCCGCAACCATGACCTCATCGACGACTCTTGCTTGATGAAGAAGAAAATGAAGAGATGCCAGATGCATGACAGAATGAGATACCACAGGCGCACCCCCATCCACAGCCTGAGGTCACTACCAGTAGGACAAAGGAACCTAAGCACCCGAAGTGTTTGACACACAAAGTGATAGCAACTCGCTATGCATGCCAAGCAACGATGGAAGCTATGGGCTTCTACACTTATTTCCAGGGCCTGATGGAGAAGATGGGATTATTTGAGATCTTAACACTACAACAAGAGTGGTATATTGAGTTGACTCGTCAATTCTTTGCTACACTGGAGAAAACGACTGATGATGGCAAGAATGCCATTAAAGTGATGATTGGGGACAAGAGGTGGAAGATAACCTCAAAGCTTATGAATCAGATTTTTTCCCTGAGTGAAGAGATGGCAGCCCTCCTAGATGGAGGAAAGACAGAGAATGACTCTAGTTCCACATATCTGACAATGTGGAAATACTTCACCGACCAAATTACTTTTGTAGTGGGGAAATCTAAGACCTATCCATAATCCATTCCTCCACTATGTTCAGAAGGTGTAGGAAAACACCATCTTTGGCAGGTATGAGAACCAAGGCAGTTGCACAAAGAAGGATCTTTTTGTACTTGGTTGGATGACTAAGGAGAAACATGTGAACCTAGGAGCTTTACTTATTGAGCATCTCAGGACAATCCCTTCCAAGAGCACAAATCCATTTGTAATGGGAGGGATTGTGACGTCCATAACCACTTCCTTAGGACATGACGTGACATATTACACAAAGGCTGATGGAGGAAAGTTAGTTGACTTGCATTAGTTAGCCCGCTCTTCCATGATCACATTTGTGGAGAAGAAGATCATCTAAAAAATCAACCCACCATACCCAAGAGTCCCCTAGGAGCTGCCCTACCATACTGCACCCCTCATGGCACAATATGGACCCACACAAGATTTTCTGGAGAAATTGAGGAGGTATGAGGAGGAGAACCCCAGAGGAGATGGAATCCCTGAGGTGATTTTTGAAGAGGGTCTAGGAGAACCCTCACAGGAAGCTGAGCAGAGATGGGAGGCGGAGGAAATAGCGACATGACGAGTGAGACAGAGAGAGGATAGGATAGGAGTGTCAGAGCCATAACAACCCTCAGTGAATGCATTTGATATGGGTACCATTCATGCACAGCTAGAGGGCATTCAGGCAATGCAGGATAGGATACTACATGCACTAGATGCCATGTGGTTAGACCATCAAAATATACACTACAAGGTCAACCACCTTTACCAGTTCCAGCATGCCCAGGCCCAGAGGAACCCCCAATGGGGGGAAGATTGGTGGAGTTCTTTAGAAGCTTTTCAGGACAGCTATCCGCCTCCACAGTCAGACTATTGTGGTGCCTACTACAGACAGGGAGGAGCACCCCCACCACCACCATAGTGATTGTCTACCCTATCATCCTAGAGTTTAGTGTCATGCTGAGGACAACATGATTCAAAATTTTGGGGTGGTAGGGCGGTATGCCCTTGTTCCATTTTCACTCATTTTATATCTCACCTGTTGTTTTTAGTGTCATCCTAGAGTGTTTGTGGAATCACTTGATTGATATATCAATTCCATCTTGTTCACTCATGTGGTGTGATATCTAGGATGATGTATTGGATTAATTTTCATGTAGGATGTCATATGTGGAGAATCATGCCAATGACCCCTCTTTGACCTGACTATTCACTCACCATCTTCTTACCCCTTCACCTCATGAAAAGATGCCAGAGTGCACATAGTAGCTGTGGCCACCTCCAAAAGTTTGGGGTGACCACATCACCATCTCCCTACTTCACTCTATCCACCATATGCCCTACATACTACAAGGGAAAAAAAGTGAAAAAAAATAAAAAATAAAAGGATGCTCATGTTTAAGAGCATTAAAATAAAGAAAAGATGAGTGCTCTATGTAATAGCACTCCAAAAATCTTACCGCAACCCTTTCTTCGACTTTCATACCCATTGAGCTAGGAAACATCAAACCTACCTCATTTTTCCCTTTTCCATAGCCGCGTGGGTCATTTGGTGTGATTTGAAACATTAGATTGAATGCATGAATGTGAAACAATACTCCTAGTCATCCTTGATTAACACACCATGAAACAATTTACTCAGAACTTTATGGAAGGTATATGGAGAACTTGTGTATTCTATGTGCAATATTTGAAGTTCATATGCATGTACTCAGTCATCTTTGATCCCATTCAGCAATAATAATCTTTTACATTGCATTTGTCATTTCTTGTTTGTGGAAAATTTGTAGAGAGATTGAGTTGGAGCATACTTGAGGACAAGTATGTTTCAAGTTTGGGGTGGTGATTCAGCCCTATTTTAGGGCTTCATCTTGTGTCATATTTCTCTTCAATCACATCTATACCTATTATATTACATGTTATTCCTCCCAATATGCTTATTTGTGTAAAATGCACTTATGGACATTATTTGCATGTTTTTTAGGCATTTGGACCACACTTGATTGAAGAAAGAGAGGAGTGATCCTAGGGTTTCTCTACCATTGGAGAGGCCCAAAGTGAAGCCCGATGCTCCCTCAACCTACCCCTAGTGGCCAAAGATCCATTGAAGCAAAGATGTCCAAGAAAATCCAAAGAACAAAGTCAAAGTGCTGATCTAGGACCCAACACGACCATTGTACCACAGAACGACCACACTAGGTCACTTGCAAATCAACAGAGTTGCCCCCAAGTCAAGCTGAAATCACCACGGCCGTGCCACCAGAATGGCTGTGGTGAACTGATCCAGAACAGTCATGCTGCACAACACGACCATGCTACAATAGAAGTAGAACGACTGTGGAGCAGAGCACGACCAAGCTACATGTCACCCACCATGGTCATGCTACCCACCACGGCGGTGCTACCCTTACCCCACCATGACCGTTCCAATTTCAGTGCAAAAATGATCACCAACCTGACATTTGACCATTTTAATTCACACGATTGTTGTACCCTACCACGACTGTGCTCACCCCTACCCACCATGGCCGTGGTGATCCACCATGGCCGTGCTACTCACAAAACCTACCTATTTTTGCACTGCTTTACCCATATTGCCCCTACTTAATCTAGTGCTTTCCCCACACCTATATATACCTAGGTGGCGGCTAGGGCACGAGGTTAGCTACCCTTCCACCACCTCCTAGCTCCCCATTTTGCCCCTTAGACATTCCACTCCATTTCCACCTCCATTCCACTCCATTTCACCATTTCCACCACCAAAACACTAGTTTATCCTAGTTTCTACCCATAATTCCCTTCATTCCACACCCTTTCACCTTGGAGGAGAGAGGAGGATGTCTTGCATCAGATGGAGAGGAGGATTACTCCATCTACACCGAGCTCTAAGGCTTCTTCTACCTCTTTCTCCTTTCTTTTTGTATTTTGCTTTGTTATGAGTAGCTCGACCCCTTGGGTGGGCTGTTTGGGGTGTAAAATGTTACTTTGATACCATGTTGGGGGAAAATGACATGTAAACTTTGTAATTCCATTTGCTAATGATTATGTTCTATTTGCATCTCATTCTCCATGAAATGTTTGTTGGTTTGTGTGTGAAATCACCTAGGAATTTAGGCAAATTGCTTATATGTGTGAATTTTGGGATTTGCCCCTAGGTCCAATTCTTGGATCCCTAGGTTGCCTCCCATCTTCCTACATCCTAATCAATCTCCCTAAACCTAAGCGAGAGATCTAAGTAGTGATATTAGATAATTCTAGTTCAATTAGCATGGAGCCTTCTCAAGGCTAGAATGTGGGGGAATTGGGGTCCAAAACCCTGATTTCACCTCCCCATTACTACCCTCGGCCCCTAATTGCCCTAGGAATGTCTAATTTAGAAACCTAGACTTGATTAGACTCTAATTGAATTGAACCTTATCCCTAACCCAATTGAGCCTTGTAAGGGTAGTAGGGGGTGTTAGGGACTACTTCCCCTATACACAACCTAGCATATCCATGGCCAGTTAGTAGCTTAGGTTAATTCATTAGACTCTAACTTGTTGTTTGGTTTGGATTATAGAAATGAAATCATAATGTTCATATGTCACCCCCAGCTTAAGTGATAAGTGCATCCCCTAAACATCCCACACCTTCATTAATTGCATTAAAACCCTAGTTTTTATCTTGCTTAGCTAGTGTTAGCTTAGTTGGATCTTTTCCTGCTTAGTTAACTTCTTGCCCTATTTTTACCTTGTTCTTGCTAGTTTAGTTCTATTCTCTCGCTTGTACTTTTCTTTTGCCTGCCTTAGTGTTAATTACCTTTTCATACCTAGCTTAGTCTTTTCTTGCATACTTAGTCTTAATCTAGTCTAGGGTTAACTTAGATTTCATTCTCACCTTTAATTACTTTCTTGCTCACCTAGTTTAATAATCAAATCACATTTAAACCCTTAACCCTAGTCTCCACAGTAGGAACCCAACCAAACTAACCTAGCTCTAGTTCCCCCTTTGCTCCCTGAGGATCGAACCCTATGCTTACGCTTCACCTATGCTATAATAGTACCCCTTGTGCTTGCGGGTGACCTATTTGGTATTGTGATCGACTGTGTTTGGGTTAATATAAATTTTGAAAGATCCACATGTGTGTTCGAGTCCTGTGGAGTGCATCTAGTCCCCCCTTGTTGGCTATTGTGTACACCTCTGGCTTGAGGCACCAAGCTTTCTGGCATCGTTGCCAGGGAGAAAGGAGCTCGACCTAGCTAGTTAGTTTTTCTTTGACTTTTCCTACTGCCCTCATCATTGCTATTCTTTATTCATTATTCTTTACATTCTTTGTGTATATTGCTTTACTAACTTGTTCTCTTTTGTTTGGTTGTCCTTTGTGCATGTGACAAGCCATTCGGGGGAATACAAGATGGAAGGCCAAAATGCACTTCACAAGCCACTTCAAGACTACTTCATGCCTAGCAACTACAAATCACCAATTGCTAGCAGGGTTGATCAGATGCCAGGGGAGCAATTCTCCTTCCCTCCATGTCTTCTTGGGGTCCTACCCATTTTCTACAGCTCGAAGAGTGAGAACCCCTACAAGCACTTGGATTCCTATCTTGAAATATGCTCCACCTTCAGAACGCCCACAATAAGTGATGATACAATCATGCTGACTTTATTCTCCTTCTCCCTCAAAGACAAAGCGAAAGGGTGATATGATTTAATAAGGGACATCATGAGTTGGGGAGAGATCAAAAATGCTTTTTTGAGGAAATTCTACTCTATAGTAAAGTTGATACAAATGCGGCGTTCCATAGCAAGTTTCTATCAAATAGATAATGAGCGATTCCAAGAGGCTTGGGAGAGATTTCAAAAGGTATTGAGAGAATGTCCAAATCATGAGATCCCTTTGTGGCAGCTAGTTCAGTCCTTCTACTCTGGTGTATCTCATGCAAGTCAAGCTACATTGGGTTCTTCTTGTGGAGGAGTTTTTATGGCTAAACCACCTGAGGAGACATGGCCCTTGTTTGAGAGTTTGGCAGAAAGTTCAAGGATAAAAGCTTCTAGTATGGTTAGTGACAGTGACCTATCTTTTAGTGTGACATCTCCAACTCATGATGATTCAAGCCCACAATTGATGAAAAAGTTTAGTGAAATGGTGAGCTTCATGAGAAACCATGTGACCAAACCTCCTTATCATCCAGTCAATGCTATTGAGTTCTATGGGGAAGAAAAGAAGACAACTCACTCCTATAGCTACTAGGAACCACAAAGTCCCACATATAGGTCAAGGTTTGAGGAAGAGGTTCTCTCTAGATTGAAAGCATTAGATGATGTTCAAAGAGTTGTTGCAAGGTTAGAAGAGAGAATAGAGCAACTATCTTCCATAATCACTCTCCAAGAAGAAAAATTGTCTTCAAAACCCATCATGAGCCACCATGAAGCAAGTGTACCTATGCCTTCTTCCCACACTTTCTATAGTCCACCCCCACCCAAGTACATCCCATTCACTCCTTCCGAGGCTATTCCAAGCCTTACACTCCTCCACCACCTCCCTCACCTCAAATTTCCCAAAACTTCACTTTCCAACCCCAATTATCTCCTCCCCCTCAATTCTCTTCTCCACCGCGATTTCAACCCCAAGTGTCACCTCCACCTCCTCCACAAACACAAAATGCTCCCCCTCTTTACTATGAGCAATGTAGTGATGTGACAGTTTTAAGGAGTGGGAAAACTCTTGAGCAACCCGCAAGTCAAAGAAAGGTTGATAAAACAAAGCAAAGCCAACCAAGTGGTGATACTATGATTGATATTGCTGAAGAAGATGTTGTGATACCGCATGTTCAGTTTGGGATTCCATGTGATCCACCACATATCCCTTTTGCAGGTCCTGTTATCCCTAGTGTTCCGCCTCATGTTCATGCAAGTACGACAGAAACTAGTGATCCTCCATTTGTAGAAGCACTAGACGAGCCACCAGAATTGAAAAGGAGGCAAAAGCATAATGTTGATATTCTTGAGGTGTTTCGCCAAGTGAAGGTGAACATTCCACTTTTGGATGCTATTAAGAAAATCCCATCTTATGCCAAGTTCCTCAAGAACCTATGCACTATGAAAAGAAGGTCAACGGGGAGGATTCTAAAGAAGGTGAGATTAACTGAACATGTGGGCTCCATCATACAACACTCACTTCCAGTGAAGAGAAAGGATTCAGGAGCCCCACTCATACCTAGTTACATAGGAGGACATCACATAGACACGTCCTTACTTGATTTGGGATCTAATGTGAATTTGATGCCATACAATTTCTATGTTGAGCTGGGTTTAGGCAAGTTGAAGATGGCACATTGCACTCTCCAGTTGGCAGATAGATCCATAAAAGTGCCTAGGGCTAGAGTGGATGATGTATTGGTGATGATAGATAAAGAAAAATCTGTGCAGTGTTCCTGATGGATTTTATTGTACCTGATATGGAGTGAGAGGATAGGAAGATTCCCATCATCTTGGGAAGGCCGTTCTTATATATAGATGATGCCAAAATTCATGTGCAGAGTGGCACTATGATAGTCTCATTCATGGACATGAAGATCAACATCAACATGTACAATACCCCAACCCGGCGAGTCCGAGATAGGGATATTGGACAAGATCACTTCACAAGTCCAAATGGGCATTTGTGAGAAGGATACCAAGGTGAAGAAATTGGTGATGCTTATTGTGATGAAAGGGATGAGTAACCTAGATTGAGTGCAAATGAGGGATGCATGTTCTGTAAGAATGGACACATGGGAATTCCAAACAGACAAATGATTGAAGAATCACAAAGAAGCCAAGCTGAAGGCAAGAAACTCAGTGCTTGTGGGAGGCAACCCACATGGGTTTGGGAATTTTGCACCCAATCATACATTTTTGATACTAATGCTTTGTTTTTACATTTGCCAAGAAAACACACACACACACACACTTGTATTTTATAGTTTTTGTGTAGTTTTGAGATGTTCAGGTGAGAAGAGAGTGAAATGAAGAAGAATGGATGAAATTTTGACAAAGAATCAATGGAAGATCAACTTGAGATCAAAGTATTGATGTTTGAACAAGATTTGAGTGTCATACTACAGTTACAGTGCCCACCACGACCATGGTGACATGGAACGGCCGTGGTGGTGCACTCACTTTCAATAGGGAAATCATCAGAATTTGAGAAAATCAACTAAGTATAGAAATAGGGCAGAACGGTCATGCAAGGAAGCATGACCGCTCTACCTGAAGCCACCATGGCCGTGCCGCGTAGCACGGCCCTGCCGCAGCCTAATTCTAGCAACTTATGTCAGAATTTTGCAAAATTCCAAGTCAGTTGTTCATTTCTCTGAAGAATGGAACGACCGTGCTCTGCACCCTAGCACCTGTGCAACCTTCTTCCCACCTTCTCCAACCCTCGAATCTTCACCAAATCACCTCTAGATTACACCAATTTTCATCCACAAAATCACCATTTTCACTCCATTACGCCCCAACAACTCCATTCTCCGGAGAAGTTCAAAATTTATTAATTTTACCTCCATTTTTCAGAAAGGATGAAGAAATTCACAAAGAAAGTAGTGGAGAAGACAAGAGGTGTCATCTCCTATCAAAGGAAACTAAAGAACAACAACCCCTGGTTGACGGAGGCCGAATTGGATGCCTTGGTGGATCCTATCACGGAAGAAACCTCCACACAACCCCGATAGGGGACACCGTCATCGTCAAGAGCATCACAACCACTACCGTCTGCTTCTCATCCCTCTATCTCATCTGAGAGGCCTTCAACTTTAGCACCATGGCCATCCATTTTTTCAACAACACAGCCACAACCAAAGCCGCAACCACGACAACATCGGTGACTCTTGCTTGATGAAGAAGAAGATGAAGAGATGCTAGATGCATGGCAGAATGAGATACCATAGCCACCCCCACCCATAGGATGAGGTCATTACTGGCAGGGCAAAGGAACCTAAGCACCCGAAGTGTTTGACACACAAAGTGATAGCAACTCGCTATGCCTGCCAAGCAACGATGGAAGCTATGGGCTTCTATGCATATTTCCAGGGCCTGATGGAGAAGATGGGATTATTTGAGATCTTAAAACTGCAGAAAGAGTCATATATTGAGATGACTCGACAATTCTTTACTACACTGGAGAAAATGATTGATGATGGAGAGAATTCCATTAAAGTGATTATTGGGGACAAGAGGTGGAAGATAACCTCAAATCTTCTTAATCAGATTTTTTCCCTGAGTGAAGAGATGTCAGCCCTCCTAGATGGAGGAAAGATAGAGAATGTGTAACATCCCTGACCTGGGTTATGAGTCAACCCTAGGTGTTTTGCCTAAATATGTAATTAAATCTTTGTGATTAACTCTGAGCATGTAATTAAGTTTCTCAGAAACGTATATTTCAGTATTTGCTCCTTTTTATTTAAAGTTGTAGCATTGTTTTGATATACAGGGACCTATGTGCAATTTACCCAGTTAAAAAGGGTTAGTTTGCAATTTTTCACATGATGAGATGTTCCTCTGATGTTGAGACATCATGAGAATCTCTTTGGCAAAGTTTGAGGGATTTCCCAAGCTAGAGCACCAAGGTGCAGCTGTGGAAGCAATCCTAGGGCTTGAAACCCTAATTTGGGGTAAAATGCAATTTACCCAAATGATGGGATGCAATTTGTAAATAATGTCATCTGAAGTATCTTTTAGACTCTTACCATCATTTAGAAAATAAATGATGAGGAATTCACCTCAATTGAGTTATCAAGTTAAGAAACAGGCTTTGTGATTGAATAATCAGGGTATATGTGCAATATCCCTTTAAGTATGAACTTTATTATTAGATTGTTCTTCCTTGCCTTCTTTTCTATAACTTAAGATAGGGTTTGTCCTTAGAATAAAGAGGAAGGGACGAGCAAGTAATAAAGGAAGGACTTAGTTGGAATTAAGGGAAACTTATGAACTAATGTTGAAGATCCTACCCCATGTATATAAGCTCTCCTTCCCTTAGTAGCAAGGGAACTCACCCTTCGTTCCCTTACTGTTTCATTTCACCAAAGACGAACAAGGACTTCCTTGGAGCTAAGGAGGACGACCAAGGGGTGCAAGGTAGGTTTAAACCCCTCTTCTTGCCTAATTCCATGGTTAGAATTCGAATTCAAGGTCAGCTTCATGGCTAATTCTCGAAACCCTATCTTTCTAGCCATCTCTCTTCATCCTTCCTTGGAGTTTTCACCTTGTCCAACCTGTGGGAACTCAAGGACGCCATTAGAGCTTGGAGCTTGAAAGCTTGGAGCTCAAGAAGCAAGCTTTAGGCGGGTTTTATAACTCTAAACCCATGCTTTACTATGTGCATCTTTATATGCGTTTTGATGATAGCTCTTAGTGTTTACCTACTTTTCCCTGCTATTTTGCAAGCAAACCCGTGGGATATCTGTACTGTTCTTGATCTAGAAGATGAAGGCGTGATTTCCAAGAAAAACCCACCGCTTTTCTTTTCCTTAAACGGTCCTAACAGTTTGCTCTCTCGGACTCAAGACCGCGAGTTGAGCAAACGGTCTCGAGACCGCGACAGGGCAAACGGTCTCAAGACCGTTTGGCCCCGTTGACCGAGCATGGACCGTATAAGAAATATGTTCCTAATTATATAGGTTAATTACCCTCAAAATTTGGGAGACTAACGCCAAAGGAATCGGGAGATATGACCTTTTTAAATCACAACTTTAAATGAATTAGTTGCTGATTTTCAAACGGTCTGAAATTGCCTTTTTGGGCAAACGGTCTCAAGACCGTGTAAGGTCGTTGACTAAGCATTGACCGTATGAGATTACTGTTCAAAATTATGTGAATTAACAACTCACCAAGTTTTATGGTCTAATTCCAAACGGGCTAAGAGTTGAAGGGTGAATACTAGGGCTAACCCTAGATAAAATCAGTACTGAAATTATGGTGACCTAACTAGGGTTTTTAGGGTTGATTGACCTAAACGGTCTCAAGACCGTTTGGGGGTCACCAAACGGTCTCAAGACCGAGAGGGCAATCAACCAAGACCGTTTGGAGGTCTGGGGTCAAGATTTGTTGACCAATTGAAGGTATAATTACACCAAATTACATTGCAATTAAATATTGACATGATCATCAACTCAAGGGGTCAGACCTTGATGAATCTGCACTAGAATCCAAAATTTGATGGGCAAACGGTCTCAAGACCGTTTGGAACTCATCCAAACGGTCTCAAGACCGAGAGGACAATCACCAAGACCGTTTGAAGGTCTAGGGTTAAGTATTTTGACCAATTGAGGACCCAATTGCAAATAAGTTATTAATTTAATCAAAATTCTGTTTTGTGGTTCAATCATGGTTCAACCCCTATCAAATCACCTTAGACTTTGATGAAATCTTGGGAAAACGGTCTTAAGACCATGTGGGGTCCACCCACATGACCTCAAGACCGTTTGGGCCAAGTTTGGGCCCAATTGGAGCTCAATTGAAGGGTTCAACCTTGTGTTGATGCACACTGTTGAGTGTTGATGGGTGAACATTGATAGACCCTAATTGAATCGATTTCAGCCATAATTGGTTAACCATTATGGGTCAATTAAATGACCAAGTGATCAAGCATAATCTTAATTGACTCAATCCATAAGTGGTCAACATAGCTTTGACCATTTGAGGGCTTCAACATGGGTTGACATTATCGGTTGCACCTTTGAGCCTTGTTGAAGGACCAAGCGGCTGAGACCATGAGAGCCTCGCGGTCTCAAGACCGTGAGAGGGCTCGCGGTCTCAAGACCGTGAGGGGGCTCACGGTCTCAAGACCGAGAGGAGGCTCGTGGTCTCAAGACCGCGAAGGGCCTCGCGGTCCTGAGGTCAAAGAAGGGCAAACGGTCTTCATGACCCTCGCGGTCTCAACTCAAATTGGTCTTCGCGGTCTCAACATTAACTTGAACCAATGGGAGGCTTCGCGGTCTTGAACCCTTGAAGAGGCTCGCGGTCTTGAAGCCTAAGGGGGCTCGCGGTCTTGGAGTTAGAAAGAGGCTCGCGGTCTTGGAGGGTCAAAGTGGGCAAACGGTCAACACTTTCAACCCAATTGATGATTAATGATTGAAATCAACCAATATGATTCAAGGATGACCTCATTCAATCATTTGATGATGTAAATGGTTCAATGTTGCCCAAATCAAACCCTAGTGTTAATCTAGGATAGTAAGGGGTTATTTGACTAAGGTTTTTGACCATGATGATGATCAATGGGGTGAATTACCAAAATACCCCTGAAGGGTCAATTAAGTTATACCTTGCTCAATTCAAACCCTAATTACATGAGAATGATGTTTTTAGTCATAATGACTCTATCCAACTTGATCTAATCTAATGTTACCATAAACCATTAGTATGATGAAAGAGAGAGTACTCTAGAGAGAGAAAGTACCCTAGAGAGAGAAAGTAACTCTAATCACATAATGGTGATGCTTTTGGCTATGTTAGCCTATGATGACTCAATCTAACCTGTTTTAGAGTGATGTTGACATCACCTAACATTATGATGAGAGAGAAAGTACTTCTAGAGAGAGAAATTACTTCTAGAAAGAGAAAGTACCCTTTTTAAAGTGCAAACCCAACTAAAGCATCTCCAATGCACATGAGTGAGCATAATTAGGGTATGATCAACCTGTGTGAGATCATAGAAACCCTAATTATGATAAATAATGAACCTTTAACTAATCCAAGAGCATCAATGAAGATGTTACTCATACATGATGATGTTATGAGTTTAATTCACCTTGATGTGAATAGTAAACCTTAATTCAAGGGTAATGGCATGCTTTTGAGCAATAAACTCTATTTGATTTGAATTAAAGATTTAACTCTTATGACAAGAGTAGGAAGTACATTCCTTATTGTTGTATTACCTTTATCAGATGTATTAACCATGCAGGTTCTGATATGAAGGTAATCATATCCAGGTATGGATGTTGATGTTATATTCATTGAAGGCATGTTGTTAGCCTTATGAATAAGTAAAGTAATCTGATGCCTTGTCAGTGGCATCCTATGCTGAAAATGGGCTATGAGAGCCATGAATACCAACAAGGTCATGCCTTAGAGATGACTTGTGATGAGGATAATGAGAAATGATGATTGATATAAGTTAGGCCTGTTACATTTAGTATTCTTCTTTTATAGCTGCTATGCTACTGTTATTGTTTGAAGAACAATGTATGTTGTTAAAGAATACTGAATGTACCTAACTAATCAAGTATAATGTAGAGCCCTGATCATAGATCCATCATTGTCAGAAATTAAGTGATGGTGAAACAGGTTTTCCTCAGGGAACTCCTAGAGCACATACTTTTGAGTATGTGGGGTACATGGATGTGTAGAACCTTACATCCTAGTGTAGGAAAGTGATGTAGATGTGTAATCCATCCATCCTTCACTATAGTTTCATACCGTATCAGTGGTAGGTAAACATGAAACCTCCTGATGACGAAGAAAGCAAAGATATCCGCATCAGTGGTAGGTGAATATGAAACCTCCTGATGACGAAGAGAGTACAGAACACCACTGTGACTCTAGAATAGCGAAGGACCAGTTTACCCTGGTGAGCTATAGTAGTAGAGACACAAGATGTCCTACAAGTGATCCTCTTACTGACTGAGGAAGGTGAAGGTCATGAGAATCCGGCTCTCTTAATGACCTATGTATGATACTGATGCGGCTTCTCAACGATCAGTTGGGGTATGAGTGGTAAGCCTCATCCCCACAGGGCATAATGTTGTTTGTAAAACATAATCAACCATATAGTATAACTTGTTAGAGATAACTCCAAGTTAGTTGATTGATGTTACATTGCAATAGTGTTTATATTCTCCATATCTCCTAAATTGAAGAGATCTTGTTATACCTGCAACTGTTATAGAATTCTTTGAAGGCTTTACTGTTTAAAATAATCTTTGATGTTATAATAAAGCTTCTGGCGAAGAGTTATAACTCTCGCTGGGACAATTATGTATAATTGTCTCACCCCGTAGGCTTCAACTTTTTAGGTGGACGTCGGAGACGAAGGAACCAGCCTACAGGTGACCAGTCTCAGCAGCAGCAGCACCAGGGGCAATAGTAATCTCAGGTGGAGATTTGTCCTGCCATGTGGTGTAGTTAGAGTCAGTCCTATGTGTCCTCTGTACTCTCAGGTCTTGGAGTCTTGTGTTATGTGATCTTGAGATTTTGTATCTTGATGTATATAATTACTCAAGAAGTAATTATCCTGAGATGTAAACAGTTACTTCTCTTTATGAAAGGAGTTTTTATGGATACAAGTTCTTATCTCGAAAAGTTTTAATTTCCCGTGATTTTTGTCTTCCGCTGATTACCGATTCGCTTCCGCTAAGTTTTAATCGTGTTTATGTCATGGTTTGGAGATCAGAGCCCACAGAATGACTCTAGTTCCACATATCCGACAATGTGGAAATACTTCACTGGCCATAGTACTTTTGTAGCTGGGAAATCCAAGACCTATCCATAATCCATTCCTCCACTATGTTCAAAAGGTGTTAGAAAACACCATCTTTGGCAGGTATCAGAACCAAGGCAGCTGCACAAAGAAGGATCTTGTTGTACTTGGTTGGATGACTAAGGAGAAGCATGTGAACCTGGGAGCTTTACTTATTGAGCATATGAGGACAATCCCTTCCAAGAGCACAAATCCATTTGTAATGGGAGGGATTGTGACATCCATAGCCACTTCCTTAGGACATGACGTGACAGGTTACACAAAGGTAGATGGAGGAAAGTTAGTTGACTTACATTACTTGGCCCACTCATGCATGATCACATTTGTGGAGAAAAAGATCATCTACCAAGTCAACCCACCATACCCAGGAGTCCCCTTGGAACTACCATACCATACTCCACCCCCATGGCACAATATGGACCCACGCAAGATTTTTGGATAAATTGAGGAGGTATGAGGAGGAGAACCCCAGAGGAGATGGCATCCCTGAGGTGATTTTTGCAGAGGGTCTAGGAGAACCCTCACAGGTAGCTAAGCAGAGATGGGAGGTGAAGGACAGAGCGGAATGACGAGTGAGACGGAGAGAGGAGAGGATAGGAGCGTCAAAGCCACAACAACCCTCAGTGAATGCATGTGATTTGGGTACCATTCATGCACATCTAGAGGGCATTCAGGTGATGTAGGATAGGATACTGTAGGCATAGGAGGGCTTTCAGCGGACACATGATGCCATGTGGTTGGACCATTAGCATATGCACTACCAGGTCAACCACCTTTACCAGTTCCAGCATGCCCATGCCCAGAGGAACCCCTAATGGGGGGAAGACTGGTGGAGTTCTTTAGCAGCTTTTCAGGACAGCTATCTGCCTCCACAGTCAGACTACTGGAGTTCCTACTATAGACAGGGAGGATCACCCCCACCACCACCACAATGATCGTCTACCCTATCATCCTAGACTTTAGTGTCATGCTAAGGACAACATTACTCAAAAGTTTGGGGTGGTAGGGCGATATTCCCTTGTTCCATTTTCACTCATTTTGTATCTCACATGCTCTTTACTTTTTGTTTGTCGTTTTCCCCTATTTTCTTGTTTTGCTATCTAGTTTAGAGTTTACTGCTTTGCATACCTGCATGCCATGTAGTTTTCTTTCTTGTCATTTTTGCGTAATTTTCAAAAAATTTGGTCTTTTCGCCATGCATTGCATATCATGTAGATTTTTGTTAATTTTTGAATGTTTTAACTAAGATTTGCTTGTTTATAGTTTTAAGTTCAATAATATAGGCTTAGATGTGATTGGAGGCAACTTGGTACCGTTTTGGCTAATTTTTCCCAAATTTGAGATTTCTTGTCTAAAAAGTGTGTTTTGACCCAATCTCTACTATTTTGAGTAAAAATGATGACCGTTGACAAATGAAAGTGAATTATCATTGTTTGTTCCTAAGTGGTATCAATGCTCAAATTTTTAAATATGCATCACCTCTCTTATGATTGTGATTGATTTGGTTGAATTGTGAGTTGAGCAAGCTTTGAACGCTTAGTGTTTGTGGAATCACTTGATTGATTTATCAATTTCATCTTGTTCACTGATGTGGTGTGATATATAGGATGAAGTATTGGATTAATTTTCATGCAGGATGTCTTATGTGGAGAATCATACCAATGACCCCTCTTTGACCTGACTATTCACTCACCATCTCCTTACCCATTCGCCTCATGAAAAGATGCCAGAGTGCACATAGCAGCCGTGGCCACCTCCAAAAGTTTGGGGTGACCACATCTCCATCTCCCTGCTTCACTCTATCCACCATATGCCCTACATACTACAAGGGAAAAAAATGCAAAAAAATAAAAAATAAATGGATTCTCGTGTTTAAGAGCATTCAAATAAAGAAAAGATGAGTGCTCTATGTAATAGCACTCCAAAAATCTTACCGCAACCCTTTCTTCCACTTTCATACCCATTGAGCTAGGAAACATCAAACCTATCTCATTTTGCACTTTTCCTCAGCGACGTCAGTCATTTGGTGTGATTTAAAACATAAGATTGAATGCATGAATGTGAAACAATATTCCTAGTCATCCTTGATTAACACTACCATGAAACGATTTACCCATAACTTTATGGAAGAAATATGGATAACTTGTGTATTCTATGTGCTATATTTGAAGTTCATATGCTTTGTTCTCTTTTCATTATTGGATTGTGAAAGAAGGAGAGGAAAGAGGTGAAATGCATGTACTCAATCATCTTTGATCCCATTCAACAATTATCATCTTTTACATTGCATTTGTCATTTCTTATTTGTGGAAAATTTGTAGAGAGATTGAGTTGGATCATACTTGAGGACAAGTATGTTTCAAGTTTGGGGTGGTGATTCATCCCTATTTTAGGGATTCATCTTGTCATATTACTCTTCAATCACATCTATACCTATTAGATTACATGTTATTCCTCCCAATATGCTTATTTGTGTAAAATCCACTTATGGACATTATTTGCATGTTTTTCAGGCATTTGGACCACACTTGATGGAAGAAAGAGAGAAGGAGTGATCCTAGGGTTTATATACCATTGGAGAGGTCCAAAGTGAAGACTGATGCTCCCTCAACCTACCCCTAGTGGCCAAAGACCCATTGAAGCAAATATGTCCAAGAAAATCCAAAGAACAAAGTCAAAGTGCTGATCCAAGGCCCAACACGACTGTGGTATCACAGAACGGCCATGCTAGGTCACTTACAAATCAATAGAGTCACCCCCAAGTCAAGCTAAAATCACCATGGTCGTGCCACACTGAATGGCCATGGTGAACTGAGCCAGAAAGGCCGTGCTGCATAACACGACCATGCTACTACAGAAGCAGAATGGCTGTGGAGCAGAGCATGGCCTAGCTACATCTTACCCACAACGGCCATGCTACCCAGCATGACAGTGCTACCCTTACCCACCACGACCATGGTGACTACCCCGGTCGTACTAGTTTCAGTGCAAAAATGACCACCAACCTGGCATTTGACCATTTTATTCACACGATCATTATACCCCACCACGACCGTGCTCACCCCTACCCACCACGACCGTGCTACTCACAAAGCCTACCTAATTTTGCACTTCTTTACCCATATTGCCCATACTTAACCTAGTGCTTCCCCCACACCTCTATATATACCTAGGTGGCAGCTGGGGTACAAGGTTAGCTACCCTTCCACCACCTCCTAGCTCCGCATTTTCCCCCTTAGCGATTCCACTCCATTTCCACCTCTATTCCACTCCATTTCACCATTTCCACCACCAAAACACTAGTTTATCCTAGTTTCTACCCATAATTCACTTCATTCCACACCCTTCCACCTTGGAGGAGAGAGGAGGACATCTTGAATCAGTTGGAGAGGAGTATTGCTCCATCTACACTGAGCTCCATGGCTTCTTCTACCTCTTTCTCCTTTCTTTTTGTATTTTTCTTTGTTATGAGTAGCTAGGCCCCATGGGTGGGTTGTTTGGGATGTAAATGTTACTTTGATACCAAGTTGGGGTAAAATGACATGTAAACTTTGTAATTCCATTTGCTAATGATTATGTTCTATTTTCATCTCATTCTCCATGAATTGTTGATTGCTTTGTGTGTGAAATCACCTAGGAAATTTAGGCAAATTGCTTATATGTGTGAATTTTGGGATTTGCCCCTAGGTCCAATTCTTGGATCCCTATGTTGCCTCCCATATTCCTACATCCTAATAAATCTCCCGAAACCTAAGTGATAGATCTAATTTGCTAGATTAGATAATTCTAGTGCAATTAGCATGGAGCCTTCTCAAGGCTAGAATGTGGGGGAATTGGGGTCAAAAACCCTAATTTCACCTCTCCATTACTACCCTCAACCCCTACTTTCTCTAGGAATGTCTAATCTAGATTTGATTGGAGTCTAATTGAATTGAACCAAATCCCTAACCCAATTGAGCCTCGTAAGGGTAGTAGGGGGTGTTAGGGACTAGTTCCCCTATACACAACCTAGCATATCCATGGCAGTTAGTAGCTTAGGTTAATTTAATAGACTCTAACTTGTTGTTTGGTTTGGATAATCTTAATGGAATCATAATGTTCATATGTCACTTCCCAACTTAAGTGATAAGTGCATCCCCTAAACAACCCACACCTTCATTAATTGCTTTAAAACCCTTGTTTTTATCTTGCTTAGCTAGTGTTAGCTTAGTTGGCTCTTTTCTTGCTTAGTTAGCTTCTTGCCCTATTTTTACCTTGTCCTTACTAGTTTAGTTTCGTTCTCTCTCTTGTGATTTTCTTTTGCATGCCTTAGTGTAAATTACCTTTTCATATCTAGCTTAGTCTTTTCTTGCATACTTAGTCTTAATCTACTTAGTCTTAATCTAGTCTAGGGTTAACTTAGATTTCATTCTCACCTTTAATTACTTTCTTGGTCACCAAGTTTAACAATCAATTCACATTTAAACCCTTAACCCTAGTTTCCATAGTAGGAGCCCAGCCAAACTAACCTAGATCTAGTGCCCCCTTTTCTCCCTAAGGATCGACCCCTACGCTTGTCCTTCACCTATGCTACAATAGTACCCTTTGCACTTGCGGGTGACCTATTTGGTATTGTGATCAACTGTGTGAGGATTAATATAAATTTTGAAAGATCCACACGTGTATTTGAGTTTTGTGGAGTGCATCTAGTCACTCCTTGTTGGATCGTGTGTACACCTCTGGCTTGACGCACCAAGCTTTCTGGCGCCGTTGCCGGGGAGAAAGGTGCTCGACCAAGCTAGTTAGTTTTACTTTAAATTTTCCTACTTCCCTCATCATTACTGTTCTTTATTCATTATTCTTATCATTCTTTGTGTATATTGGTTTACTAACTTGTTCTCTTTTGTTTTTTTGTGCTTAGTGCATGTGACAAGTCATTCACGGGAAGACAATATGGAAGGCCAAAATGCACTTTACAAGCCACTTCAAGACTACTTCATGCCTAGCAACTACAAAATCACCAATTGCTAGTAGGGTTGATCAGATGCCATGGGAGAAATTCTCCATCCCTCTAGGTCTTCTTGGGATCCATCCCATCTTCTATGACTCGGAGAGTGAGAATCCCTATAAGCACTTGGATTCCTATCTTGAAGTATGCTCCACCTTCTGGACGCCGACAACAAGTGATGATACAATCAGGCTGACTTTGTTCTCCTTCTCCCTCAAAGACAAAGCCAAAGAGAGGTATGATTCAAGAAGGGACGTCATGAGTTGGGGAGAGATGAAAAATGCTTTCTTGAGGAAATTCTATTCTATAGCAAAGTCGACACAAATGCCGCGTGCCATAGCAAGTTTTAGTCAAATAGATAATGAGCGATTGTATGAGGCTTGGGAGAGATTTCAACAGATGTTGAGAGAATGTCCACATCATGAGATGCCTTTATGGTAGCTAGTTCAGTCCTTCTACTCTGGTCTATCTCATGCAAGTCAAGCTACAATGTATTCTTCTTTTGGAGGAGTTTTTATGGCTAAACTATCTGAGGAGACATATGGCCCTTGTTTGAGAGTTTGGTAGAAAGTTCAAGGATAAAAGCTTCTAGTATGGTTAGTGGCAGTGACCTATCTTTTGGTGTGAAATCTCTAATTCACGTTGATTCAAGCCCACAATTGATGAAAATGTTTGGTGAAATGGTGAGCTTCATGAGAAACCAAGTGACCAAACCTCCTTGTCATTCAGTCAATGCTATTGAGTTCTATGGGGAAGAAAAGAAGACACCTCACTCCTATAGATACCAAGAACCATAAAGTCCCACATATAGCTCATGGTTTGAGGAAGAGTTTCTCTCTAGATTGAAAGTATTTGATGATGTTCAAAGAGATGTTGCAAGGTTAGAAGAGAGAATAGAGCAGCTATCTTCCATAATCGCTCTCCAAGAAGAAAAATTGTCTTCAAAACCCATCATGAGCCACCATGAAGCAAGTGGACCTATGCCTTCTTCCCACATTTTCTATAGTTCACCCCCATGCAATTACATCCCATTCACTCCTTCCAAGGCTATTCCAAGCCTTACATTCCTCCACCACCTCCCTCACCTCAAATTTCCCAAAACTTCACTTTCCAACCCCATTTCTCTCCTCCACCTCAATTCTCTTCTCCACCTCAATTTCAACCCCAAGTGTCACCTCCACCTTCTCCACAGCTACAACATGATCCCCCTCTCCACCATGAGCAAGGTAGTGCTGTGACAGTTCTAAGGAGTGGGAAAACTCTCGAGCAGCCTGCAAGTGAAAGAAGGGTTGATAAAGCAAAGAAAAGGCAACCAAGTGGTGATATTGCGATTGATATTGCTGAAGATGATGTTTTGATACCGCATTTGAGTTTGTGATTCCATGTGATCCACCACATATCCCTTTTGTAGGTCCTACCATACCTAGTGTTCTGTCTCATGTTCATGCAAGTATGACAAAAACTAGTGATCCTCCATTCGTAGAAGCACTAGATGAGCCACCAAAATTGAAAATGAGGCAAAAGCATAATGCTAATATTCTTGAGGTGTTTCGCCAAGTGAAGGTGAACATTCCATTTTTGGATGCTATTAAGCAAATCCCATCTTATGCCAAGTTCCCCAAGGACCTATGCATTGTGAAAAGAAGGTCAACGGGGAGGATTCCAAAGAAGGTGACATTAATTGAACAAGTGAGCTCCATCATACAACACACACTTCCCGTGAAGAGAAAGGACCTAGGAGCCCTACTCATACCTATTTACATAAAAGGACATTGCATAGACATGTCCTTACTTGATTTGGGATCTAGTGTGAATTCGATGCCATACAATGTCTATGTTGAGCTGGGCTTAGGCAAGTTGAAGCTGGCACATTGCCCTCTCCAGTTGGTGGATAGATCCATAAAAGTTCTTAGGGGTAGAGTGGATGATGTCTTGGTGATGATAGATAAAGAAAAAGGCATGGTGTTCCTGATGGATTTCATTGTACTTGATATGGAGCTGGAGGATAGGAAGATTCCCATCATCTTGGGAAGACCGTTCTTATCTACAATTGATGCTGACATTCATGTGTGCCGTGGCACTATGATAGTCTCATTCATGGACATGAAGATCAACATCAACATGTACAAGACCCCAACCCGGTGAGTCCGAGATAGGGATATTGGACATGATCACTTCACAAGTCCAAATGGGCATTTGAGAGAAGGATACCAAGGTGAAGAAATTGGTGATGATTATTGTGATGAAAGGGATGAGGAACCTAGATTGAGTGCAAATGAGGGATGCATGTTTTGCAAGAATGGACACATGAGAATTCCAAATGGATGAATGATTGAAGAATCACAAAGAAGCCAAGCTGAAGGCAAGAAACTCAGTGCTTGTGGGAGACAACCCACCTGGGTTTGGGAAATTTTCACCCAACCTTACATTTTGATACTTTTGCTTTGTTTTTACATTTTTCCAAGAAAACACACACACACACACACACACACTTGTATTTGATAGTTTTTGTTTATTTTTAAGATGTGTAGGTGAGAATAGAGTGAAATGAAGAATGGATGAAATTTTGACAAAGAATCAATGGAAGATCAACTTGAGATCAAAATTATTGATGTTTGAATAAGATTTGAGTGTCATACTATAGTTACAGTGCCCACCACGACTGTGGTGACATGGAACGACCGTGGTGGTGCACTCACTTTCAATAGGGAAATCATCAGAATTTGAGAAAATCAATAAAGTATAGAATCAGGATAGAATGGCCGTGTAAGGTAGCACGACTGTGCTACCTGAAGCCACCACGACCATGCCGCAGCTCTATTCCAACAACTTAAGTTAGAATTTTGCAAAATTCTAAGTCAGTTGTTCATTTCTCTGAAGAATAGAATGGTCGTGCTCAACACCCTAGCACCCGTGCAGCCTTCTGCCCACCTTCTCCAACCCTCGAATCTTCACCAAATCACCTCCAAATCATTCCAAATCATTCCCCCACCATTTCCACTACCTTAATACCTAGATTCCACCAATTTTCATCCACAAAACCACCATTTTCTCTCCATTCCACCCCAACAGCCCCATTCTCCGGAGAAATTCAAATTTATTAATTTTACCTCCATTTTTGAGCAAGGATGAAGAAATTCACAAGGAAACTAGTGGAGAAGACTAGGGATGTCATCTCCTATCAAAGGAAACCGAACAACAACAACCCCCTAGTTGACAGAGTCCGAATCGAATGCCTTAGTGGATCCTATCATGGAAGAGACCTTTGCACAAACACCACAGGGGACACCATCATCGTCGAGAGCATCACAACCACCACCATCTGTTTCCCGACCCTTTATCTCATCTGAGAGACTTTCAGCTTCAGCACCACGACCATCTGTTTCTTCAGCAGCACAACCATAGCCAGAGCCGTAGCCACGACCACGTTGGCGACTCTTGCTTGATGAAGAAGATGATGAAGAGATGCCATATGCATGGCGGAATGAGATACCACAGCCACACCCCACCCATAGCCCGAGGTTACTATCGGCAGGGCAAAGGAACCTAAGCACCCGGAGTGTTTGACATGCAAAGTGATAGCAACTCGCTATGCGTTCCAAGCAACAATGGAAGCTATGGGCTTCAATGCCTATTTCTAGGGCCTGATGGAGAAGATGGGATTATTTGAGATCTAAACACAACAACGAGAGTCGTATATTGAGCTGACTCAACAATTCTTTGCTACACTGGATAAAACAACTGATGATGGTGAGAATGCCATTAAAGTGATGATTGGGGACAAGAGGTGGAAGATAACCTCAAATCTTCTGAATTAGATTTTTTCCCTGAGTGAAGAGATGGAAGCCCTCCTAGATGGAGGAAAGATAGAGAATGACTCTAGTTCCACATATCTGGCAATGTGGAAATACTTCACAGGCTAGAGTACTTTTGTAGTAGGGAAATCCAATATGAGTGCTATCTATAATTCATTCCTCCACTATGTTCAAAAGGTATTAGCAAACACCATCTTTGGCAGCTATGACAACCAAGGCAGCTGCACAAAGAAGGATCTTTTTGTACTTGGTTGGATGACTGAGCAGAAGCATGTGAACCTGGGAGCTTTACTTATTGAGCATCTGAGGACAATCCCTTCTAAGAGCATGAATCCATTTGTAATGGGAGGGATTGTGACATCCATAGCCACTGCCTTAGGACGTGACGTGATAGGTTACACAAAGGCAGATGGAGGAAAGTTGGTTGTCTTGCATTACTTGGACCACTCTTCCATGAGCACAGTTGTGGAGCATAAGATCATCTACCAAGTCAACCCACCATACCCAGGAGTCCCCTTGGAGATGCCCTACCATACTCCACCCCTCATGGCACAATATGGACGCACATAGGATTTTCTGGAGAAATTGAGGAGGTATGACGAGGAGAACCCCAGATGAGATGGCATCCCTGAGGTGATTTATGTAGAAGGTCTAGGAGAACCCTCACATGCAGATGAGCAGAGATGGGTGGCAGAGGACATAGAGACATGACGAGTGAGATAGAGAGAGGAGAGGATAGGGGCGTCAGAGCCACATCAGCCCTTAGTGAATGCATATGATATGGGTACCATTCATGCACATCTGGAGGGTATTCAGGCGACACAAGACATGACACTACAGGAACAAGAGGGCTTTCAGTGGACACAGGGTACCATGTGGTTGGACCATCAACATATGCACTACCACGTCAACCACCTTTACCAGTTCCAACATGCCTAGGCCCAGAGGAACCCCCAATGGCGGGAAGACTGGTAGAGTTCCTTAGGAACTTTTCAGGACAACTATCCACCTCCACAGTCAGACTACTTGGCGTGCCTACTACAGACAGGGAGGAGCACCCCCCCCCACCACCACCACCACAGTGATCATCCACCCTATCATCCTAGATTTTAGTGTCATGCTGAGGACAACATGATTCAAACATTTGGGGTGGTAGGGCGGTATGCCCTTGTTCCATTTTCACTCATTTTGTATCTCACCTGCTGTTTACTTTTTGTTTGTTGTTTTTCCCCTATTTGCTTGTTTTGTTATCTAGTTTAGAGTTTACTGCTTTGCATACCTGCATGCCATGTAGTTTGCTTTTTTGTCATTTTTGCATAATTTTCAAAAATTTTGCTTTTTTTTTTCCATGCATTGCATATCTTGTAGATTTTTGGTAATTTTTGCATGTTTTAGCTAGGATTTGCTTGTTTGAAGTTTTAGGTTCAATAATATAGGCTTAGATGTGATTGGAGGAAACTTGGCACCATTTTGGAAAATTTTGCCCAAATTTGAGATTTCATGTCTAAAAAGTGTGTTTTGACCCAATCTCTACTGTTTTGAGTAAAAATGATGACCTTTGACAAATGCAAGTGAATTATCATTATTTGTTGCTAAGTGGTATCAATGTTTGACTTTTTAAATGTGCATCACCTCTCTTATGATTGTGATTGATTTGGTCGAATTGTGAGTTGAGCAAGCTTTGAACGCTTAGTGTTTGTGGAATCACTTGATTGATATATCAATTTCATCTTATTCACTCATGTGGTGTGATATCTAGGATGAAGTATTGGATTAATTTTCAAGTAGGATTTCTTATGTGGAGAATCATACCAATGAACCCTCTTTGACCCGAATGTTCACTCACCATCTCCTTACCCTTTCGCCTCATGAAAAGATGCCAGAGTGCACATAGCATCTGTGGCCACCTGCAAAAGTTTGGGGTGGCCACATCTCCATCTCCCCGCTTCACTCTATCCACCATATGCCCTACATACTCTAAGGGCAAAAAAAAAGCAAAAATAAAATAAACGGATGCTCCTATTTAAGAACATTTAAGTAAAGAAAAGATGAGTGCTCTATGTAATAGCACTCAAAAAATCTTATCGCAACCCTTTCTTCCACTTTCATACCCATTGAGCAAGGAAACATCAAACCTAGCTCATTTTGCCCTTTTCTGCAGCCACATGGGTCATTTGGTGTGATTTGAAACATAAGATTAAATGCATGAATGTGAAACAATACTCCTAGTCATCCTTGATTAACACCACCATGAAACAATTTATCCAAAACTTTATGGAAGAAATATGGATAACTTGTGTAATCTATGCACTATATTTGAAGTTCATATGCTTTGTTCTCTTTTCATGATTGGATTTTGAAAGTAGGAGAAGAGAGAGGTGAAATATATGTACTCAGTCATCTTTGATCCCATTCAGCAATAATCATCTTTTACATTGCATTTGTCATTTCTTATTTGTGGAATTTTTTTAGAGAGATTGAGTTGGAGCATACTTGAGGACAAGTATGTTTCAATTTTGGGGAGGTGATTCAGCCCTATTTTAGGGCTTCATCTTGTGTCATATTGCTCTTCAATCACATCTATACCTATTAGATTACATGGTATTCCTCCCAATATGCTTATTCGTGTAAAATGCACTTATGCAAATTATTTGCATGTTTTTTAGGCTCTTGGACCACACTTGATGGATGAAAGAGAGAAGGATTGATCCTAGGGTTTCTCTACCATTGGAGAGGCCCAAAGTGAAGTCCGATGCTCCCTCAACCTACCCCTAGTGGACAAATATCCATTGAAGCAAAGATGTCCAAGAAAATCCAAAGAACAAAGTCAAAGTGCTGATCCAGGACCCAGCACAGCTGTGGTACGATAGAACGACCATGCTAGGTCACTTGCAAAACAATAGAGTCACCCCCAAGTCAAGCTAAAATCACCTTGGCCATGCCACACAGAATGAACATGGTGAACTGAGCCAGAACGACCATGCTGCACAGTATGGCTGTGCTACAACAGAAGCACAACGACCGTGGAGCAGAGCATGGGCTAGCTACATGTCACCCACCATTGTCATGCTACCCAGCATGGCAATGCTACCCTTACCCCACCACGGCCGTGGTGACCACCCCGATCATGCCATTTTCAGTGAAAAAATGACCACCAACCTGACATTTGACCATTTTAATTCACATGACTTCTTCACCAAATTCATGGTACAATAAATCAATATTCTTCCACTATGGGGAATCAGACGCATGTTGTAGTATCCCATCATTGTTTTTCTTTACCTCTACATGCCACCTTAAATTCTTCACATCCATGGGATTGGAAAACAAGCATTGAAACTGTCATATTATAGGTAGATAACACATCACCTTGATAGTAGATCCAGTTTTGGACTTCTCCAACCTAGACTTGATTAGACTCTAATTGAATTGAACCTAATCCCTAACCCAATTGAGCCTCGTAAGGGTAGTAGGGGGTGTTAGGGACTAGTTCCCCTATACACAACCTAGCATATCCATGGCCAGTTAGTAGCTTAAGTTAATTAATTAGAGTCTAACTTGTTGTTTGGTTTGGATAATCTAAATGGAATCATAATGTTCATATGTCACCCCCAACTTAAGTGATAAGTGCATCCCTTATACAGTAGGAACCCAGCTAGCTAAAACCCTAGTTTGGATTTCTATCTTAAGTGATAAGTGCCCACACCTTCATTAATTGCTTCAAAACCCTAGTTTTTATCTTGCTTAGCTAGTGTTAGCTTAGTTGGCTCTTTTCTTGCTTAGTTAGCTTCTTGCCCTATTTTTACCTTTTTCTTTCTAGTTTAAATCTGTTCTCACTCTTGAACTTTTCTTTTGCTTGCCTTAGTGTAAACTACCTTTTCGTACCTAGCTTAGTCTTTTCTTGCATACTTAGTCTTAATCTAGTCTAGGTTTAACTTAGATTTCATTCTCACCTTTAATTATTTTCTTGGTCACCTAGTTTAACAATCAAATCACCTTTAAACCCTTAACCCTAGTCTATACAGTAGGAACCCAACCAAGCTAACCTAGCTCTAGTGCCCCCTTTTCTCCCTAAGGATCGACCCCTACAGTTCCCTCCACCTATGCTACAATAGTACCCCTTGCGCTTGTGGGTGACCTATTTGGTATTGTGATCGAATGTTAGGGTTAATATAAATTTTGAAAGACCGACACGTGTGTTTGAGTCCCGTGAAGTGCATCTAGTCACCCCTTTTTTGCTAGTGTGTACACCTATGGCTTGACGCACCAAGCTTTCTGGCACCGTTTCTGGGGAGAAAGGCACTCAATCGAGATAGTAAGTTTTGCTTTGATTTTTCCTACTGCCCTCATCATTAGTATTATTTATTCATTATTCTTTGCATTCTTTGTGTATATTGGTTTACTAACTTGTTCTCTTTTGTTTGGTTGTGCTTTGTGCACGTGACAAGTCATTCAGGGGAATACAAGATGGAAGGCCAAAATGCACTTCACAAGCCACTTCAAGACTACTTCATACCTAGAAACTACAAATCACCAATTACTAGCAGGGTTGATTAGATGCCATGGGAGCAATTCTCCATCCCTCCATGTCTTCTTGGGCTTCTACCCATCTTCTATGGCTCGGAGAGTGAGAACCCCTACAAGCATTTGGATTCCTATCTTGAAGTATGCTCCACCTTCAAGACGCCGACAACAAGTGATGATTCAATCAAGATGACTTTGTTCTCCTTCTCCCTCAAAGACAAAGCGAAAGAGTGGTATGATTGAAAAAGGGACATCATGAGTTGGGGAGAGATAAAAATGCTTTCTTAAGGAAATCCTACTCTATAGAAAAGTTGACACAAATGCGACATGCCATAGCAAGTTTCACTCAAATAGATAATGACCGATTCCATGTGGCTTGGGAGAGATTTCAAAATATGTTGAGAGAATGTCCACATCATGAGATCCCTTTATGGTAGCTAGTTCAGTCCTTCTACTCCAGTCTATCTCATACAAGTCAAGATACAATGGATTCTTCTTGTGGAAGAGTTTTTATGGCTAAGCCACTTGAGGAGACATGGCCCTTGTTTGAGAGTTTGGTAGAAAGTTCAAGGATAAAAGCTTCTAGTATGGTTAGTGGCAATGCCCTATCTTTTGGTGTGACATCTCAAACTCATAATGATTCAAGCTCACAATTGATGAAAATGTTTGGTGAAATGGCGAGCTTCATGAGAAACCAAGTAACCAAACCTCCTTGTCATTCGGTCAATGCTATTGAGTTCTATGGAGAAGAAAAGAAGACACCTCACTCCTATAGCTACCAAGAACCACAAAGTCCCACATATAGCTCAAGGTTTGAGGAAGAGTTTCTCTCTAGATTGAAAGTATTTGATGATGTTCAAAGAGATGTTGCAAGGTTAGAAGAGAAAATAGAGCAACTATCTTCCATAATTGCTCTCCAAGAAGAAAAATTGTCTTCAAAACCCATCATGAGCCACCATGAAGCAAGTGGACCTATGCCTTCTTCCCACATTTTCTATAGTCCACCCCCATGCAAGTACATCCCATTCACTCCTTCTAAGGCTATTCCAAGCCTTACACTCCACCACCTCCCTCACCTCAAATTCCCCAAAACTTCACTTTCCAACCCCGATTCTCTCCTCCCCCTCAATTCTCTTCTCCACCTCAATTTCAACCCCAAGTGTCACCTCCACCTCCTCCACAGCCACAACATGATCCCCCTCTCCACCATGAGCAAGGTAGTGTTGTGACAGTTCTAAGGAGTGGGAAAACTCTTGAGCAGCCTGCAAGTCAAAGAAAGGTTGATAAAGCAAAGCAAAGGCAACCGAGTAGTGATACTACTATTGATATTGCTGAAGATGATGTTGTGATACCGCATGTTGAGTTTGGGATTCCATGTGATCCACCACATATCCCTTTTGTAGGTCCCACTATCCCTAGTGTCCCACCTCATGTTCATGAAAGTACGATAAAAACTAGCAATCCTCCATTCGTAGAAGCACTAGATGAGCCACCAGAATTGAAAAGGAGGAAAAAGCATAATGTTGATATTCTTGAGGTGTTTCGCTAAGTGAAGGTCAACATTCCACTTTTAGATGCTATTAAGCAAATCCCATATTATGCCAAGTTCCTCAAGAACCTATGCACTGTGAAAAGAAGGTCAACAGGGAGGTTTCCAAAGAAGGTGAGATTAACTGAACAAGTGAGCTCCATCATACAACACTCACTTCCCGTAAAGAGAAAGGACCCATGAGTCCCTCTCATACCTAGTTACATAGGGGGACATCACATAGATAGGTCCTTACTTGATTTGGGATCTAGTGTGAATTTGATGCCATACAATATCTATGTTGAGCTGGGCTTAGGCAAGTTGAAGCCGGTACATTGCCCTCTCCAGTTGGAAGATAAATCCATAGAAGTGCCTAGGGGTAGAGTGGATAATGTCTTGGTGATGATAGATAAAGAAAAAGACACAATGTTCCCGATGGATTTCATTGTACTTGATATGGAGCCAGACGATAGGAAGTTTCCCATCATCTTGGGAAGGCCGTTCTTATCTACAGCTGATGCCGACATTCATGTGCGCAGTGGCACTATGACAATATCATTCATGAACATGAAGATTAACATCAACATGTACAAGACCCCAACTCGATGAGTCCGAGATAGGGATATTGGACATGATCACTTCACAAGTCCAAATGGGCATTTGAGATAAGGATACCAAGGTGAAGAAATTGGTGATGATTATTGTGATGAAAGGGATGAGGAACCTAGATTGAGTGCAAATGAGGGATGCATGTTTTGCAAGAATGGAGACATGAGAATTCCAAATGGATGAATGATTGAAGAACCGCAAAGAAGAAAAGATGAAGGCAAGAAACTCAATATTTGTGGGAGGCAACCCACCTGGGTTTGGGAATTTTTCACCAAACCTTACATTTTGATACTTTTTCTTTATTTTTACATTTTCCAAGAAAACACACACACACACTTGTATTTTATAGTTTTTGTGTAGTTTTGAGATGTGCAGGTGAGAACAGTGTGAAATGAAGAAGAATGGATGAAATTTTGACAAAAAATCAATGGAGGATCAACTTGAGATTGATGTATTGATGTTTGAACAAGATTTGAGTGTCATACTATAGTTATAGTGCCCACCATGACTATGGTGACATGGAACGACCATGGTGGTGCACTCACTTTCATACAGAAATCATCAGAATTCACAAAAATCAACTAAGTATAGAATCAGGGAAGAACGACCATGCAAGGCAGTACGACCGTGCTACTTGAAGCCACAACGACCGTGCCGTAGCTCGATTCTAGCAACTTAAGTTAGAAGTTTGCAAATTCCAAGTCACTTACTCATTTCTCCGAAGAACAGAACAACCATGATCCATCTTCTCCAACCCTCAAATATTCACCAAATCACCTCCAAATCATTCTGAATCATTCCCCCACCTTTTCCACTACCTTAATCTCCAAATTTTACCAATTTCCATCCACAAAATCACCATTTTCTCTCCATTCTGCCCCAACTGCCCCATTCTTCAGAGAAGTTTTTAATTTTTTAATTTTACCTCCATTTTTGAGCAAGAATGAAGAAATTCACAATGAAAGTAGTTGAGAAGACTAGGGGTGTCATATCCTATCAAAGGAAATCAAAGAACAATAACCCCCAGTTGACAGAGGCCGAATTGGATGCCTTGGTGGATCCTATGATGGAAGGGACCTCCGTACAACCACGGAAAGGGACACCATTGTCTTTGAGAGCATAGCCACCAACATCTGCTTCCTGGCCCTCTGTCTCATATGAGAGACCTTCAACTTCATTACCACGGCCGTGTGTTTCTTTAGCGGTGCAGCCGCAGCCATGACCACACCGACGACTCCTGCTTGATGAAGAAGAAGATGAAGAGATGCCACATGCACGACATAATGAGATACCATATCCGCACCCCCATCCAAAGCACTAGGTCACTATCGATAGGGCAAAGGAACCTAAGCACCCAGAGTGTTTGACACACAAAGTGATAGCAACTCGCTATGCATGCCAAGCAACGATGGAAGCTATGGGTTTCTATGCCTATTTCTAGGGCCTGATGGAGAAGATGGGATTATTTGAGATCTTAATGCTGCAACAAGAGTCGTATATTGAGCTGGCTCGACAATTCTTTGCTACTGGAGAAAACGAATGATGATGGTGAGAATTCCATTAAAGTGATGATTGGGGACAAGAGGTGGAAGATAACCTCAAAGCTTCTGAATAAGATTTTTTCCTTGAGTGAAGATATGGCAGCCCTCCTAGATGGAGGAAAGATAGAGAATGACTCCAGTTCCACATATCCGACAATGTGGAAATACTTCACCGGACAGAGTACTTTTTTTGTGGGGAAATCCAAGACGAGTGCTATCCATAATCCATTCCTCCGCTATGTTCAGAAGGTGTTAGCAAACACCATCTTTGGCATGTATGAGAACCAAAGCAGTTTCACAAAAAAAGATCTTTTTGTACTTGGTTGGATTACTAAGAAGAAGTATGTGAACCTGAGAGATTTACTTATTGAGCATCTGAGGACAATCCCTTCCAAGAGCACAAATCCATTTGTAATGGGAGGGATTGTGACGTCCATAGCCACTGCCTTAGGACATGACATGGCAGAAGGTCTAGGAGAACACTCACAAACAACTGAACAAAGATGGGCGGTGGAGGATGTAGAGGAATGATGACTCAGACAGAGAGAGGAGAGGATAGGGGCGTCAGAGCCACAACAACCCTCAGTGAATGCATATGATATGGGTACCATTCATGCACAGTTAGATGGCAATCATGCGACGTAGGACATGATACTACATGCACATGAGGGTTTCAACAGACACAACATGCCATGTGGTTGGACCATCAATATATGCACTACCAGGTCAACCGCCTTTACTAGTTCCAACATGCCCAAGCCCAAAGGAACCCCAATGGGGGGAAGACTGGTGGAGTTCTTTAGCTACTTTTTAAGACAACTATCCGCCTCCATAGTCAGACTACTGGGGTGCCTACTATAGACAGGGAGGAGCACCCCCGCCACCACCACAGTGATCGTCCACCCTATCATCCTAGACTTTAGTGTCATGATGAGTACATCATGATTCAAAAGTTTGGGGCAGTAGGGCGGTATGCCCTTGTTCCATTTTCACTCATTTTGTATCTCACCTGCTGTTTACTTTTTGTTTATTGTTTTTCCCCTGTTATCTTAATTTTCTATCTAGTTTAGAGTTTATTGCTTTGCATACCCACATGCCATGTAGTTTTCTTTCTTGTCATTTTTGCATAATTTTCAAAAAATTTTCTCTTTTTGCCATGCATTGCATATCATGTAGATTTTTGGTAATTTTTGCATGTTTTAGCTAGGATTTACTTGTTTGTAGTTTTAAGTTCAATAATATAGGCTTAGATGTGATTGGAGGCAACTTGGCACCATTTTGGCCAATTTTGCCCAAATTTGAGATTTCTTGTCTAAAAAGTGTGTTTTGACCCAATCTCTACAGTTTTGAGTAAAAATGATGACCTTTGACAAATGCAAGTGAATTATCATTGTTTGTTGCTAATTGGTATCAATGTTTGACTTTTTAAATGTACATCACCTCTCTTATGATTGTGATTGATTTGGTTGAATTGTGAGTTGTGCAAGCTTTGAACGCTTAGTGTTTGTGGAATCACTTGATTGATATGTCAATTTCATCTTGTTCACTCATGTGGTGTGATATCTAGGATGAAGTATTGGATTAATTTTCATGCATGATGTCTTATGTGGAGAATCATACCAATGACCCCTCTTTGACCCGACTATTCACTCACCATATCCTTACCCATTCGCCTCATGAAAAGATGCCAGAGTGCACATAGCAGCCGTGGCCACCTCTAAAAGTTTGGAGTAGCCACATCTCCATCTCCCCGCTTCACTCTATCCACCCTATGCCGTACATACTTTTAAGGGAAAAAATGCAAAAATAAAATAAAAGGATGCTCCTATTTGAGAGCATTCAAATAAAGAAAAGATGAGTGCTCTATGTAATAGCACTCCAAAACTCTTACCGCAACCCTTTCTTCCACTTTCATACCCATTGAGCTAGGAAACATCAAACCTTGCTCAATTTTCCCTTTTCTGCAACCACATGGGTTATTTGGTGTGATTTGAAACATAAGATTGAATGCATGAATGTGAAACAATACTCCTAGTTGTCCTTGATTAACGCCACCATGAAACGGTTTACCCGGAACTTTATGGAAGAAATGTGGATAACTTGTGTATTCTATGCGCTATATTTGAAGTTCATATGATTTGTGCTCTTTTCATTATTGGATTGTGAAATTAGGAGAGGAGAGAGGTGAAATGCATGTACTCAGTCATCTTTGATCCCATTCAGCAGTAATCATCTTTTACATTGCATTTGTCATTTCTTGTTTGTGGAAAATTTGTAGAGAGATTGAATTGGAGCATATTTGAGGACAAGTATGTTTCAAGTTTGGGGTGGTGATTCAACCCTATTTTAGGACTTCATCTTGTGTCATATTGCTCATCAATCACATCTATACCTAATATATTACATGTTATTCCTCCCAATATGATTATTTGTGTAAAATGCACTTATGGACATTATTTGCATGTTTTTCAGGCATTTGGGCCACACTTGATGGAAGAAAGAGAGAAGGAGTGATCCTAGGGTTTCTCTACCCTCGGAGAGGCCCAAAGTGAAGTATGATGCTCCCTCAACCTACCCCTAGTGGCCAAAGATCCATTGAAGCAAAGATGTCCAAGAAAATTCAAAGAACAAATTCAAAGTCCTGATCTAGGACCCAACACGGTCGCGGTACCACAGAACGGCCATGCTAGGTCACTTGCAAATCAACAAAGTTGCCCCCAAGTCAAGCTGAAATCACCACGACCATGCCACATGAACTGAGCCAGAACGATCATGCTGCACAACCCGACTGTGCTACAACAGAAGTAGAACAACCGTGGAGCAGAGCACGACCTAGCTACATGTCACCCAGCACGGCCGTGCTACACAGCAAGGCCATGCTACCATTACCCCACCACGACCGTGCCAGTTTCAGTGAAAGAATGACCACTGACCTAATATTTGACCATTTTAATTCACACGATCATTATACCCCACCATGACCGTGCTCATCCCTACCCACCACTTCCGTGGTGATCCACAATGACCGTACTACTCACAAAACCTACCTATTTTTGTACTGCTTTACCCATATTGCCCCAACTTAACCTAGTGCTCCCCCCACACCTATATATACCTAGGTGGCAGATGGGGCACAAGGTTAGCTACCCTTACACCACCTCCTAGCTCCCCAGTTTCTCCCCTTATCCATTCCACTCCATTTCCACCTCCATTCCACTCTATTTCACCATTTCCACCACCAAAACACTAGTTTATCCTAGTTTCTACCCATAATTCCCTTCATTCCACACCCTTGCACATTGGAGGAGAGAGGAGGATGTCTTACAATAACTGGAGAGGAGGATTTCTCCATCTACATTGAGCTCCATGGCTTCTTCTACCTCTTTATCCTTTCTTTTTGTATTTTTCTTTGTTATGAGTAGCTAGGCTCCTTGGGTGGGCTGTTTGGGGTGTAAAATGTTACTTTGATACCATGTTGGGGGAAAATGACATGTAAAATTTGTAATTCCATTTGATAATGATTTTGTTCAATTTGCATCTCATTCTCCATGAATTTCTTATTGGTTTGTGTGTGAAATCACCTAGGAATTTAGGCATATTGCTTATATGTGTTAATTTTGGGATTTAACCCTAAGTCCAATTCTTGGATCCCTAGGCTGCCTCCCATCTTCCTACATCCTAATCAATCTCCCTAAACCTAAGTGAGATATCTAAGTAGCTAGATTAGATAATTCTAGTGCAATTAGCCTGGAGCCTTCTCAAGGCTAGAATGTGGGGGAATTGGGGTCCAAAACCCTAATTTTACCTCCCTATTACTACCCTCGACCCCTAATTTCCCTACGAATGTATAATCTAGAAACCTAGACTTGATTAGACTCTAATTGAATTGAACCTAATCCCTAACCCAATTGAGCCTCGTAAGGGTAGTAGGGGGTGTTAGGGACTAGTTCCCCTATACACAACCTAGCATATCCATGGCCAGTTAATAGTTTAGGTTAATTCATTAGACTCTAACTTGTTGTTTGATTTGGATAATCTAAATGAAATCATAATGTTCATATCTCACCCCCAACTTAAGTGATAAGTGCATCCCCTAAACATCCCACACCTTCATTAATTGCTTTAAAACCCTAGTTTTCATCTTGCTTAGCTAGTGTTAGCTTAGTTAGCGTCTTGCCCTATTTTTACCTTGTTCTTGCTAGTTTAGTTCTGTTCTCACTCTTGTGCTTTTCTTTTGTCTGCCTTAGTGTAAATTTCCTTTTCATACCTAGCTTAGTCTTTTCTTGCATACTTAGTCTTAATCTATTCTAGGGTTAACTTAGATTTCATTCTCGCCTTTAATTACTTTCTTTCTCACCTAGTTTAACAATCAAATCACCTTTAAACCCTTAACCCTAGGATCTGCAGTAGGAACCCAACCAAACTAACCTAGCTCTAGTGCCCCCTTTTCCCCTTGAGGATTGACCCCTACGCTTGCCCTTCACCTATGCTACAATAGTACCTGGTGCATTTGCGTGTGACCTATTTGGTATTGTGATCGACTGTATTAGGGTTAATATAAATTTTGAAAGATCGATACATGTGTTCGAGTCCCGTGGAGTGCATCTAGTCACCCCTTATTAGCTAGTGTGTACACCTTTGGCTTGACACATTAGGCATTCATGTATCTTCTTAGCCTTCATTCCCATTGGACATAACATTTTCTTTAATTTGTATGTTGAGATTGGAAGCTTGTTGCCTTCAGGAAGAATTTCTTTCAATGAAGACTACAGTGATGTGAAGCTTTTGTCACTCCATCTATTGTTAGCCTTCAAAGTATACAATCTCAACACAATGCTCAACTTCATGAACTTAGTACAACATATGTATAACAGTCTCTCAACATCATACACAATGTTTCTAAATAAAGAAGGTGGATTAGTGTGTTCTACCCCACAACTATTTAGTATCACACCAACCACGTCTATCAGAATCGGTTCGTTCACATCTACATCATCAGAGGCAATTTCTTCTTCAACACAAGTACTGCTATCAACATCTACTGATCTCATGGTTGGAATCTCTCCATGCCAGTACAATTTCTGTATATCCAGGTTGTTTCCTATGTTCCTCCACAAATCTTATAAATTGATCAATACCAATAATAAACTCTGGGGTATTTGGAATGAACATACATGATCTATCCATTCTATGATCAAAGAGAAAACAAGAATTAGGGTTTAGGATTTACATATTAAGTTTAGGATTTACATATTAGGGTTCATTATTTAGGATTTAGGGATAATGGTTTATAGACTAGGGTTTATGGTTTACAAATTAGAATTTAGGGTTTAGGGTTCATCAATAAATGTGTGTGCCACATATCCCATTCTTGAACACCTAATCTCACTAGTAAGTTTATAATGTGTATTCAATTTTCAAGAAAATTTCAACAGTTTTTCCCCATAGTTCTCCAAGTACACCGATGTAAATGGGCAAATATCCACATACATATGTACTTAGATAACAAATGGGGATTTGCTGACAAACATCTTGAAAACTAAATATACATTATATACTTACATCCTAAGTGAGATTAAGAGTTCAAGAATAGTCCCAAACTGGGGACTATCCAAGATTTACTCCTAATGAGTAAATCTTGAATGGGTTCCTAGGTCAACAACTAGCTGGTTAGTGTTTACATGATTAGCATTTACTATCATTGTTTGGCTTTATAGTGCAAAATTAGTATTTCAATGGTTCAAACATGGTTGTAGATCTAGTTAGAGAAGATAAAATTTAGATCTAATTTAATGCTGGAAATATAAACTATTGAATTAACTAATGGATAAATTAACACTAAAAAAGAATAATTAAGTAAACCAGATAAGCAATTAGCAAGATAATTAACTAATTGATCAATTAACACTAAACAACAACAATTAACTAAACCACACAAGCAACTAGCAAGATAATTAAGGGTTTAAGAAATTCATTAGCGAAGTTTAAGCACAATGAAAGGTTTACGAATAGTTAAATGTTTATGATAATTAATTATAATTAAGGGTTTAAGTGAGGGATAACCACTCACCATAGGTGTCAAGTGTCGAGCGACAATGGTGGCTGCGGTTACAATGATAGAGGTGGTTGCATCTGGAGGATGTGGAGCAGACTAGAGTTGGAGGTGGTTGTGGTGGCATCTACTAGAGGTGGAGCTTGTAGAGGAAGCAGATGGAGGTGGAGGTTGCAACAATGGCAGCTAGAGGTCGAAGTTGCAACGGAGGCAGAGGTGGCTGGAGGTGGTAGTTGTGGTAGAGGATGAGGAGCAAGCGACCCAAGTAGCACTGGTGGTTAGTGGTTGGTGGCCCAAGCAACACCAATGCCTAGTGGTTGGCGGCCCAAGCAGAGCAACAAAGATGGAGGAAGATGCCCTCATATATGGATAAAGACAATAAAAGCAACAAAGTGTAGAAATGACAGTGACAAAGAGCAATAGCAGGGGAGCAACTCAATGGTGACAAATTGGACAAAATCTCCAGTGCTAGGTATAGGGGGAGTGATGAAATAGAGAATGGGGGGAATGAAATTTTATGGGTGGTATTAAGTGGAAAATACTCATCGGTTGTTACTAAAAATTGATAACTATGCACTTAGATCTCAATTTCCTTCAAAATAACGACACCTAATCTAGTTACGTATAGTCATTTTCCTCTGAAAAATCGATGCAATAGGTCAATATCCGAGTAAAAAAAATGACTTGAGTAATGACCTTAATCGTCGATTTTTGAAAAAACCAAAACGTATCCTAGTGACATGGATGTTATCTCTTCTATAATAAACTGATGCTAGAGGCAATTATCCTAATGAAAAACATAGGCCTCAGTAGGGGCTGATTCGTCATTTTTGAGAAGACAAACTGATAGTCAAGTGCAATTCAAGATGTGAATTTTTTTTTGCGGGGACGTGGAGCGAACACTGTGACGTCAGTTTTATGACGACAAATCAACACAAATTGTGCAAGTTTTTGTGATTTTTTTTGTGAATCAATGTCAGTTTTGTTGAGAAACAACTGACACCTGAAGTATTTTGGAGGAAAAATTTATTTCGCGCAAAGGTATCTATTGTCGATTCCTGAACAACTGATGCTCATATTAAAATTTTTGGAGACAAATACCCCACCCCCCCAAATTGTATTTTGTGGATTATTTTAGACATCAATTTTTTATAAAAAAAATCGGCGTTAATGAAAAAGCTGTACCTGTGTCTTTTCTTAATCGACAAGACTTGATTGATGGCGATGTTTGTGTAAGAGAACTGATGTTGTTTTTTATCTAGTGTCAATTTTTCAGTGTAACTGTCATCAAGAAAAGTGACATTAGAGGCCAAAAATGTACTAGTGATAAGAACAAAAGTGCCTTGCCATAACAACTAAACACAATTCTATTTCAAAATAATAAACATTTGCATGCATAACAATGTAGACTAAATATACCTAAAATAGGGTCATAATAACATAGGATCATGGCTTAAAATAAATAAGGGTGAAAATGCTTACCCCTGGCAGAATACACACGCCCTATATAAGTATGGTTGTAAATAAGTACCACTATTCTAAATAATCTAGTCAAACATGTAGCATGTATAAATTGAGTGGCAAGACTAACATTTTAGTCAATATCTCATTTAAATACAATCATAGTAGGAGGGCCCCAAAGACCTATCGTAAAAGAATACTTCAACAACCACATGAATTTATATGAATCAAAAGCGGGAAATATGAATGTCCAACAATTGGATTTCAAGTAAAATTTATAGCTCAAGAAATGCCTCATTAAATAAATGTAGGTTTTAGTCAAATAAAGCCCAAAATAAAATAAAGGATGTACATACCTGGTCATCATAGGTAATGATTACTCCATAGATATATGTGGTCCATGCAGTTGAGTATTCATCCTCAAAATACATTAGGTATGTTAGGCAAATCAATGTGATGGTGTGTACACATTCTTATTATAGATTTTCATATTGTTCTTATCCTAGTCCCAATCACCTAATGACATATTAGAATTTGAGTCTTATTAAGTGGATATATGATT
Organism: Alisma plantago-aquatica; assembly: GCA_963693085.1. Taxonomy (NCBI): domain Eukaryota; kingdom Viridiplantae; phylum Streptophyta; class Magnoliopsida; order Alismatales; family Alismataceae; genus Alisma; species Alisma plantago-aquatica. The sequence continues at coordinate 631,061,818 of OY856411.1, forward strand.
CATTAGATATATGTTTTAGTTCTAATATCCATCTTTAAACATATATATGTCTAAATATTTTTAGGTTACATACATCTGCTTCAGAGTAATCCACATTTATTTGATTTAGGTGTTGTGGTTTTATTCCTTCTATATTTATCATATGTCTGAGGTTAGTTAACTAGGTTTAGGTATACATTGCGTATTAGGTACATTTACTGGGATACTCTTGAAAGAATTTAGGGTTCAAGTCTCTCATATACTTGTATTTTTAAATACATAATTACCTATGATTATGGGAAACCAATAATATACATTATCATCATTTTGATGCCAAGAATTGGTCATATTATACATTCTCTTACTCTCTTTCATCATATTCCATAAATTTATCAACATATGTAGATACATTCCTTATATATGTCTTCTTAATTCTGATTAGATTCAATTATACAACTACATATATTTCTATTTTAGGTTTCCATTTCATGGAAGGAATCAAAATGATATTTTTAGATACACTCACAATACTAAGTACTAAGGCAATGAATCAGTTGATTTAGATTACCATTATAATCATGATTCTCTTATTGGTTATTGAGAACTAGAATTTGTAGGACATACTAGTTACAAATCTACCTAAGCCAACATATATACACTTCCATAAAATATTAGGATCAATTGATCACATAATTTGAATGAATCTTATATCCTAATCCAAGTACTTAAAACATATTGTATATTGTATTACCTAATATTATTCTTGGGTTTTATATTGTAAGAATATAAGGTTAGAGCAACTAAATTTAGATTCCCTATAGATTAATACTCTAGCACATATATGCATGCCATCATGATAACTATATATATAATTTTAAGGGGTTGACTAAGTCAATAAAGTTAATGTTTCAGGTCGATATCCCATCTTTCATGTGAGAACTAGTTCTGAAATGGAATACAACAATGTAGGACATACCTTCATTTAGAGTTTTCATTCAACAAGCACTCCTATAGTGAAGGTTTGAGGCACGAGCTTGCTTCATCCTTACTTCTTGGGTTAGCTAACAATTACTACATGTTGTATCTAGTATTTATGTCATCCATGGTGGTATCTGAACATGTCGAACTCCGCTGATGAGGTCATCAATGGCTGCAACCATCAAGATGGTCTACTGGTTTAGTTGGGATCAAGGAAGTAGAAGAGGAGGATGGTGAGGTTCTAGGTCTTCTTCTGGCCACTTGAGGTGGCATCCATACCCCATAGCCCTGGTGACAGGCGCAAGGTAGGAGAAGGTGGAGGGTGGCAAGGGTTAGTGTGCATCTAGTCAGAGGTAGATTTGATGGAGGCATCTTAGATCTAGAAGTGTAGTTGTAGTTGTAGGCTTTAAGTGGAGGAAGAGTAAGGAGGTTTTGTGGTGTGTAGACGTCATCCTTGGAAGTTGGAAGTGCATGCGGGTATGAGGTGACTGTCAAGAAGGATGTCGTGGCCACAGGGCTGCTGTAGTAGGTCACAACACCATGCTACCATCTTGGAGGCCGAATTGAGGAGGGAGAAGGCATGTTGAGGCAATGATTAGATGCAAGTGAAGGAGAAGAGGTGAAGGCGTAGGAGAGAAAATAGGGGGGAGTGATATCAGTCCACGCTAATGCCTATGTTGGTCACCATAGTTGTAGACAGTGGCATGTGCACCATCACAATGTTGATGGTAGAGCAAGAAGGGGGAGGAGAAGAGGTTGGATGGTACTAGAGGATGGAGAAGGTAGGTGGCATTACATGTGTGATGGGAGGTAGAAGAAGAAGATGCATGGGGGGTATGGAGACTAGATCAACCTAGAGTGGTGGTGGTGGACTTGAGAGGAAGTTGATGCGACTTGGATTCATGGTTGACATCGTCAATGGTAATGAGTAGGGTTCCGAGAAACTACCAGCATGCAGGTCATGCGTTGTAGGCTCCCTCAGACAGTTGAGGGTAGGAGAGAAAGGGAGAGAGAGAACATGGGGCTAGGGTTACCAAAGAAAGGAAGTGGAGGATGAGGGAAGAAATAGAGATGAGAAGAAGAGGGAGAGACTGGGCAAGGAAGAGGGGAATAGAAGGAGTAGACATAGCTGTGGTGGCATGCGTCACATAGGCAGTGTATTCAACATGCCAAAGGGGAGACTCTGCAAAGTTATAGGGAGCAAGCAAACCGAATTGGAAATTAAATATAGTAATATAATTATTTACTCATACTTATGTAATTTAGAATGTATCTCTTTCTAATTTGATTGGGGGAGCAACCATTGCTTAAATAAACTAAAATTTTGCATGGTATCTAACTAAGGTGTGGAAAACATGAAAATATAGTCAACTTTGTCTTTTGGGGTTCTTCATGTAAGATTTAGTTACTTTGTATAATAAGTGTGTATTGTATAAATATTTACTAATCTCTATACTCAATTATAATGTTATAAAGTAAAATCTTTCATAATTTCTTCATCCAGCCCAACTAGGTAACTTCTAGAGAGTCAACTAGGGTTAGACTCCACAATAAATGCATTTATGTGATTAACCTCATTATTCAGGTTAATTAATCATTTTTCATGTTTCTCCATATTCAAGGTTATTGATTAAATTTCAATATATTAGTCTCCCCATTAATTCTTAACTTTTAGTTGTCGAGAAAAAGGGACCTCAAATTTTGATAATCGAAGTCATGAGTGAAAGAGTGGGTTAAGCCATATGCCTAGGATATGGTATGTTATAGAGATAAACATTGCTAAGAGTATATATTCCATGGACATAAGTATTTACATGTTGGAAGAGCCTTAGTGGCTACTCCCAACCCAATTTAATGGACTAGCCACTCATGGCAGTGAGTGACATGTTGGAATTACAATGGAGTGAAACCATGGAAGATGGATGGAATGGGAATGAGATTGAAGTTTGATGGAAGGGAGAGTAAAAGGAGGTAGACCTGAATACAATAGCCATACAAAGGGGTACTGAAGCTCAGGGAAGACCTTGTTCTTAACTCTAAAAATAATGATGGCTAGGTGGATGGTGGACATCAACTTTGTCATCTCCATTCTCTTGAAGAGGGCTTCAGGAACTGCTCGGGGATGATAAAGATACACTATAACCTTAGACCTTCATCCTTCATTGTAGTGAATGGATGTCTGTGAGAGGAGGTCGATTGCGAGCCGAAGCTATGGAAACACTTTTTCCTTAACTTCAACAATGAGAGACCCCTTCTCTACAACAATGAGTGTGCTATTTATAGAATCTTGTATGGGGTTTGAGGAGCTCATAGAAGAGATTCATGTTCTCCCCAAATCTTCTGGGCATGTGCATCAGGGCACACACTTAACTAACCTAGTGGCTGATGTATGCATCACTGCCATCAATAGAGGAGGGCACATTGATCCCTTGATTGATGGACTCTATAGGACCATCAAAAGGGAGATACTCAGCTGAGTCATTGGAAGGGAGAGCACTGGCATCATTTGGTTGATGACTTCTAGCTACGCCATAGGTAGAGGCAGGTGGACAGACCATCAGAAGGAAGGGCTTTGTTGATCCTTCGATAGGTAAGCACTCACCTCGCCTTCGGGTTGTGGATACATTCTGCCATTAGAAGGATACCCACACTACTACATAATGAGGATACATCGTCCATTATTTTAGGCATTTAGCGTCAGTTTTAAATCGACGACCAAGTGGGAAATGATAAAACTAAATCATTCTTCATTGATAAAAAACATCCAACAACAAAATTTTCGTTGTCAATTCTTTGTTTCAATAGAACTGACGACCTAACTCATAGTGAGTGTTGCTTTGACCTTTCCTCATTAGTTGGTTAATAATAAATAATTGATGCTAAATAACTTGATGTCAGTTGTATCAATGTTTGAATAATGAAAATTTAGGTATATCCCATTTGTTTATTGTAAATAAATGACAAAAAATCTATATTATAATCAGTTATTTGCAAATAAATGACAAGAAATGTGTATGTTTTTCTTTATGTAGTAGGTCTATAGACCTGCTATTCAGTTTGCTAGCCTGTTTGGAGCCATCCATTCTTCAGAACTGAAAGTTCTGAAGAAAAACAGGCTCTCTGCAAGCATCATGAATGAACACCATGCCGACACACCTGCAAGAAAAAGATAAATTATACAAAGCAGGAACAAACATGCCACATTCTATCATTTTTTTTCACTTCAAATTGAACACAAATCTATGAACTCACAGCTTAATTGTTTCATTTCTCATCCACACTTCAATTTCATACATATTTGCACAAGTAAACATAATTCTCTTCCTCATACCTTCACATTTAAATTCACACTCACATATGCACTTAACATTCAATTCACACTCACATATATGTATCAACATCAGCTGCCATCTAATATTTTAAGTCACAATGTATAATAATTATAGAAGAACTACATATCAACATTCAATTCACACTCACAAATACATATAAAAAATCTAACGTCAATGTTTGAACTACTAAAAAATATTAATCAACCGTCAAATTTTTCGTTCAAGTCCACATTTCCGATAAATCAGTTTGCCCACTATTCCCGTAGGTCATTCAACTGCTCCAATGTATAGTATTCTCAAAAAACTACAAAGAGAATAAGACTTATAATTATATTTGATTATGTGTATTATCAATTGAGACTACTTAATTAATGTTATCTAAGACTAATAGCTTACATTCTCTATACATTTGATGTATTCCGTGTGAGTGACAATCTCCAGCATATACAACATCATGTAATATGCACATGCCCAATCATTTTCTTATATAGGGACCTATAGATTTACAATTACATTAATAAATGTAATTAAGTAGAGTTAGTCAGATATTATGCAATTAGAATGAGAAGATTATACATCAACAGTCCTCCAAGTTGCTAATTTCTTTTTCTTATCTACCTTCCCTCCATCAATAAGGAATGCTTTCACACCCCTATAGTATAAATTAACACATATATTGCATTATTAAACTGTCATATGATATAAATATTAACAAATATGTTAGGCACCAAAAAAATATACTTACGCATGAATCAGAAATTTCATTGGGTGTCCCTCATTTGGTGGCAGTTGTTCACCTAAAGGATCAATGAAATACACAATCCAAGTCTCAGGAACAATCAACAACAACTGCAATGCCTATTTCTGAGTGAATGGAAGGCAAATAAAATAAAAATTAAATCCCACAACAAATTGTATTCATATATTAGACATATAAACAAAAAGCCAAAAACTTACCTAGCGTTGAAGAGAGCTAATATCATGGTCTTGGAAGCACCAAAAAATTACATCGCAGTAGTCACATATTCTTTGACACCACTTGGATATTGAAGGACATTGCTAATCAATGATGGTATTAGAAATCCCACATTTGCTATTCTGAAGTCATGAGTCACGTAATACAAATGACTGATATATATATATATATATATATATATATATATATATATATATATATATATATATATATATATATATATATATATATATATATATATATATAAAACCAATACTCAGTTTATATGTAGGAAACAATTAAATGATTTTTCACATATGATTGGGCATTCACACTCACCATATCCAAAGTTCTATCATTGATGTGTTTAGACAATCATACTTAAATAGCTCAAAAACATATGTCGACACTATAACATTGCCTCGTTGTATGCCTAGGATCTCCTCCCCAAGGTTGATCACAATGGTATCCACTTGGTCTATAGTGTCTAACCATCTTGTCAAGTCTTGTAGTTAAGACTTGGAGTCAAACAACTCCTGTAGAATAAAATGAGGGGGCAGAGGCTTCAAAACCGTAGGGGGGCTTCTTAGCTGTTGTAGGCTGCATGCATGTATTCTAATATTAGCTTTCGATTATTTTATATAAGTTTCAATATACATTTGTCATATATGAAGAAATATAACAAGTCATTTGGGCCACCCAATAAATCTGCCTTCTACCTCTATGAGTGTGGTGGCATCAAGGTGCTCGTATGGGAGAGGTATGCCACTCATTCCTAGAAAGAAACACATGACTCTCACACGATAATGATAAATGGGAAAGGGGATACTATGAATCACATCCGTGATAGAAGCCTCAACATATGTCATGATGTTTCCCATTGGAACATCGACGATAAGACGACATTTTATGGCCACCTACAATTTTATGAAACATAAAATTTAATTTGACAAACATAAATATTGACTTGAAGAATTATTTTATCACCATGTGTATATAAATTGAATTGAATTGAATCTTACCCCGGCTGTGCCATGCAGGTCCAAAGGACTACTCCCAATGCACTATGTGGCCACAATGTGTGTATAAATTGAATTGAATTGAATCTTACCCCGTCCGTGCCATGTAGGTCCATAGGAATACACCCAATGCACTCCGTGGGCGATTGATGAACATGTTCTATGAATACTAGAGAAGCTTGTACCGCTTGAGAAGCTATATAATTCTCTAAGGATGCATCTACCAATCTCTAAATGTACTTGTGGTCCACTTCCACTTTCTTGGCTTGTTTGTGCTTTTGCTGGGATGAGCCAAAAAAGAATTTTATCCCATACCTAGCTCCAGTTCCCCTAACACATGTCAGATTCTCTTCTATCCCTAGAGCAACCATCAATTCATCATGTGTGTTTTGTGGGGTGAACTTGCCCTCTTTTGCTTGGGCAGCCAGATCCAACTAATTATTATGAAAAATTGACTAATCAATAGAAGTTAACTATAAAAAAAGAACAAGGACATTATTATGAGACCAAGAAATTTACCATTTTTGAAGTCACCTCCTGTGTTGCTTGGAAGGGGATTTCTCAGACTTTGTTTTTCCATGCATCTATCCACTCAATATAGCAAGACAACCATCTAGAATCACTAGAAGTCTCGACAATAGAAGGAGTAGAAGTAGAAGTCCCTTTCTCTTTCCCTTACCCTTGCTCTTGTCCTTGCTCTTTGTCTTCCCCTTCCTCTTCCCCTTAATCTTTCTATCATTGTAGCTCTCTCATAAGGCGGTGTTTCCAATAACCACCTGACCCAATCGGTGGTTTTCATGCTTGTACTTTTGAGCATCATGAAGAGCATGATTAATTCATACATGTGATATTGTTAAGTAACCATAAGAAATAATAAAAATGTAATTACTTCAATACCTTGAACACATCTATTTTTCTCCACTGAACAAACTCCTAAGAATTCATCTTTATCAATGTAGTTCCATTTAAGAGAGGGATCTTGATCCTTCTTATCTCCAAAGACATAGTCTCTTGTGAGGATTGTTAGCCAATCTCTATGTCTTCTCCCAACGAGCTTAATAATAGACTTGCAATGCAACTTCATCAAGTTCATACCTACCCTAAAAAGGTTCAAAATTCAATAACTATTTACAATGTTGAAAGAAAGAATAGAAAAAAGTCTATAAAAATGCAACTGTATTTATCTCACCTTTAACTCTCTCCAGATGAGGTCTTTGTGGACCATACTCACTTGTCTCCGATCCTCAACAAGGAGAGGCACTTTGCTTCAACTAAAGACCCTAGAGTATCTAACAAACTCTTTAGTAAGCGATGTGCCTACTTCATTAAATTCAGTGACACCCTTCTTCCATTACCTATTTGCTACATATTTCATCACATCTCTCCCTCTAAATCCCTTAGGTTTTGGTTTATCACCATCGTCAGTACCCCAATCAGGATGCTCAACATCCTCACGCTTGTGATCAATGTTATTGTGGTCAGATGCCATAAAAAAATCAAAAGTAAACACATGAAAAAAGTCATATAATATATAAAAAGTTAGATGACATATAAAAATTCAAAACTATAAAAGTCAGATCATTACATACTAAAATTCAGATCACATATGAATAAATAAACATGTTACATAATGCAAAAAAAGCCAGATCACATATGAGCAGTATACCTTAAACTAATACTTCTTCTGTGTGATCTTCATGTGTATAGTCATCAATGTTAGATTGAAGATATATACTTGGTAAGACAACAGAAAATGGACTAGAGTTATCATACTTGTCATAGTACTCTTCTTCATCAATAGGATCTAAAATGAGCTGTCTTTTCCCTTGAAGAATGACAGACCAATTTTCTTTTGTAGGATCATCGATATAGAATACCTATTTTTACTGTGATGCCACGATGAAGGGTTTATCCTTCTCTCCTATGCACTCAAAATTCACTATTGTGAAACCAAGTTCGTCAACTACAACTCCTTTCTTGTTATCAACTCATTTACACCTAAATAATGGAACTCTAAACTCGTGCAGTCAATTTCCCATATGTCTTTGAAGACACCGTAATAAGACATCTTTCCTTCATGTGGACTCTTATCCTTGACACTAGAAAAATACAATGAAGATGCCTGAAGGGTGACCCCACTATTTTGGATGACACTTTTATCATCTTGACATTTTGTGTAGTATGAAAAACCATTTATGTCAAACCCTTCATAAGATGCAACGTGGGTCTTTGGATTATAAACGAGCCATTTGATAGTTTCTGTAACATTATTTCATATTTGAGATAGTTGATTGAATACTTTCTTTTCAAACCACACAATAAATGCCCAGTTATGCTCTCTAGAAAGCCACATTGAACTGGCTTGGGGATAACTTCTCTTCAGCTCGTTGGTGTGTTTGGTGATATAAATATCAACATCGTCAGTGTTGTGTAAAATATACAAGTGTGCTTGTTCCCACTACTCACGATTGATATTTATCTATTGTTCTCCCAAATTAACTTTTCCTGAATAAACACCAGGGTTCATAACATCAGCAAGTTTCATTGCAACTCAAAAAGTCATTGCAAAAGTCCATAACCTCCCTAGTGATACAACCCCAATGATATTCCCATGTAGGAAACAACGGTTCCGAGCATCACCTCTAAAACACTCATGTACTGCTCAAAAAGATACATCCAGTGCAAGAAAACTAGACCCAACATTTTCACTTCCCTAGTCAAATGTACAATCAGATGTACTGTGATATCAAAGAATGAAGGGGGGAAATATTGCTCAAGTTGGCATAGGGTAACAACCACTTCTCTTTGCAACTTATCTAGAATCTCAGAACCAATTACTTTTCTGCATAGAGTGTTGAAGACGAAGCTAAGCCTAGTGATTGCAAACCTTACATGCTTAGGAAGGATAGATCAAATAGCCACAATCAATATATGTTTCATTAGAGTGTGACAATCATGAGATTTAAGACCTAACGACTTTAGATCCTTCATTGATACCAATATACACATATTGGCTGAGTATCCCTGTAGTACTTTAACATTACACAAGCACTTGCAAAAGTTTTCTTCTCCTTTGTAGACAATATGTAACAAGGAGGAGGTAGATATGTGTGGTGACCTTTGGTAACTTCTTTGGTTAATTCTTTCCTTATATCCATTTCAAGTAGGTCTATTCTGGAATTGATGTCACCTTTAGTCTTATGGGGCATATTCAACAAAGTGCCAATAATGCTAACACAAACATTTTTCTCAAAATACATGACATCGATACAATGTAGAACTGTAAAAAAACTCCAATAAAGAAGATCGACAAAATATTGACCTCTTTTTAAATAAAGACTTTTCACCTATGGGAGTAGTACAAAGTCTCTTACCAAAATGATTTATAATGTTGTTTACTCTTGCATAAACATCCTCCCCTAACATAGGTTTAGGGGAACTCTGGTGCTTAGTTGAACCATTGAATGTTTTGTGCAACTTTTGGTAAGGATGCACCTTTGGCAGAAACCTTCAATGACCAAGATATACAGTCTTACCACAATGTTTTTGTCTGATAGAATCTATATTTTCCTCACATATAGGACATGTCTTGGTTCCCTTGATGCTGTAGCCAGATACGTTCCCATGAGTAGGAAAGTCATTAATAGTGCAGAACAACATAACACGTAAATTAAACATCTCTCCGCTAAAGCATCATAAGTCATCAAACCTTCAACCTATAGTTTCTTTAGGTCATCAATCAGAGGTTCAAGGTAAACATCAATATGATTGCCAGGTTGTTTGGGGCCCGATATCAACAACTACAACATGGCATACTTATTCTTCATACACAACCATAGAGGAAGATTGTATATGACAATCATGACAGACCAAGTACTATGTTGGCTACTTAATGTTCCATATGGATTCATCCTGTCACGGTACAAAGTCTAAGTCTTGAATTCTTGGCTTCTTCACCAAATCCAAGACAAAATCAATCAATCTTCTTCCATTGTGGGAAATCAGACACATGTGGTAGCATACCATCGTTGTTTTTCTTTACCTCTGCATGCCAAGATAAATTTTATGCATCTATGGCATTAGCAAATAAGTGTAGAAACTGTGGTATAATAGGAAGATACCACATCACCTTGACAGGAGACTCGATTTTGGTCTTACCTGATGTTGTCCTTTTGTACCTAGATGCCCCACATTTTGGACATTCTTTCATATTGATATAGTCCTTTTAAAATATTACATAGTCATTCGGGCATGCATATATCTTCTTAGCCTACATTCCCATTGGGCACAACATTTTTTTTTTCATTTTGTATGTTGAGATTAGAAGCACATAGCCTTCAGGGAGAATTTCTTTCAACATAGACAACAAAGAAGTGAAGCTTTTGTGGCTCCATCTATTGTTAGCCTTTAGATTATACAATCTCAACACAACGCTCAACTTCATAAACTTGATACAACCTAAGTATAATGGTTTCTCAACATCATGCACAACATTTCTAAATAAGGGAGGTGGGTCTGTAACATTTACCCCTCAACTATCCAGCATCACATCAACCATGTCTATTGAAATTGGTTTGTTCTCAAGAACATCATCAGGTATTTCTTATTGGACACAAGCCCACTACCAACATCTATTTATCTCATACTACGAATCTCTCCATGCCAGTACTATTATGTATAGCCCTATACAATCCCATTGCACATGACATGATCTTTGATTGTGTCAACATTGTTAACTTTCAAGTTGTTGATACAATACCTACAGAGGCAATAAAACCTATCTCCAGATTGTTTTCTATGTTCTTCTATAAATCTTACAAACTCATTGAGACCATAAATAAATTCCATTAGTGCAGTGATTTGGTTTAAACATCCATGATTGATCCATTCTATATGATCAGATGGGAGACGAGTAGCACATCAAGTTCTAGCTAGTAAGTAAATTTCAAAGAAAAATATGTTTGAATAATTGATCCCTAATCATCTAGTAGCATTCATATTCATGAATGTGTACCACCTATCCCATTCTTGAGCACTTCATCTCACTAATAAGTATATAATGCATGTCGATTTCAATAAGTTTCGACAACATTTCCCCACAGTTCTTCAAGTACACCGATGTAGATGGACAAAAACCCACCTACATATATACCCAGAGAACAAAAGGCGAAATGTTGTCAAAATTTATCAAAATTGAACACACATTATACACTTACATACTAAGTGAGATGAAGTGCTCAAGAATAGTCCCTAATCAGGAACTATCTAAGCTTTACTCCTAAAGAGTAAATCTCGGACGGGTTTCTAGGCCAATGATACAGTTTAGAAATTAGGACTTTGAATATAGGGTTTATAGATTATGTTTATATATTAGCATTTAAATATTTGGGTTTATTCATAAATTAGGGTTTATTTAGATATTCAAATTCACAAATTAGGGTTTATTCACATATTACTTTCAATATCTCAAACGAGGTCATGGGTATTCATTACCATGTTGCATCATACAACATGAATTCATTTATACTTAGTGTGACACATCACAGTTGAATCAAGGATCCAATTATTAGGATATCTACATAAAATTGGGAAATCACACTTTTCGGGCAAGATTGTCAACATAAACATCGACATTGTCAATTCAAGTTAATTTAGAGTCATTTTTCATTGAAGCATAATGATTACAACATATACGAGATCCAATTGAAGTTAGGTGTCATAAACATCATAAAGATATTGATTTCATTGTATAATGTAGCATGAATCATCATTAAATACATCATTACATATATCAAATTTCATCGCAATCATAGAATTCATCACAATCTAATAAATTTTCATCACAATTCACTATGATTTTTATTAAATTAATCAAAATAGGGTACCTAGTTATCTCTATCTCCCTTACCCCTCTTCTCCTTTCTCCTCTCCTCTCCTACCCTTGCCCTAGTATGATTTCTTCTCAAATATGAGAAAAAATCATACTAGGGCAGGGGAAGGAGAGAAGAGGACTAAGGAGGAAAGGGGGGAGGGAGACATAGATTGGAGATAGAGGAGCACATAAGAGAAGAAAAAGGAGGAGAGGAAAGTTGCGCAGCAGAGGAGGGAGAGGAGGAGAGATCGACATTTACGGAGTAGGAGGAACAAGCATCAGTGGCAGAGAAGGAAGAACATGCATCAGTAGTGACAGCGGAGGAGGAACATGCATCATCAGTGGCGAAGGAGGAAGTTTGAGAAGTTTCGGGCCCCAGTGGTGGAAGAGGAGTGGTCAGAGCAGCATTAGGGAGAAGAGAACCACCAATAGTAGTGTGGGGGGCCAAAGAAATGGTCGAGTAGAAATTTCCATCACCGAAGCGCTTGATTCCAGAGAGACACTGGTAGGGGAAAGGGTTTCTCGTAGGGTTAAGTAACACATATACTGTCACTTATAAATAAAATCGACGAACTAGGATTTAGGTCGTCAGTTATAGATAAAAAACTTCCGACTAAAACACAACTTTCTCTTTGGTTGTCTATGATAAACTGACACATAACCTCACAATCCAACGATACCTACACTATCTGTTATGGTTAGAACAACTGATAAGAAACATGAAGTGGGGGTGGGAAAATTTTCGTGGGACACACAATGCGAATATCTTTCTTGTTGGATGCTATAGAAACAATTGAGGAGAAACACCAATTTTTTCTCGTGGGATAGATGATGTGTGCACCTCTTTATCTCACCTATTATATATAAAAGAACTGATGGCGTAGGATTTTTGGAGGTAAATGAAATGCTCACAAATTTTTTGCATAAAATTATATTTTTGCGGGTGATATATAGTGTCAGTTTCTTTAAGAAGTGACCTATGAAAAGAATAAAGCCCAATCCATGCTTTCTCATCGGGTCAAATTGTGGCGGTTTTCTACTAAGAACTGACACTAAAGATAGAACCATTGGTCTTTCTAGAAAAAAACAACTGACACTATATGTAATATATGTACTAGTGGCCAACAAGGAGTGGCTCAAGTGGTCAAGCACAATATCTCCTCATGAAGGGACCCGGGTTCGAATCCCAGTTGCCACCTTGATTTACCACCCTCCTGGGCATTCGGCCTCCACCATGGGCATGGGAGGGGGGAGAAATCTTTCTCTCTTAATCCCAATATATGTACTAGTGCCTAATGCGACCTTTGATTGTGGGAACCAATGGGTGGTTAGGTTGATGATCCTCTAAGTCAATGGAGAAGCTGGAACTCTATAAAGTTGAATAAGGAGTGACTGTCGGTTGTCAGAACCGATGGAGGGCCCATTTTGAGGAGGCCTCACTGGTTAAGGTCATCAAATTATAATTTTCCTACACAAAAGTAGTTAATGCCTAATTGGGTTAAAAGGGGTAAATATGAAGAAATTGTGGGGAAATCAAAGCAAGTTTATACTAGAGAAGGAAATTAAGGACAAAAATAGACATGAAACATCCATAAGATTTGATGTTATCAGTGGTATATTTCCATAACACACCATCTTGGTTATGAACCTCCCTGAACCAAATTCCACTTAATACCAACAAAAAGACACGTAAAATCCTCACCCAACCCTCCTTATCATGAATAAGACCCCTCACCTCCATTCTAAAGGTTCAAACCTTTTCCCAAGTCTTTCCATGCTTGATCCTTCCACAACTCATCATCCAACTTTCATATTTGATAGTGCAACATGTCCACAAGCACCTTCCATGGAGTGATCCACAAAGTGCCTCCCTGCCCTCACCCTAATTTGTCAAATATTGACTGCTGATGTGGATAGAAGGGACACAATGGTGGTTAAGAGTTTAGAAGGAGATCAAGCATCTATTATGATGAAGAGATCTGCATCTTTCTATAGAAACACTTCCTTCTTCTTTGATCTCTTTTGTTCTGTAGTAGTGATGGGAATACACTCTAACCCAAATCTTTGTAGCACCAACTCAGTTATGAGTGGATGATCTTATCTCTAGATTGAGGGTTATTCCCATCAATCAAGACATTCATCCATTGTAATTACCTTATTATATGGATGCCAATTTTTCTCCTATGATTTGTATTTATGGATCTAGCGTCATTCTAAAATGTCCACAATGATGAAAATATATTGACGTGGCCTACAGAGAGGAGATTTCACCAGGCCTCACGAGGGGTTAGCCGTGTTGAGTTTTTTATTATTGGACCATATTGCACATGTATCAATAGTTATCAACTAAGAGATTTGTTTCCCATTAAATATGAAAATATGTCTTGAACTCAAGAGAAGGATCAAAATAATGATGAAAACCACTTGGTCAATTATTATCTATTCACCAGTAGTTATGATCAAATGAGTTGTGTGATTGAGGTTTGTGAAACCTAGACCTAGACATATTTACTTTTATACTGAGTCAAATGTTATTATAATTATTATTATGTACTCTTATACTTATATTGTAATTTATCTCCCATGCATTGATTGAGTTAGTTAATCCAAACTTATATAAATTGTCATCCCATTCTCGGACTTCCTGAGACAATACCTAAATCCACTACAAAAGAATGTGCAATGACAAGTTAACATTGTATTATAAGCCTTCATAAAGTTAAAACTTCCATTGAAGAAGCTAAGTTAGGTGCTAGTATCCAGTTGGTTGCATGTATATATGACCCTAGTCCACTTCACACATCATTCATCTAGTATTTAATGTAGTTTGTTTAGGTGCTTAGAATAATTGCATGTACATAGTTTACTCCCTCATTTATGTTCAAATTTCTAGTTGAGTGATTCTTAAGACCACTACAACATGATTTTGTCAACTCAAATTTTCTAGGTCAGTTGACTATCACGGATCAACTGATCCTATATTTAGTCAGGTTTGATTTCTATCCTCATTCTTTTTTTAAACCCGGTGAGCCATACATTTCACCACCTAAATTTATATGATTATCTAGTTTTATTCTCTAAATTCATATGAAGAAAATATTTGAATCTCAATTAAAAGAGATTGGCTGGTTAATTTCTTAAAAATACTAACTACCATGTTATGTTGGATGACCATTTTTTGGCTAAATACATTTATATCACGGAAATTCATACAGTTAAACTACTGTGATTGCATAGAACTTATATGCATTTCTTTTCTAAGCTATGGTGTATTGAATTGCAACATTTTAGTAATCAAATTGAGTTAGGGTTGGGTTATTAAACTCCAATCCAATAATTTCAATCAAAATGACCCCAAACACTAGTCTGCCTATACTAATGTTTCATCTAGCCTAAAACCTAAGTAGTTTCAATGAAATCATGCTTATCACAGCTCAACAAGTTCAACATACCCCATCCAATTATTATCAATAAATCATGCAAAAACAAGAATTGAACTAGTAAATATTTAATTACCGAAGTAAAGTTTACTTAGCTAAAAAATCAAGCAATTAAATGAAATTAATTATTTAATGTACGACTACAAATATGTTTCACCATGAATTCCGTCAAATAGTCTTATTCCCAAAAATTTATCTTGAAGGACTATATTTCCTTCTATTTTATCAAGTATCCAGTCAGATTATTGTGTATCTTCAAACCATATGCTTTACTTACATTCTTTTAATGATCCAAATTGATATGTAATTGTCCTTCTTAGTTCTCTTTGATGTGATGAGAGAGAAGTCAATATATACTTGATAGCCAACAAAATATGACCTTTAGGAGTTGTTATGTAACCTTGAAATGAAGTTAAAAGGATTCACCAACATTATTGTTACCGTGAAGCTGTTTATGGTTTGTCAAAAGCATTTCATCCAAAAGCCAAGGTACAAAATGACATCCACATCAAACACCATCCACACCAAGTGATTCACTGTTCACCAGATCTTATGATCAATATATGAACTAGGCCCCTTGGCTTTCATATGGATTTTGTTGAGAGACTATTAAATAACAATTTGCATATTTGCATGGTACATTTGTATTATTGAACATGAAGACAATACTAGTTAGGACATATAAGTGGAAACTTCAACAAGAATGAGTTTTTTCTTCTAAAATGTGAAGACAATGTTGTAGAAAGTATCACATAAAATGCTCTTAACATCAACTAATGGAGCTTAAACATCGAGGGATCATGTTTTATGTGAAGATCACATGTATGCTACACCAGTATGAACCTTTAGAACGTACTTTTTTCCCTTTAGATCAAGATTACAACAAAGACATAACTTCTTTATCTATGCATTGTAAAAAGGTATAATTATGAATACATTTTCTAAAAATATTGTAGTTTTCAATTATTTGTTGTAAAAGAACTAATTCTTTTAGAATTAAGTAAATGTCAATATGATGAAAAAATGTCACAAAGAAAACATTATGATGATCTATATTTTGCTATATGAATTATACAAGCACAACATACTCAAATGAAATATTTCACCTTCATGTTGACGAATTTATATGAATAGTTTTAAACTGATTTACACTAATATACATAAACTAATTTGATGTTGCACATGTATGATACATGTATGTTTACTAATTATAGCTAAAGGATGTTGTTTGCCGACCTAAGCGGTGATCATTTCTGACTTCTGAGCGTATTGTGAAATATGATTCCATTGGGCACAACAGAGGCGGTTTCGGCAATGTGCACCAGGGTAAATCAGGGTATAAGACCCCAAACAGGAAGCATCTTTTATTGTGAACCATTACTACGCACAGCAGAAGCGGCTCCATCAATTTGCGCCAGGGTTAGAATCCAGGAACAAAACTGAGCCGGCCGAATAGAACAAGCAACTGCTGAGCATTACAAAGATGGAAACCAGATGGCATGACGTGGAACCTAACGAAGCCGGCAGAACAAACCATCGAATTACTGATCTAGTGGCCTGCTAGCTGTACATAACATCATCGTCTTCCTCACTATGTTTCCGGATATATATAGACCTAGTTTTCAGTAGCCAGAAGCATCGAAAGAACAAGACATACCAACAACAATGGCTTCTTTCATGGCGAACTTCCTACTTCATACCTGCCTTTTGATTGCAGGATTCATCCACCTGGTTTCCGCCGCGGAGAGGTCGACTTACATCATCTACATGGACAAGTCGGCAATGCCGGCTACCTTCGCCGAGCCCCAAACCTGGTACACGGCCACCCTCAAGTCCATGACCGCCGAAGACTCAGACTCGAGTCCCACCCACGTCTACACCTACGACTATACCATGCACGGCTTCAGCGCCTCCATCACTGCAGGCGAACTCGAGGCGTTGAGCAAGGCGCCGGGTTTCGTCTCGGCGTACCCCGACAGGACCGTAAAGCTCGACACCACCCACACATACCAGTTCCTCAAGCTAAACGACTTCGTCGGTCTCTGGCCCGCGTCAAAGTACGGCAGCAACGTCATCGTGGGGATGATCGATACCGGGATCTGGCCGGAACGGGTAAGCTTCGAGGACAACTCGCTCGGTGCCGTCCCTTCCAAATGGAAGGGCATCTGCGAGCCGGGCCAGAAGTTCAGCCCTGATCTCTGCAACAGCAAGCTAATCGGTGCCCGCTACTTCAACAAAGGCGTCCACGCCGGCAACCCGAACGTCACCATCTCCATGAACTCCGCACGCGACACGTACGGCCACGGCACGCACACGGCGTCGACGGCCGCCGGGTCCTTCGCGTCCGGCGCGTCCTATTTCGGATATGCAGCCGGGAGAGCCACTGGCGTGGCGCCGCAGGCGCGGCTGGCTATGTACAAGGTCATCTGGGACGAGGGACGGTTCGCGTCCGACGTGCTCGCCGGGATGGATCAGGCGGTGGCTGACGGGGTCGATGTCATGTCCATTTCGATGGGGTTTGACGGCGTCCCTCTGTACGAAGACCCTATCGCCATTGCGGCTTTTGGCGCAATGGAGAAGGGCGTGTTCGTGTCTACCTCAGCCGGGAACGAAGGTCCGTCCCTCGGAAACCTACACAACGGCATCCCCTGGGTGCTCACCGTCGGCGCCAGTACAGTGGACAGGAAGCTAGCTGGTGTTGTGACACTCGGCAACGGCATGGTCGCCGTCGGATCGACGAAATACCCACTGAACAGGCTGATCTCAGGAACACGGCTCGTATACCACCGCGCCCTCTCACGTTGCATCTCCCCGAAGCGTATGGTCAAGGAGACAAATAGAAACGACGTGGTCATCTGCGTGGACATCGGTACACTCGGCGCGCAGCTGGAGGCGTTGTCGCAGTCGCAGCTTGCCGGCGTCATACTGGTCACAAACAGGACCATCACCCCCGGCGGCATTGTTCCGTTCCCTGTGGTCGCAGTGAGCCTCGCCGACGGGGATCAAATAATCGGCTACGCGGCCAGGAGCCGCGGCACTGCAACCGTGTCTATCGAGTTGCAGGAGACAGAATTGGGAATAACCCCAGCTCCCTCCGTCGCTGCCTATAGTTCCCGTGGACCTGCGCCGTACTGTCCTGGGATTCTGAAGCCCGACGTGCTTGCCCCAGGGTCTGACATCCTCGCCGCCTGGCCGCCTAACCTCCCCGCCGCCAGCTTCGAAGGGAACCCTCTCGCTAGCGACTACAACATCTTATCTGGAACATCCATGGCTTGCCCGCATGCCTCTGGCGTAGCAGCCTTGCTCAAAGCGGCCCATCCCGACTGGTCACCAGCGGCAATCCGATCAGCAATGATGACCACCGCCACGCCGCTGGACAACACCGGCAGCCCGATCAAGGACCAGGGCGACAGCTTCAGCACCGCAGGGCCATTCGCCACCGGTTCCGGCCAGATCAACCCAAACGAAGCGCTGGACCCAGGTCTCGTGTACGACTCCACCTCGGAGGAGTACGTCAACTTCCTCTGCGGCGCGCTGAACTACACCGGGACCCAAATCGCCGCCATCGCGCGCTCCACACCGCAGTACACCTGCAAAACCCCGTCGTTTGACCTCAACTATCCTTCGTTCGTCGTGGCGGTCGACCCCAATGCGACGACATGGCGGCGCACGTTTTGGCGGACCGTCACCAACGTCGGTGACGGGCCGGCGACGTACAAAGCACAGTGGAATCTGAAAATGCCGTCGGACGAGTCGGGCTTAATTGCCATGCTGATCAGTCCGGCGCAGCTGGTGTTCACGGAGAAAGGGCAGAAACTGAGCTACAGTGTCACCGTCACCGCGTCAAACGCCTCGCTGTTTCCCATCAGTAGCTGGGGAACGAGGCTTGTGTCCTCCTTGTCATGGGTCGAGCAAGGTGGGAAGCAGCGCACAGTTAGGAGCCCGTTCGTGATTGTGTAGCGAGCATGCCTACGGACTACGGAGTACGGGAAGCCAGGGACCACCTATCCTGAATATATGCAACACAAGGACATTGAAAGATACGTTAATGTGAAGACAATAAGAATGTGATCCATCTTTTTATTTTTTCTATAAAAGAATGCTTATTCAAGTGGAAAGATCAATTGGAATGGTTTGTTATATTCACGTTCGAGTATACAAAAACACGAGATGCTGAGTAAAAGATACAATAAATGTAAAGAAAAGGAGTGAGAGTAAGTGAATCTCTTTGTTAAATGTTATTATCAATGTTGACATGTGAATGTATATTAGGGATGATGTTTAACTACAAAAGGGCTAGATCATAGTCGTATATACAATCTTGTTGGAATTTTTGCGAGATACAATTTCTTTCTAGGAAAGTATAAAAGATTAATGATAAATTGGAACATCGTGAATGATGTCGACTAGCCCTAGAAATCTAAAGAAATACCGTTGCAGAGGCACGAGCTACAAATTGGGCCGCCAATCCTTTTTGGCTGGTAAATCCCAAAGATCGAAAGATAAAATCTGAAGATGTTGATAATGGCATCATTACATTCCTATTTATGATATTTTGGATGCGCCACAAGAGAGAAACTGAATCATTAGCTAGCACCCCAAAGGTATCAAAAGTAAACAATAGAAAGTGGTAGTTGTTTGCTTCATAGGCAACACTATGCTTATGAACCTTTTGTGTAGCCGCATCAGAAGCTGCCTGTCCTTCCTTGAAGTTAGTAGGAATATTGTCAACCAAAGAAAAAATCCTGGTAAGGTCAACACAAGTGTGCTCGCCATTAGTCCAATCATATAATAAGATATCAACATGTCTCTGAGCGTGAAAACCATCATATCGTGACCCAAGAAAGGCAACTTGAGCTTCTTTTAAAGCTTTTATCCAAGTACGAGAAAGAACATCGAAAACGGCGTCTCAAACAACGTCATGGCGGAACTTGAATCCACGACGGATGCTATAGTGTACAACATGGTCACCAAAAGAATTGAGCTCTACAGATCATGACAAAATGGGCAACACTCATTGCTAGGATATAGAGGGATTAAGAGACGGTAACGTAGAATACATCGATATTCAATCGGTGTCATGGATAGTCCAAGACCACCAATAGGAACAGTAAGAAGAAAATCTTGTGCATGGTCAACCTGTAGAGAATCAAGAACGACATGTTGTCGTGGAGTCAACTGAGAATCCTTGAAGCATTAGAAGGCCATTTTGTAGTAGAATCTATCAATAGAGTCCATGTCTTTGGGGTGACAGAAGGCGAACTAGACATCCTAGACCAACAAAAGGATGGTAGGAGATGCAGATGGACTCATGACCAGTGTCGAACGTGCCACCAGCAGGGATATGACCAACCTCACGAAGAATATGTCCTGAAGCTCTATGGTGAGGACTCGTGAAGCAACAAAGGAAAAACTACCAACATCTTGGGTAGTCGTAATGCCCAACCCCCCAAGCTACATTGGTAGTGTGGCAAGATGCCATTGTAGTTCACTAAACCCTTGGCCTTCACCAACAATAATGCGAGACAAGAAACGACGGAGACCACGATGAAAGTCTTCTAAGGATGAAACAATATGATCAGGTGGTATTAGATAGAATTGATAATCTAATAAGAGATTTCATTAGTTTCTCTATCCTTTCTCCTCCCACAGATTAAGGGTATTGACTAACTCTCTGACTTCCTATACCTCCCACATCGTTCTCAGGGTCTTCCATGACTACCTCAACAACCTCCTCTTCTACACCTACTCACACATGACTTCACGGGATAATGTAGTCAACTCTAATGACAAGTAAGCATCCTTCTATGTTTCTTATGTTAGCAGTGGCAATTAGTCTCTTTAGAATTCAATGAAGAGTCAGTGGGCTACCTTCATCCCTTACATTTATTGCTAAAGCCACATGTTGGGCTTGCACACCTCATGAAGAGGCGACATGCCCGAATAGGATTAGTGCTAGGGTTTATCGACTTGCCTACTGACTTTAAAGAAAATCCTTGTAGAATAAACTGAGTCTCTTGCTCTTTATAACATAATGGACCATCAAAAAGGTGCTAACAACAAACCAATGCATTCTCCCATCCACTACATCAACATGTTTTACTTGGAAGCTAAGAAAGAATTCTTGTTGTGAGGAGACATGAAGGTATGGGTTCCTCTCAAAGGATCCCACATGAAAATTTTAATCCTTCCACCCCATTGGTGTCATCATAATCCCGACACTGGCCTTATCCGAGTCAACTTTTAAGTGGGCTACGTCCATTGCCATGTTCTTTTTTATGGAATGATGAGAAATACCTCATGTGTGTTTTGGCTAGAAGGAACTTCTTCAGGACATGGATGCTATAGAAGGTTGGTCTTTGTACATGAATCTGATAGGCACAAGCAAACTGTACATTATGTTTTTTAGTGAGAAGAATGTGTGCTGCCCCCTACTTCTATTATGAGTGATATTATTGAAGTCACGCCACCGCTAAATTTTGGTGAATATTTATGGGATCATTCAAACATATGTTTGGGCCTTCAATAGCCACAATGGCTAAACAAACTCTTGATCCTACCAACAAATGCATAGAAGAAAATAGAATATTGGGGCAACTAATTGCTGAAGACTGCACAAAGCCACACATGGCAGGCTAAGAAGTCTAAACAGAAGGGGAAGCATGAAAAAAAATAATGTTTGAAGACAAGGAGAAAGGAATGCGATAGAGGAAGAGGAAGACCTTTCAAACTAATTAGGTATAAACTCTACAACCATTAACTTCCTTATAAAGGATGATGGTTTGAATCTAGAATTATATTCCTTCAACCCTAACACATTACAATTCACTAAGTAATGATGGGGTTAACATCAAAAGAAAATCTAGTCTAAACCGGTGTCTTAACTGTGCTAGGTGCAAGAATTTAGGACACAAAGATCTAGTTGTCTTCGTCCACATGTTTGCAACCTTATAAGGGTACATGCCATTATTCTAATGTTTGTCCCTTAGGTCATGGCCATCTTAGAAGACCTAAGTTATGTGATTATAGACATATAGAAGGAAACAAAAGTTATACCCTAGTAATTGATATGAAAAATGAACAAAACATTTGAAACTTTATAAACTATCTTAGAATAAAAATAGGCTTCTCACAAAATGATATAAACAACCCAAAAAGGAAATTTTGTCAAAAAAGGCGATCAATACAAGCCACAAATTAAATATCTCAAATAAATTCCCCCTTATGGCATCTCATAATGATGATCACATTTGTTGAAACTCTATGAGAAGTGACAGCAAAATAGAACAAAATCATTCATTAATAATAGATGTATGGGAGCCCCTTTACGTGGTGACTCCCAGGTAAAGTTTAGTCCCCAAAATAAAACTTTGAAAAGGCGATTTAAATGACACATAAACTTCATCCGTCAAAAGGATGCATTTATTGCCATGAGTTTAATCATATACATGAAATAAAAAAATTATTTGATTTATACGGTGAAGGACAACTTTCCAAGACACCAAGTAGTTTCCTGAGGATAGTTGTCTTTTCCTTTTTCCTCGTTACAAGTTTCAAAAGAGTCAATAGTTTGTGATTCTATCTTCTTTTCTTTTCTTACTTGCAAAATATTAATGCTAGATTTTAGCCTCCTACCTCTAGACATGGCAAAATTATGGAGTGATAGACATGAAAAAATACTCAACTAGATCCCTATGTATTAGGTTAGGGCTAGGATAGATCGCAGACCCAAACAAAACCAACCTTCACTCATTCTACTATTCAAGCTCTTCCATAAAAATTCATGTAATGGCCTTGTTGCAAGACAAATCAAACTTCAACTCCTTATAAGAAATATAGATGTTCTTGTGGCATCCATGAAAAACTCCAAGGTGCTTATGTGGCTAGTATTCTGATCATGTCCTTCCCAAAACACCTAGAAAAATTCACTCTCAGAAACCCATCAATGTAACCCAAAGTTTAGGTCACCTTATACCTAGCATGTCCTTTGCAAAACCAAAATTGCTTTCATATCTTCATATCTTTTACACTTTCTCAAAACATACCATCATTGACCACTTAGTTGGGCATACTATGACTGTCTTGAGTGACACTAATTTCTTAAATGGTCACATTTCCATGTAGAGTCACAACCTTAGAGCTACTAATGCATTGGGGGAGGCACATGTTGGATTTCCCTCTCTAGTTTACTAACACATCTATGTGAACCCAAATATATGCATACTTATTTCCTAGACTTAGGGGATGACTATGCATTACATTCACCCGAACACCATGAAACCAACCTTCTATACTAAAGCCTTATATCGAATAGTGGTCACACAATACTAAAAACATGGCTAGTCGGGTCAACCAGACAATTGTGCACAAAGTTAACAATTAGAGTGTCAGAAAAAGATCCCTCAGATCCTCTCACATGTTTTGACGATATCTTTGATCTCTCTTCTAGTTGGGTGGCACCAAAAATCAAACAAATCTCATACAAAAAACATCATCGCACACATGAGTAGGAATTTAATACCCCATTTCCATATATAAGCATGCAAAATAATAGGAAAACATGGGCCATGAATGACTAGAGAGGCCAACACATCAATGTCAACAGACCCACCCTCTCATGATCCACATTACAATCAAAGCATTCACAAAAACCTCCATAAAACGTTTATGTGCCATGCATAACCATATAAAACACACAACATGCCTCACCTATGGAAATAAAAGACATCAAGGATAGTACTCCCGACAAAGTCCTAAACAAATCTATTGGAAAGATAGCTTCAGGAAACCATAATGTGCTACATGTGAAAATCATCCAAAACAAAGTCAGAGCAACTTGACTAGAAATTTAAAATGGGTGAGGCTCAACTATATAGCCAGGGCTGTAAATGGGTACAGGTAGACCCGCGGACCCGCAAATCCGGACCCTTAAAAAACCCGTCACGGGTCTATTTTTTATACCCGCATACCCTTGGACATGTATACCCTTGGACCCGCATATAAGCGGGTCCAATAATGGGTGTGCTTGGACCCAGACCCGCTAGACCTGTGTACCCGCTATACATAAGTAACTATTTAAATAATATGTTATATATATCATACTTTACTAGTCTAACTAATATAATTCTTGAGATTATATCCTACTCTAACCACAATAAGGATGAGACTAGTCATATAATTAAGAATTAAGTATTCTAGTTACAATAATGAACATCATATGTAAACTAAAAATCAAAATGTCTACTAATTTACATTACTTTCTACATAAGTTAAATGTTATGATCATGACTACAAATATGTAAGCAATTACTCAATTAATGTTAATGTATAAAATATAACATTGTCTAATATAATTACTACATGTTAATATGCTATATAATAATAATATCTTGTTCTATTAAATATATATAATATAGTCATTTCTCTTATATAAACAATATGATGTTTTATAGAACCGCTTACCCGCACCGCATACCCGATATTATTGCGGGTACGGGTATGGTGCGGGTCCAAGTTTTGTATTATGTGGGTCTAGAACCGGAATCGAACCCGCTAAATTAGATGGGTATGGGTATGGGTATGGCCAAACCCGCACCGTTTACACCCCTATATATAGCTGAACCACTTTTGGTAAACTTAAAATGTACTTCAATTCAACTTAATCATTGTATAAGCACTGTAGAATCAAATAATGTACTTATATTCAACTTAATAAGAATGAATGGATAAGTACATATATTATAGCTCCACTACAAATGACAAAATGTATTATAAGTATAACATAAAAATTTTATTTAGGTCTAGGATGATGTTGTCAAACTGAGAGTAATAGAAAAGGAAAATTTTGCAAAAAATATAGGATTTAGAGACAGATAACAAATATCAAAGAAAGTAATTAAATTAATATCACATGAACAAAAAAAGAAACTAAAATAGAAGGTGTAGGAACCCGTCCAATGTATGCACCTCAATGTTTTCACTAGGCCAAGATATTCGTGCAATTATCATCCTTATATTGTATAGATTCTAATATGTCCTTAAATATCTAGGTTTCCTACCATTCTATCATGTTGCAACAGAGAGCACCCTTCCAACTAATAGTCAATCAAATTTCATTTTGACCATATCTCATTTATGATAAAGACAAAACAAATTTCAACCAAAATGATTTGGGGTCAACATATACACATTTGAATGATGTGGACTGGAGGTATATAGAAGCATTATAAATCTATTGAAAGATAAATAAATAGGTGGGAAAGGGTCATATATCATTTGGGTATACGCAATGAAATATTTTCCTTTTACTTCTCACCAATATGTGGACATGTGTAGTGGATTTACTAGCATATAATATAAGATAATGGATAACTCATTCTGATTTGTATTTTGAAAATCTTGAATACCTTTCAAATCATTGTCCATGATCAATTTTGTTTTTTTTCTATTTGTGTTTTGAATTATCATTTGATATTGTACAACTCATATCAGACTTTCTTCCTTTTTGTTTCCTTTTGTTTGTTTCTCTAAAAAAACATGAGAGAAAAATGTAGCAGATATTTTATGGATGATAAAACTATAAATAGAAGAACATTACTAAAAGTGCAAAGTAGGAAGATAAACTCTACCTTCTACGCACGTAGGTAGGGTTAGTCACATGCCTCACCTAGTGCACATGTGGCTTTATCACTGCTGTTGGTTCTCAGGAATGGAAAACATAGCAAAATAAACATTTTTTGAGAATCCTTCAGGCAATATGTGTCTAATACAAAAACATCATATTAGGGCTTATAAGTTTTCTTAATCTTATAATGAGGTTCTCATCAAGTTAGTTTTTTCGATCCTTCCCCATGCCTACAATGAGGATCTTCCATATCCCACACAATTTGATTGAGGAACTAACAAAAGTGAGTGCCAACTTCTAACGGGGAACATCTAAGAGATAGAGGAAAACTCACCGAGCATCATGGACAACATTTTCAATTCCAAATACGATGGCCCATTAGCATTCCATGATTTTAAATGTTCAAGATGGAAATTTTTGATGAACAATTGTGGAGTCTTTATCCGGATCCGGGTTGGTAAAACTAAGTCATGCTAGTGGTTGAAAATTGAGGGTGAAACCCTAATTGACACATGATAAGCATTTTGTGATTATACAATGAACCCTAAAGATATCATGATATATGTATGTACTTGTTGATAAGTTGATATGGGAAAAGTGATATATGTACATAAACAATCTAGGGTTTGATGTTTTTTATGCAAAACCAATGGAGAGTTTGATATACATGGTTTTAGGTTGTGGTTAGATGGATGGCATTGGTGGTTTCTCTATCCATAGAACATCTCAATTTGTTTTGTAGTTCGCAAATTTGGTACATGATATTAGTGTGAAGTGGATACCGGTTGAATTTCTGAAGTTTCTAATGAGATCGAGCTGATTTTTAGGAGTTATGTCTTAGTTGGATCTCAAGTAAGAGAAGTATGTATATGTTTGATGTATGGTGATCTAGGGAATAAAATTGTTTCTAATAGGGTTAATTAGGCCGAGTTATAGGGGTATATAACATAGTTAGAGGATGATGAGAGAGGTTCTTGTAGGTATTGAAATTGGTGTTGTATGAGGGAACTTGAGCCAAATTGCATTCAACTCAAATGAGTGTGATGAGTACAAACTCATCACCTTTATTATTACATTTTTTATCCTTAATTGACAACAAGTTATTGGCTTTTGAATAGTTTTAGTATAAATTTGTTTAGTTTAGCTTTTCTACCTTCTATTTGGAGTTTTCACTAGTTTTTGTTGACTTTTGGAGGGAAATGAACAAATCTACCCAGAATCAATGTCGCAAAATGATTGTTTCAACTTCAAAACAACCAGTTCACTTCATGAAATGACTGTTTCATGACCAAACTTAGCCAAGTCATCGATGCCAATAGCCATTCTAGGGTTTCAATGAACTGACACTGACAATAAATCCTTTGATCGATTTAGATCCTAAGTCGATCAATTCATGCCTTAGTCAAATGGTCAAAGAAGGCAAATTGAAAAATCTCTCTAGTTGGAGCAAGAAATTAATGCCCCAAAAGACCAAGAGTCAGATACTTCAATTCTTCCCAGATCCAGTCTCACAAAATGACCGATTTAGTTACAAAATGATCATTTAAGTACGAAACAACCAATTCACTTCATGAGACAACCAATTTTGCACCCAGATCTAGTAAAAAATCAAATAAAGAAGACCACTATTGCAGTCAAACCTCAGTCAAAGAGGTTCCAATGGTTGCCACCACCCCTCCCTCTAAGGTTTTAACCGCTTCTATTGACTCACACCCACACAGATCTAAACCGGGTGGCTCAAATAGTGAACCAATCAGTTCACCATCCGCGAGCAACCTATTTCAGATACTGCCAAGCAAAATTCTTCCCATCCTTAGGGTTTTCCCCCCATCCTTTCTCCCTATAAAAGGAGAGGGGACTCCATAAGAAAAGGTATCTACTCTTAGCTTGTAAACCACCTCTTGTATCATTCTAGATCTCATTTTAGTTTGCATTTCTTGTAATCTTGTTCAATGTTCGAGTAATTTTATTCCGAGGCATGGGGACTAGATCCAAAACCTATTTTTATGTTTGTTGTACTTCTCCATGTTTTCAATGAAGAATGTTTCCCAAAATTTTCCACCTCGATCAAAAGGAGTAGATGTACTCTTGTGAGGGTACCGAGATCTCAGGCCCCAACAATAACAAATTGCATGAATTCTTATCACGCTTTTATGAACTTCTTCTTAATAATCTATACTTGGTTTCTAGTATAATATGATTATATTATTGTGGGGATACCGAGATCTCGGGTCTCCACAACAATGACCACATAATATTTTGACATGAAGAACAAGTTTTGATTATGATCATTTCATCTAGTTTTCTTGTCTATTATAATCTATGGTGACACGATTACCTGATCCATAGGTTCAAATATCAAAATGGGAATCATAAGATCTTGAAGCAATCAACTGATAATATCTTGTTGGATGGTCAGATGAGGATCCTCAAATGCCATGATCTTATGTTTGAGAGAAGTTTGACTTTTGTGTGATTTGTAATTCTGAGGAACTCAAATCTACATAATCCCGATTCAGTCGTTAAACTTGGGGTTGGATTGATCAATTTAGGAACATGATTTTTGGTGGTGATCCTAGGGACCCCCATATTTCTCTATCTTTGACTAGTTAAATTTTATTTCAACACTTCACTTCGATTCATAGCATAATCAAACTCTCTCAATCTGGACATTTATTTCTTATACTTGCAATTGGATATGAAACTCAACCACCCTATTTTTCCATCCCATAGGGTCAATACCTATTCATACTAAGTTGAATTGTTGTTCACAGTGAGTTGACAACTTGGTTAGAAGGTTAAAATCTAGGATTTATCCTAGTGATTTGTTGTGTGTGCAATGACACACATCAGAGTGTAGGAAATGTAGCTCTTGTTCATGTTAGGAAAAAAGAGAGAAGAAAGAAGAGAGAGTGAAGGATTAAAACTTGATTTGACCAATGATTAACTTAGGATGAATTATGGAAATTCATTAGAGTTAAAATGCATCTACCTAAGTTGATAAGAGAGAGGAGAGAGACCAAATATGTGTGGATTGGATTTGTCCAGGTGAATTCTGCACTTGTTGAAGCAATTCAAGTCATATTGAATGTACATTTTTAGATTTGTGATCGTGTTTAGGTGATATGAGGTGTGATTGAGGTTTGTAATTCAGGCCAAGTTACTTTGAATTCAGGTAAATTCCCAGTCCGCCATAGGTGCTATTGTTGCATTAGGCTTCATTTTCTCTTATTGGGGTGAATTTGGGCCAAACTCTCTAAATCTTTCCAAAATTTCTTCTACCTGTGCTATTTTCTTAAGGCAATGGAAGTGTTTAGTTAGAAAATTAACTACTCAAAGTCAAAGTTCTCTTACAACTAGAATGTTTGTTACTCTTTTAAGGGTGACATAAGGGGAAGGGTTAATATGAAGTAGGTTAGGGGACATGATGAATATCTGATTCTCCCCATAAATATCAGTAGATTGAGGAAGGAGACTTTTCAGAAATTAAGGATATAATGTGGACAAAGTTTACTGGTGCGAAATGCTTTAGTCTTTCATGAAAGAATCTTCTCATAAAGGTAGTTGTCCCATCCCTCCCCATGTATATGTGAGGGTCTTACATTTGATTGAGGAACTAACAAAAATGACTGGAAACTTCCATTGGGGATTATCTAAGAGATAGAGGAAAATTCACCAAGCATCATGGGACAAGACTTTCAAGTCCAAAGACAACAACAAGTTAGGATTCCATTATTTTAAAATGTTCAAGATGGAAATTTTGACAATTGTGGAGACTCCATTTGAAATAAATTTTTTTCTCATTCATGCACCCAATTTTAGTCAAAGAAAGACTAAGTGAAAAGTTGGTGAGAGCTTGTATATTAGAATTTGTATTAATGATTATCTAGCTAACAAAAAGGACTAGTTTTCAAGACCAAAACATGTTGTGGATAACGGGGACACAACACTTTATAAGGATTTAACCCCATATATACTAAGTGTAGCATATGGGTCTCAAGAGTTTTGATTAAAGAGAGACTAAGTGGAAAGTGGGTGAGAGCTTTAAAATTAGTGTTTGTCTTAATGATTATCTAGATAACATAAAGGACTTTTGTTCAAGACCAGAACATCCTATGGATAATGGGGACTGGATCACTCACAAACTAATTGATGCTAAGAATAACAAATGTAGGATGGATATGACTGAAAAAATTCCATCCCTATTGATGCTAGTGTTGTTGAACTCTTCACCCCCATAATGATCAATGGGATAAATAATATTGGCAACTAGCTCATAATAAACAATTTGATCAAAATATATCATTACTGGCTGGGGTTTACTATTGAATTCGACTAACAAGGTGCTTTTTTAGACTCACTGCCTTTAGAACAAGTTATGTATACTAAATCCCTCCCAAAATCCAATAATTGTCTGTTGAATTTTTAAAGGTCATCTGGATATGGGTAAAATCCTATGTCATAGCATATTTCCATACTGGATGTCTTCCAACTTTTGGTCATACATGTTGAAGATGAGTTCCATGACTTCCTTGATTTCTTGTAAGCCATTAAATTTTGAGTGAGAAACATTCATGGTGCACTCTTGAATGATATCTCTAGATACACCATGCTTTATTTTTGGTTGTGGAATCTCAACAATACAACAATACATGTACAATTGTGATACAAAGATGATCACCATCTTCCTTACAACTAACAAATCATGAATGAATCCATTTTCAACTCGTGTTCCTCCCAACCTCATCTATTTTTGCTAAACTTCATGTCTGGGCTTTGGATTTTCCTCAAATGTTGTTAGTACATGTCTTTTCAATAGTATCTCTGTCTATAGTGGAGCCAATGGTAGTCAACAAAGGCATACCCAAGGGGTTATAAAGTTGAATGTGCATGCTTCCCTTAATGGAGTTTCAATAGTTTGAGCTCTTGTTCTTCGATACTACAGAGGAAAAATAACTGGGCAAGCAACTAAATGTATGTCTAGGAATTGGTCCCTTGACACAATTTAATGTGAGGCTCTCTTGTTCAGAC
This sequence comes from Alisma plantago-aquatica, assembly GCA_963693085.1. Taxonomy (NCBI): domain Eukaryota; kingdom Viridiplantae; phylum Streptophyta; class Magnoliopsida; order Alismatales; family Alismataceae; genus Alisma; species Alisma plantago-aquatica. The sequence goes on from OY856411.1 coordinate 631,093,048, forward strand.
TCTAAACAACCACAAGGTTGGGATTTAACAAACTTGTAGCTGAACTGGATGTTGCAATTATTATACAAGTTTTTTCAAAAACAAACATCAAGGATCTAGCACTGTGAAATTTTCTTCAATCATACTTATAAGGATCATGATATAGTGGCTCATAATATCAGTTACAAAAGTATGTTGACAACTCTTTCATGTGGCTAGACACTATCACACTTTCCTGCATCGAGGATGCTTATAATGTCAATATGGCCAAGTAATATATCTATGCTTTGTTTTTTCCTAAACCAATCACTTATTAGACTTTTTTTGGAAAGATAGATGTATTAACAAATGTAGAAAACAATATAGTATGTTTACATGTTCATATAGAGAAAGGGATTGAGAAATTATACCAGGAGTAAAAGAGCCCAGAATCCATGGAATCCTCCCCATAGAAGGGGTAAGATTGTTCAAGGCCACCCACAAGGATAAGCGACCAATCCCAAATCAAAGTATGATATGAAAATAATAATTAGGGTGAGATGCCCATAGACAACTACATGTAAGGGGTTTTTGTGGTATCCTTGGACCAAAGAGAAAGGTACTAGTGGGGTGGTTCCCCTTAAACACCTACTAAGAGACTAAAATAGAATAAAAATGAAAAGCCCCTAACACATTATAGGTGAAGGGTGGATCAAGACCATTATCTACATAGAACATTATTGGATGGAATGTCATCAACATGAATATCAATGTCATCGACTAGAACATCACCATAAATCTCATGAAAGTATCAACCATCACCTCTTCACTATGAGGGGATAGAGGGATCTTTGGGACAAATAGGGAGACATCACCGTCATTTACCATTATTGTCACCTCTCTAGATGGTGGCCTCTTCTTCAGGAAATAATGTGAAGGCACAATATGTCCCTAGGCCCTTATGGACACAACCAACATTCCTATGGCATGAGAGCCTATAACCAAGAATTATAACTGATGTATATATTTGTAATACTAAGAATATGGTATCATAAATTTATAATTATATATTCTTTTATTTCTCTCTGGCCAAATATTCCATATGCATGATGCTAATCTCCAGAATGGAATTTTTTATCATGACATGCATCCCTATTGTCGATCAGTTATAACCTTTGGCATATTTTAGGTGTGTGTCACCACGTTTTTGATAGAAGTGGTACCAAATACCCAAGGAAAGGGGAAACAACATAAATAGGTGTTCTATATTTTTCAAATTCTTTGAGCCAAAGGGGCATTTTTATGGTCCATTGAAGCCCAAAACATACCCTATGAAAAATTTATTCTGACTGATGATCTAGAATAGAATGTGAACTTTGGGTAAGAATTTAATATTCAAAAAAAGTTTTCCATAATGTGATTGATGCCTTTGATTATCTAAGAAATAGTATTCTAAGTTGACCTTGTATTCATGGCCCTAGATTGAAGAAGGACTCATGTCATGATGGGGTCTATGTAATTCATTAGATATTAGATCTTGTTGCCAAGCTGGGAAATATTTGATTATGAATTTTTGTGCATGTTGAGACACTTGGAGGTTAGAATGGAGAATGCTTTTTGCAAATTGGTTTTGTTCAATTTTGGGTATAATAAATTTGTGTTTGAAATAGTCAATCTTACCATGAGAAGACTAGTTATCATTCCAAAAAGCCATGTTAGACCAGAAATATGGAGGGATTTGAATGGTCTCTTATAAAGTGGATGTTTTTATTGATATTTTTCCACATAGGTGAGAGATTTTTTCTCCCAGTGGACTATGAAAAAAATGGTCTTCCTTCAAAGATTAATCCTGTGACAAACTCCTCTCTACATGCCCACACAAAAAGGAACAGTTGTGGGCCTGACCCTCACAAATGGTCCGTGAAGAGAACCTTCGTGATAAATACCAGTGACCCTCAAAATATAGTAGTGAAGGACCAGTTGACCCTCAAAAATGTTATAATGAGGGACTATTCAGCCTTCAAGAAAATTTTTTTGAGGGTTTGTTTAATTCTCATAAATACATTTTTGAGAGACTTGACGCCTTGACGATTACATTTTTTAGGGGCAAATATGTTCATTAATATTATTTTTGAGGACCTATATGGTCCTCATGAATACAATTTTGGTGGTCAATTTGGTCTTTGTAATACATTTTTGAGGAAACTGAAGTCCTTCATCAATATATTTATGATGGATTAGTGGACATTATTTTAATTATTATTGTTTGATTTGTTAGTTTTTATGCATTTATTACTCTACAAAATATCAATTTTTAGATGAAAATTTTGTATATAAATTTCAATCAATATTTCATAAAATGCACATGACATCATAAGAACATTCTCACACCAAAATAACACACATGAATGTAAATCACCACAAACCAACATTTATCATTGGAAGAAAATTACTATCCATACATTGCATGATCAATGTTAATAGAAATAAATGAAAAATACAAAATTTTATGTTGATAACAATCAACATCTCATGTCTAAAACAATGTGCGATAAATATAAAATTTGCATCCTAAGAGCTATAATGTCTTCAAAGTCCTTTAAATGGTGTGATTCTCTTCATCAAAGTCAGACCCCATATGATTAGCTCCTTGAGTATTGTGCTCCTAAAAGTCACACCAATTGTTACATTAGAAACTTAAATGCTGATAAATAAAATAATGCATAGTACACAAATGAACTTACCCTTATCATTCAATTTTGGTCGAATCCAAGGTGTATTGAGCATCCAAATCCATCTTTAGAAGAAATTCTACCCTGATAATATAAATAATAAAAATAAGCTTACCATTCAATTGTTACAAATTTTAAAATTCTATTTTCTGATAATAAACAAAAAGACTTTGAGAGGACAATAATATGCCAATCTAAGAGTTGAGAAGAAACAAGGAAGCTCGGTTAAAAAGATCCTATATGTAATTTATTAAATCTCATCTTCCAATTTTAGATAATACTAAGTACTATCTGCAATTTATTAGATCACTGAACATATATGTAGGGTTCTAGTGCACCTACATCTAACCATGCTAAATCCATGTGATACATGACCTCAACTATTTAAGACAAAATGCCAGGACGTAGTAGTAGGATGTAGAAAACCTGATGGCAAAACTAGAGTAAAAAACTACTACATCTACTCATGCCTTGTTTCAGACAATCATATTCATTGAAAGAACTCTCTGTAGATAGTTTACCATACAGGTCGATACTTAGTGGCAAAGCCACATGGGGGAACGAGTAGGCATGTGCCCTACCCGTCGCCAACCATATTTAGAAACTAGTGCATTGAAAACTATATTTAGCAGGCTATCTATCCAGGAGTGCCCTATCCCTATAATTTCTGATAAACCAATTTGACTCTGAGAATACTGAAGTTGTAACGTCAGTTTATTCTGCCGTCACTAGCATTAACGCTCTAAATTTCAGCCCACGATTGCTGTGTGGGCACTGCTTTGGCAACAATGCTGCAGGGATGACATGGAGTAGAAAAAGTTCTAAGTGACTTTCCTTTTGCTATGTAGCTCGATTACAAAAAAGAAGGTAGACACATATATTGTTTCCTTATTCTATTATTGTCAAAATCTGCTCATAATATTTGGTTTTTAGAGTACAATAAAATAAAAAGAAGAATCAACAGTTCATGAAGCTGGACTCACCTTTTCATGCTAGGGATAAATTCAATTATTAGATGCCTTTTCAAGATGAGTCATTTACATTCTAATTAAACTAGCATCCAAGAGATTTGTAATGTCTTAGGGCCTATTTGGTTCCTTGTAAAAGTAAACCATTCAGGAATTTCAATAGGATGAAAATGAAAGGGATGAACTAGAACTGCACCGTCTTTGTTTCGTTGAGAAGAAAATTAATTCAAGTACTTGGTTTGCTATCATTTGGTTGGACGTAGGACCTGTAAAACATTATGCCAACAATATGAATGTGCCCGACAACACTGTTGTATACTCACAGACTTGGTACAGAAAGTCATCCCGATTACGGCAGCTGATAGCAACTTCTCACTCAGACGATAAGGAAAATGAACCGCGCCCATATTGGGCGCAATTTTAGCTCCCTAATTTTTCACGTCGCTGAACACACAGTGCAGTTCCAGTTCCTACTGTTGGTTGGAAGTACGCGATACCAAATGTTGCGAGTTGAAAAATGTGAACAGTTACAACTGCAACACTTGCAATGTAGCCCAACCAAATTAGCCCTTAGTGGGATTGCACAGACGTAGATATGCCAGTTGAGGTCCTCTCTTCCCCTCAGTCACCCTGCTATTCACATTTGATCATGAGGTCGAATCTTAGCTGAATCTCTTTAGGTTTCTAATAAAAGAAGATGATCATCATTAACTTTTCCATATTCCATCCATGAGAAGTTAGTTTTTGTGTCTCACAGGTGTGGTTATTGAGGCCTTTTCATCTCCTTTATCAGAATCAAGTCATGAATGTTTTAAGCCAGGTAATGGTTAAACTTGTCAAGTAAAGTGCATAAGGTTCATCACCTTAATCTGAGGGTAGCATAATCCTTAAGATAAGTTTCTTTTGTTTTCCCATAGTTGAAATGATTTAAGGAGTTCTCCAGTTTTATTGGTCGTTAACATAGGTCCAGTCACTATTTAGGCTACAGTTAGTATCCCTCCTATTTGTTGGGAATAGGAGTCCGGCCCACATCCGAATTGGATTGGGACTTAAAAAGGAATTGGACATGTGTTGCCAATCCTAATACGAGTCAAATCCAATAGGAAACTAGAAGATGGTTCCCTTGGTACATCATGGAGTTGAACTAGGAGTGAGACTGGGATTTGGATTAGAAGTCCTGGTTGCAACTACATGGATGGAGGCCTATAAATAGAGACCATGGGGGAGGCCATTGGGATCATCCCATCAGTTGTTCGTTGTTGGTGCCTTCTGTGGTAGAAGAGCCGTAGAACAAAAACAACAGGTGGAGCTCTCTTGTGGATAAGAGAGGGCCAACGACTTTGCCTTGAAGCAAAGTAGCGGTTGGTAGTCAGTAACACAATAGAGGGAATTGACAGCGGAGGCGGATCCGAGAGCGGAAGATGCACATCAGTTAGTGGCGGTTGTTGGTGTTGTGACTACGACGGTTGTTTGTCCAGTCAGCAGAGGACACACACTCCCTCTCTCAGGCGGAGAGAGATTTCGGTTTGCAGCAGCGTGCCGAAATCCTAGTTGGAGGAGCCAACTAGAATGAGTACCACAGGCAACGACAAGGTAGGCGACCTTATCACCGGTGGAGACGATCGATCAACGATCGTAGAGGCAACAAGCAATCCCTAACAACGACAATGGCGTCGTGAAGAGATAAAGTTAAGAGAGAGATTTTGTACACCTTGAGTGTGATTCTCTTCTTCCTTATCTTTGTTCTCCTGTGGGGGGGGGAACTACTCGGATTAGGGGTGATTAAATCTGGGTGGCATGAGTTGTAATTCTTAATTACATAGTGCTTGTTGACCGGTATTGCCCCATGGTTTTACTCTCCTTAACTTGGGGAGAGTTTTCCACGTTAAATCTCGCGCCTTGAGTCTTGCAGAGTATTTACACTTTTACCAACAAGTGGTATCAGAGCAAGGTTGGAAGGTTGAAGTGGAAGTGACAATGATGTCTGAAGATGGGAAAGTGTGCATCGACAAGTTTAATGGCAAGGACTTCGGCTTCTGGAAGATGTAGATTGAAGACTATCTGTACCAGAAGAAACTACATCAACCTCTGGCAGGGACTAAACCTGAACACATGAAGTAGGAGGACTGGGATCTCCTTGATCGTCAGGCACTTGGAGTGGTCAGGTTGACATTGGCGCAAAATGTTGCATTCAACATTGCCAATGAGAAGACAACTGTGAGACTTCTGAAGACGCTATCAAATATGTATAAGAAGCCAACTACTGCGAACAAGGTATATTTGATGTGTCGCTTGTTCAACCTGAAGATGAGTGAAGGAGCCTCTGTAGCTGATCACATCAATGAGTTTAATGTCATAATCATGCAACTCAACTCCATGGAGATCAAGTTCGAAGATGAAGTTAAAGCTCTTATCCTACTCTCCTCTTTGCCCAAAAGTTGGTCTGCTACCATGACAACAGTCAGCAGTTCGTTAGGAAGCATAAAGCTAAAGCTTGACGATATTCGGGATTTGATCCTGAGTGAAGACATACACAAGAGGGAATGTACTAGATCTGATTCTTCAGGTTCAGCTCTACTCGTTGGAGGCAGAGGAAGAAATTAGAGTCGCAATCACGGTTCTAACTGTGGAAAGTTGAAGACAAGGGGTAAAGAATGATACTGTTGTGGAAAAGTTGGACACTTCAAGAATGACTACAAGGTCTGGAAGAGGGTGTCACAAGAACTCACCAAAGAAAAAGAGGATGATGAGCACAACAATTCAACTGTTATTGCAGAGGAAGTGCTTACAATCCAAGAGCAGTGTCTGAATACCAAGGATGATGTTGAGTGCGCGATAGACACGGGAGCGACGTGTCATGCTGCATCTCACAAGAAGTTCTTGAGAAGATACAAAAGAGGGAACTTTGGCAATGTGAGGATGGGGAATGCTAGCTACTCAAAGTCATCGGGATTGGTGATATTTGTGTCAAAACATATATTGGGTGTATTGTGATGCTCAAGGATATTCGTCATGTTCCAGATCTAAGACGCAGCGTAATTTCTGGTTCCTTATTGGATAGGAACAAATATCATCTCGGGTTCGGTAGAGGCAAGTGCAAGGTGACAAAAGGGTGTTTGGTGATAGTTCGAGGCAAACTGTGCTGCAATCTATATAAAACCACATTCAGAGTGCATAAGAACAAGGTTCAGGAAGTGAAGAAGTCAAATCCATCTCAAAGAAGATAGAATCATGGAGGACTATGAGGAAGTTCTACAGATAGCCGCATGACTGAGCTACGGGATTCTCTCAATGATGTCAGAAAGGGTAGAAAAGTGGATTTCTACATGCATTAGGAGATGCACTATGATGGCTCCCAGTTAGAGAAGGTCGCTCCAAATACTTTCTCGAGACAGCACATGTGTGAGGAAGGAGGGCAATACATTGAAGATGTAGCTGCTACACCCAGGCTGGAGGATCAGACTCTTGATGTAGACTTACATCGAAAGGAGGAGCGTCATAAGAAGGTTTCTGAATCTTATTGCAGAAGGCCAGAAACATGGTTTTCATCCAGGAGGGCTCGACCGACCGGTCAGGGGGAGCCGACAAAGTTCCAGGTGTAGGCATGGAGAGAGAAGAAGTGTGGCCAAGATACTTCTTCTCTGTTGCTTGGGAACAAAGTGAAGTTAAGGTGGGACTTCAAGAAGAGGGATGAAAACAACAGGATGCTGACATGCTTGAGGAGAATGACCACCTATCGGAACCCATCATAGGTAGTGATGGAGTCCAGAAGATACTTTGGATGATTGATGAAGACAACGTCTCCCTTATGGGACGGAGGGGGAGATTGTTGGGAATAGGAGTCCGACCCACATCCGAATTGGATTGGGACTTAAAAAGGAATTGGACATGTGTTGCCAATCCTAATACGAGTCAAATCCAATAGGAAAAAAGAAGATGGTTCCCTTTGTGCATCATGGAGTTGGACTAGGAGTGAGACTGGGATTTGGATTAGGAGTCCTGGTTGCAACTACATGGATGGAGGCCTATAAATAGAGACCACGAGGGAGGCCATTGGGATCATCCCATCAGTTGTTCATTGTTGGTGCCTTCTGTGGTAGAAGAGCCGTAGAATAAGAACAACATGTGGAGCTCTCTTGTGGATAAGAGAGGGCCAACGAATTTTCCTTGAAGCAAAGTAGCGGTTGGTAGTCGGCAATACAACAGATGGCATTGACAGTGGAGGCAGATCTGAGAGCAGAAGACACACATCAGTCAGTGGCAGTTGTTGGTGTTGTGACTACGACGGTTGTTTGTCCGGTCAGTGGAGGACACACACTCCCTCTCTCAGGCGGAGAGAGCTTTCGATTTGCAGCAGCGTGTCAAAATCCTAGTTGGAGCAGCCAACTAGAATGAGTACCGCAGGCAACGACGAGGTAGGCGACCTTGTCACCGGTGGAGACGATCGATCAACAATCGTAGCGGCAACAAGCAATCCCCAACAGTGACAACGGTGTCGTGAAGAGATAAAGTTAAGAGAGAGATTTTGTACACCTTGGGTGTGATTCTCTTCTTCCTTATCTTTGTTCTTGTGTGGGGGGGAACTACTTGGATTTAGGGGTGATTAAATCTGGGCGATGTGAGTTGTAATTCTTGATTACATAGTGCTTGTTGACCGGTATTGCCTCGTGGTTTTACTCTCCTTAACTTGGGGAGAGTTTTCCACGTTAAATCTCACGCCTTGAGTCTTGCAGAGTATTGCCACTTTTTCCCAACACTATTGTCTTCAGTGTAGGGATCATATGGAAAGATTTACATGATGTCCTGATGACGAATTATAGTCATGCCAAACCAATTTTAGCTACTGATAACTCCTATCCAAGATGTGGTTGTGGTAGTGATAACTCACATGATTCTAAACCAAATCACGGTCATATTGTAGGCGTTCAAGGAGGAGGCTAGCTTGGAAAATAAGGGGAACAACTAGGACTCTATATGGGTACCTCCACCACCACAAACCTTAAGACTCAATGTCGACAGGGCCCTAACCAAGACAACTGGAGACCAGCTACTGGTTTTATCCTCAGGGATCATGAAGGTCGTTGGATTTAGGGTGGAAGAGAATCCTCATAACTCAAGGATATCACAAAGCTCGAGCTGCAGATGATTATCTGAGGTCTGACTATGGTCAAGCATCGTACCGATAGGATTCAGGTGATGTCAGGTCATAAAATGTCATGTGATTACAACAATGGGAAGACTGCTATACCTGCAAAGTACAACCAGCTGCCTATACTTGCCTATGACTATTCAGGAGGATGAGATCATGTTCTAGAAGAAGATCAGGGAACGGTGCACTAGATCATATTTAAACAAGGGAAAACAACAAATCATGCATGTAGCACGGAAGCCAAACTCACATGCCAATATCAAAATGACCAAGGACAATGAGCATTAAAATCTACATCATTAGTGTGGGGGTAAGATTATTGGGCTTGCACACCATTATGTGTAAAAGATGATGGGAAACATCACCCTTGCCCCGGGCTTTATAAAAAAAAACATGACATTTCTTTTGACTAAGGAGAACACACTAGGTATGGGTCAACTGTGTTAAAGATATGATGGTTTGGCTGAGTAATAATCTAATGTCTTCACTGACTAATAGTCTGAACTATTAGTTTAAGACCAGATGGCTTCACAGAGGTGCCTTAGGGAGTTGTAAACTATATGGTTCCACTGATGAAGGTCTGATGGCTCCACTATGATGGTGCCTTAGATAATTTGATGGTGCCTAATGAATAAATAGAGGTGTGGACCTTGGTGAGTCTTAAATAGGGAAAGAAACCAAGGATTTAATGAGTTCATCTTCTTACTGGTATGAACTGAAGCTACATTGAAGTGAATTTCTCAAAATAACATCCTCTTGATACCCTCCATGACATGTATATGTATAAGTGGGCCCTAGGATGCCAACGCAAGAACTGATGGAAGGGAGAGATTCTATTCTGGAAAAAAACTACACACTTCAAACTCCATCTCTAAATCTGAATTTGGATGGCTTGGTGTATACCCAAGGTGAAATGGGCCATCCAATAATCATTTGGACACGGGGAATCTCTAGTTGAATCAAGATCTAAGCCCTTTCTCTACAAAATAGTTAGGTGGTAAATCCAGATAAAACAACTAAACATATTAATGGAACAGAGCAGATAGTATAATCAAAAGGGTTGTGTGTCGTAATAAGTGGGACTCAAATGAGAGGATATGCCCAAGATGGCTATGAGATGATAAGATCAGGGAACAGTGCACTAGATCATATTTAAACAAGGGAAAAAACAAATCATACATGTAGAACAAAATCCAAACTCACATGCCAATATCAAAATGACCAAGGACAGTGAGCATTAAAATCTACAACATTAGTGTGGGGGTAAGATTATTGGGCTTTTCCACCATCATGGGGGATAATTGCGATAAATACTTAGGTAGAAATTTGCATATATATATTCAGATATAGTAATTATGCAAAAGAGTAATGCTCAGAAAATACTAAATACCTCATTTGAACGGTGAGCTACTGGTGTGAAGGACACTGAGGATGATGTGCTTTGCATGTTCTGCATTTGAGGGCGACTTGATGGATTTTTGTCAAAAGGAGGGAACCAACTTTCAATAGTAGCCTTTAATAAAGTAAAATTATATGTCAAACTTTTTATGTTATTTTCAATATCCACATCAGTCTATATTTCTTATGATGTACCTGTGGCTAATAGGATGGTAAACGTCCATTTGTAGCACTTTGTAAGGGAGTGATGCCTCCAAAAGGACCACTTTCAGCAGCTTGCATTTGAAACATATTTGCAGTAGGTCTATCTCTATTACCTTGCATGTGTACCATGCCAAATCCATCTCTACTTGAATTGACTTATTTAGGAAGCCTATCTAAGCTAGGCCCATTTGAATTATGTTGCCTCAGAAACATGGCTACATCTAGACCACTTCTATTTTCTTGTGTGTGAAATGAACCTATGCCAGTCCTATTTGTGCCACCTTGCATATGTAAGGCACCTATATAACCCCCATTTGTAGCACATGTATTGTGAAATTCATCACCGTTGTCCAAATTTGTGGGGTGTTCAGTTGCACACTCGATATTAAGACCACTACCCTAGAACAGACATATCAATAATGTCATAAAAATATGTTATTACATTGACATATAGAACTAACTCAAAGTTAATTGTGATTTTTGATACCAAGTCATGATTTGGGAGATGAAGTTCTTCAAACCATTGACTATTTCAGCAAGCTCTTTAAGCTTCTCCTGAAATGGGAAATAATAATTACAAAGATATCCCTAAAACAATACTTGTAACCAACAGTTCAAAATAAATTTACATATCCAACATACATCCTTTGCATTGACTTCCTCAAGTAGCATTTCATATCTAATTCGTGCATCTTTTCCTTTATGTCCTATCTCTTTGAGGCCAATTCCAATACCTCGAATCCTAGCTTTTTTTGCAGGGTTTAAAACTTGCAAATAGGCTTCACGTGTCAGCTTATCAACATGTCTAGGATCTAAGTCTTCTTGGTCTTCTACTTGGTTTTCTACAATATCTAAGATTTCATGCTGTAATTACAAGCAACCATAAAAGAAAAAATCAAATTGGGATAAAATAATTATGCAACTTTCTAAACATAAAAGAAATCATAGTTTATATATTTACTAACCACTTGTGGGCTTTTGTCGTACACTTTTTCCAAAAATTTGTTAAGGGGTACATTGGGTTGTTCTTCACTGACCTATACATGATTGGTGAATTATTTGTTATCCACGTAAAACTTTTAAGGTAATTTATGTAAGACAATAAAAAAAATACCATTTCTACCCTATAGCAACTCCATGGCTTAGACCCTGTGGTATGGTCCATCACCTTTTTTTGCTTTATTTGCCTTTTTGATCTCAGAAATTTTCTAAACATAAAACAAATAAGTAGATGAAATAGATGAATATACCTAGTAGTAGATAATTAAATCCAAAAGGACTATACTTTGGACTTCTCAGTTCCCCATTCTTTTACAAGATTTTTGATCTGGTCGATATCTATTGATGCATTTTTCTTAACTTTCTTCATCATCAATTCTGGATCATGCTTATACTTTGCATAGAAATATTTTTTTACACGTGCCCTCCATACTAATATCCCTTTGCTAATATGTTCATCTACGTGATTCCATGCATTTAGATGACTACCTAAATCGAAGTATTTTTGAAATAAAAGAAATTATTACTTTGATAATCATAATTATAAAAATACAAGTATCCAATGAAGAAGATTACCTCAATAAATGATTTTCTATCTGCAAAATATTGATGTGGTTATTCACTCCACTTCAAGTCTAAATGCCATATGTGTGGTTTTCTTGCTAACATATGCCAATACTGATTCAATTTTGCACCATTTTCCCCGAATATATTTCTATCAAAATCCCATTGGACCTTGTGTCGTGGTTCTCCAGTCTAAGGAATTAGGCTTTTCTCACTTGCAGGTCCCCATCCAAACTTTCTATTCTCTTGTTCATCCTCAACATTTTCTTCATTTATGACAGATTGTTCAACATTATTGGACGGGGGAATTCCTGGTTGAGTATGTACTACATCATGTTGTTCAACATTGGAGGGAGGGGGCACAGAAGGTTCACTGGGTGTGATGTTACAATTAGATCTAGTGATTCTTATTCCTACCATCCTTCAACTGACAAGAAAAAAAATTTAGATTATTAGTGCAGAAAAATCTGTAACAAAAGTAGTAGCTGCAATTGAAAAATAAAGTAGTAGCTCTTGGGTTTAACCTTTGTTTCATATCCTAAAAAAGAATATTCAACATATGAATTTGAGACACCAACAGATGAGTTATTATGATGTCCTATTTGTTGGTATATGAAACAAGACTAAATAAATTGCAGAGAATATGCCATATAGTAACACATTGCAAAAAAAAAATGCAATATAACATACTAATAATACAGTAAAGAACATTCTTTATCCTGGATTTGCAAACAAAATAATTTGATGAAAACAGAGAGATTAATGAACTAAACATTAGCCCCATCATGTTTTTTCTTAGTTCTATCAACAAAATATCCCTCGGTGTCACTCCTCATCCAAGACACATCATTAGTTACACCACCATTAATAGCTTGAAATTGTAAACCAGTCAAACAATTCTCAATAAGAGGTACTTTAGAATAATCTTTAAAAGGATGCTTTAGCACTGTGCGCCAATCATCAACATTAGGATCCTTCATAAAAAAGCATTGCAATGCTTGAGAAGCCAGGATAAAGGGTTCCTCTTTTCATTTTATCCTTGAAGTGTTGATTGTGTGAACCCATATTCATCAATTCACAACTCGTTAAAAGTGCTTTCATCATACCAGGAACATCTAAATAATGAAACTTTGATTCTTGGACCATATGCTAGCTCAATAACCTCCTCTAAGTAGCCATAGTATGTGACTTGAGCATTTATAGGATTTCTATCTCTACCACTTGAATAACTTGAAGTGTCGACACACAAGTACACTTCACTATTTTGTGTAGTACATGTACTTTCAATATGCTTTGAATGGAAACGATATCCATTGAATGAAAAGCCTTCATAAGACATTCCCTCGACAAAAGGGCCTTGGGATAACCATCTAAACTCCTCGCTGATACTATTTGGCCTAATCTCTTGCATTTGCATTACCTTCATAATAAAAAGTAAAACATTACTATAATCTATACTAACTTGAACATTAAGATTGACAACAAATATTTATGTTTGAGACTTACATGCTCTTTCAACCACTTAGAAAACTCTTTTGCATGTTTTGTTTCTAGAGTCTGTGGGGAAATGTTGGGTTCCATATCTTGAAGAATAAACATATGTTCACTGCTTTATAAGAAGTGTCTAAATTAATGTACAACAAATATAACATAGTTTAGCAAGAATGATATGATGGAAATCTTACCTTCTGTAAACATCCAATTCTTATTTATTGAAAAGGACATAACGATGGGCTTCCTTGACACTCCAACTCTAATTGGAGATCCATCAACATTATGAGGACTGCGGTTGAGTTTTGTCTCAAAATTAGGCAAGTACCTAACACAAAATGTCAAACTTTCTTCAGCTAAATAACCACTAGCAATAGAACTAGCCGGTTTAGCTTTGTTTCTGACATACTTCTTCAATTTCTTCAAGTATCTCTCTATTGGGTACATCCACCTAGTTCAGACAGATCCAACAAGCCTAGCTTCATAAGCTAAATGAATGGACAAATGCATCATGATGGTGAAGAAAGGAGGGAAGATTCTCTCCAGCTGGAAAAGAGTGACAACACTTTCTTGTTCCAATTCTTTGAATTCCTCCACATCAATAATGTTAGAGAAAAGCTTGTTGAAAAATGAGCACAAATTAGCAATAGGCTTGTACACATCTAAGCTTATGCAATGTCTCAAGGCAACGAGTAGAAGTTGATGCATAAGAACATGACAATCATGACTTTTCATCCCAATAAGTTTTCTATCAGTTTTGCTAACACACCTAGATATGTTAGAACAATAGCCATCAGGAACTTTCAGCTTTTCTAACACAGATAGGAACTTATCTTTCTATGCATTAGTCATGGTGTAAGATGTTGGAGGCAACTAATATTAGTAACTTGCATCTATTGGCCATAAATCTCTTTGAATGCACATTTTGTTCATATCTTGACAAGCTTGTAAGTTGTCTTTACTTTTCCTAGAATTACCAAATAATGTGTTTAAAATGTTCTTTCACACATTCTTTTCTATGTGCATCACGTCCAGATTGTGTCTAACAGATAAATACTTCCAATAAGGTAGCTAAAAAAAGATGCTTATCTTATTCCAACTAGGAGGTAATGGTGGAATTTGATCTCCATGCCTCTTATGCTTATTTATTTTTCCAAATATGATATTTTCATATCCATCAAATTGCCTCAGTATATCTTCTCCAGATAGTGTCTTAGGTGGAAGGCAAAAATCTTTTTCACCATCAAATTTTTTCCTATCACGTCTATATGGATGATTCATTGGAAGAAAACATCGATGGAAACCATATCATTGCTTTTTCCCAAACTTCAACCATTTCAATATAGTCTCCACATTACAATAAGGACATCCCAAATCTTTCTTACCTTTAGTTCTCCAACCAGATAAGTCACCATATGCTGGAAAATCGTTAATGGTCCATAAATTTATTGCCCGCATAGTGAAATTCCTTTTGCTATATGAATAATAAACTTTGACTTCAAGCTCCCAAAGTAGTTGCAACTCCTCAATTAATGACTCCAAGTATACATCAAGATCAGTGCCAACCATCTGTGGTCTTGGAATTCATAGGGACATCATAATAAATTGTTCTTTCATAAGAAGCCAAGGCGGAAGATTGAGAGGTGTCACCAACACAGGGCAGAATCTTATGTGATGCACTCATATTGCCAAATGCATTAAAACCATCAGTTTCTAATGCCAGTATAATATTGCATGGTTCAACAACAAAGTCTAGATACCTAGCATTAATAGACAACCATTCTGGTGTGTCTGAAGGATGATGAACATGACCATCCTTGCCTTTTCCTTCAGATGACCAAATCATATCTTTATCAACAGATGAATACATATACAACCTCTCTAATCGAGGTATCAAAGGGAAGTGATACATGACCTTAGCAACTACCTTCTTTCCCTTTTTTGTATTGCTTTTCGTTCCATCTTGAAGCACCACAAGTATCACAATTTTCTTTTGAAGCTGCATCTTTGCAAAAAAAACATGCAATCATTTTTACATACATCTATACTAGAATGGTCAAGTTGTAAGTCCTTAACGATCACATTTGCTTCATATTACGTCTCTGGGAATAGACAATTTTCTTCTAGAAATCCTAAAATAATCAATTGTAACAACTTCGTGAAAGAATCATTGGACCATCCAGATTCCCCCTTCAGATATAGCAAGGCAACCAAATAGGACAACTTAGAATGACTTGTACAACCTCTATAGAGTTGTTGATCAACCTCTTTTAGTAGCTTATAAAATATTTGTGCATCTACATTTGCAGGTTCCTATGTAGCTTCAACAGAATGGTTGTTTGTTGTATCACCCAAACCAAACAAATCCCCCAACATCTGATGCATATTTTCAGTGCTAGGCACGTTTGGTGCCAAACCAGGATTGCTCCTACCAATCACCTCCCCATGAAATGACCAAACATCATAGATATGCACAAATCCTTTTTGTAATACATGTGAGAATACCTCCTCCTCTGTTTTAAGGTATCTGTTTAAACATACCTTGCAGGGACATATTAATTTCCCTTGTCTAGTTGGTCTTTCATGGATAAGAGCAAACTCAATGAACTTTCGTAACCCTACCTTGAATACATCACTTTGCACTCTATTCCCAATATACATCCAACTCTGATCTATTAGAAAATCCATATATATGAGGGAAAATATATAATAAGTTAATCACACATTACAAGAAACATATATATATATATATATATATATATATATATATATATATATATATATATATATATATATGCAATTCAAATACTTGTCAAAATGAAAAAAATGAAGAAGCCACAACTCTTTATAGCTATTCACTTTTGAGATTGCAATCTGTTGGGTGGCGGTACCTAATGTTCATTGAGCAATGCTGATGGTGTTTCTGCTCGACGTCTTCTCGTGTATAAGTTTGTGATCATTTCTACTTGGAGAATAGTGTGCTTCTTATAAAATGACGGTGCACTAGTCTTTTTAAGTTATACTCGATGTAGACAATATGATTAGAATGTCTACTTTGTTATTTCCTTGTTATCCTGGTATGTTTGCTCTTGTGGTTTTCTTTGGATTTGTTAACTAGCTGATATTAACATGTTAATTATAACCGCAATTGCTTGCTTAATGCATGTACGACCTTTGTCTTCAAGACAAAATATGTTGAAAGCATAATGGCCAAAGAGGCTAGATAGTGCGATGCTATTACCTTGCTATTATTAGAAAAAAATGAGAGATGGCGAACACCTTTGCACTATGTTAACAACATAAACCATCCTTTTTTAAATCTAGACAAAGAAAGCCTTAATGTCGTTGATGTGTTTTCCCGTGAGAATCAAATGATAAGATTTTTGAAGGAAAAATCTATGTGTCTTTTAGCACACTCGTCTTTGATTAAATCTTATTTTTTATTTTTATTTTAGGGATTTTGAATGAAATGAGCAGTTTAACTCAAGCCAAATTATAGCCTAGGGTCAAAATATTATTGAGTGTGAAATGAATGATTAACAATTAGGTTAGCCCTTCTTTGTTTTAGTTCTTTGTTTGTTTTGGAAAACAAATAATATTAACTCATTGTAATAATAATTTCAAAAATTTGAGCTGCTTTAGCACTGAAAACTACAACTTAGTGTGTTGCTAAGTGTATATTTTTTTACCTTAGAAGATAACATTTTATGCATATCTGTATAACCACCTCATATACCTAAGACTATGAGTATGATGCTGATATGATTTCTAATACAACATGTATATACCCGCACCCAGACCAACTCTTATATCTCTACACCCTGCCATACGTTTTCCATGCCCTAACTGAGAGTTGAGTAGCTCTATGGTTGGTGGAAGATGGGAGACTTGGCAAGAGTCAGAGTGGGTCGGGTTTATGTAGAAGGGCAAACATATATAGTTCAACAGTGACTCAGTTAGGGAGGAGTAATTGGGGAAATGGATGATTTTTGTGTGCTCATGGTCTGGTGGGAGCAGTTAATGTACTGACTAAATTTTCTATATAAGTGGATATATGTGAAGGTTTCATCGAAGAAAAACATAAATTTATTTGTAAATTCTATGAGATTTTACGTGCTGAAGGGCTGACCTTAATACTACAAACAGTACCCAAATCTGAGGCCTGAATGAGACTTACGTGATGTTAGTATAAAGGATAAAACATGTTGAGAAAGAAGGAGCTCTACTAAATTACCTGCCTTGCTGAGAAGAAGTCTATTAGCTGACCATTAATAAGCAGCAAGGAAGGGGTGAGGGATTGATAGTTCTCAATTGTTGGGATAATGGTGGAAGAAAATTGTGAGCCCTAAGCACTGCCATAATGTTTCAATAAACAACCAGTCAGATGTTTAAAGGCTTTCTCTGCATGAAGTGTAAAAAGAAACTATGATAGAGGTCTTTGTAGTGCTATAAAGAGTGAATGATTTTAGTAATGAGGAATTGTCATGGGGCAACTATTCTACAATGAAGGTGGTTTGGCAAGGAATAATGATGCTAGGTGGCAGGCAAGGCTTAAATTTGGTTGACGAATGTATAGGGTGTTTAATGTGGTTGACAATAATTTTGTTGGAAACATTTATGTGTCGTTGATTGGATAGTGGGACACATGTAGGGAGTGGGCACATTTAGGTAATAGGGTGTAATATTTAAATGGGTTCTGGGTAAGGGAGAGGAAGAGAAGATAGGTTGTATGAATTGATTGAGCTTAGTCATTTTGTCCCCATTTAGATAGAAAAATCAAGAATTGACATTCTCGGGATTGGTGGCTTATCCGTTTAACACAATTAATATATCATGAATCTCTTGCAACATTGGGAACTATTGAAGCAATGCAAGTCTGCTCAAGATTTAGCTTGTAACATGGGAGATCTGCCAGGAATCAAGAAGCTGTTGAACCAGTAAAAAGCTAGGTGTAACAAACCAATGAAGTGTCTGCAATATTGGAGGCGATCTCTTCATGGTAGTGCTATCTCAATATTGGAGATGAGTTTCCTTCTATACAATTGCTTAGCTTATGCTGATAGTAGCATTACTATTTTTGCCATAATGTCCCATGAAACTTTAGCATGCTCAACCTGGGTGATATACACAATGTATGAATGGTAAGTACACTTGAGATGATATTCCTTCCTAATGGATTGTGGAATAGGATTTTGAGCACAAGAAACTGAAGGTATCATTGATAACAAGTTTGCATTCTAGGTTCCATTTAATGCCAACTCCTACAAAAAGTGAAGTATTTTTCCCGTGCCCATTCCATAGCAGCTATTCTGATCCTAGATGTACAATTGTACAAGTTGCTTGAAGAAGACATCCTTCCAATTGTTCATGGTGAGAAGTGAGGAAGGGCGTTCTTACTATTACTGCCCATGTGTTAACTATGCATATGTTTTGTCAAAATGAGAAACATACATATAAAATTTGAAACAATCGTGGGAATTGGTGCTGAGAATCATTTCAAAATTATTCAAAATCCCCCTTTTGAAGAGTCAGTAGAATCCAAAAATGCTCTACAATTTCCTTCTATAAGAATCCCTTTTCTATTCCCTGACTTTATCTTTTTGATTTACTCAGAATTCTGACTTGAGTACTCTTAACTTCTTCAGTAAACTTGTTCCTTGAGCTAGAAAAGGTCCTAAAGGTATGGTCTCTAAGATAGTTTTTTGGGTGCTAAGATCCAAAGTCAAGGAGGAAACATACCAGATCACACATTAAGGTCCCTAAGCAATCACTTAACTGAAAAGGAAGTGATTGAAATCTGACAACCAGGAGGGGGTCCATTCATTAATTAAAGGCTGTGTTCGTTTGTATAGATAGTTTTTGGGTGCTAAGCTCCAAAGTCAAGGAGTAAACATCACAGATCACATGCTCAGGTCCCTAAGTGATTGAAAAGGAAGTGACTAAGCGTTTGGCAAAGACAGATTTGAGGGATGAGTCTGCCATTGAAATTTGAATTGACAAGCAGAGTAGAAATATGTATGATCCTATTGAATAGGTCAGGGAACATTAATGGAAACTTATTGAATGAAATCCTCTAATCTGATCAGGCTTCGACTATAGTGACAATGGTCGTGCGGTCTATCCAATCCTAGAAGACGGATGTCCAACCGAAGAAGATGATGGCCGTAAGTGGAGCAAGATCAACCATCATCGGTGGATCAAAACTCGACGGTGGCCACAAGCGGAGCAAGATCAACCCTCGCCCACAGATCAACACTCGGTGGTGGCCGCAAGCAGAGCAGGATCAACCCTCAGTCGTAGCGGATGATCTTTGCGGTGGTAAAAGATGCTCTTACGACGGGCAGCGGGAGGCAGAAAGCGCGACCAAATATGGTGTGTTGGGGTTTGTTATGGGTTTTTCTTTTAATTTAGATAGTCAAATGAATAATCAGGTGTGGAGGGAAAGTATCACCTGAATGGTGGGAAATCCTCACAAACAATTTTTCATGAAATGGGGAGTGAATAATGAAGTTGTGAGGGATCAGTTTCCCTAAAAAGAGTCTACTTATATTAAAAACACACTTGTGGGATTAAATATTGTATTTTAGGGATGTGTCTTCACAAATAGACTTTATTATTCATAGTTCATGGTTCATCATAATTGTTCTTGAATAATAGCCCAATTGTTTGTAGTGGGTGTTGTTGATGACTACCCAAGGGGTTTTTTTTGTAGTATTTATTAGTGATAAAATGTGCCCAAATATTTTTCTCCTTAAATGAATGATGAATGAGATTAACAATGATCTTGATGAGCAAACATTGTGAGTGCAATAAAAAATTGTGAATACCCCAACCCCCATAACTTCAAATTTGGTTAGAATATGCCACTTTAAAAGATGGATTTTATTTTTGCTGTTGGTAAACCCCAAATAAATGACCTTATTAATTTATCAATAGTACTTTCTATTCAATATGATAGGGTATATATCTTTGGAAATAATAGGGAATGCACGTGATTGAAGCATTCAAGAGTGTAAGTCTTCTCACTCTATCGAGACAATTATATTTCCAAATAGTTAATATGTATCTCATTTTGTGTAGGAGTGTTTATCATACTAAGATTGATAACTAACTTGGGGAGAGAGGTAAACCCAAATATCTCAATAATAATTCATCTTATTTGCATTACAAAATATGATAAAATCTATACAAGTCACTATTAGAAAAACAAATGCTAGAAATGGTTGATTTATTTAACTTGATTTTAGAGCCAAAAGGTATTGGAAAGTACCAATGATCCTTATTACACAGATCATATTGAGATTTTTAGGGTCAATAAAATTAATCATGTCATACACAAATTGTATCGAGTGTTTGCATTTGTGTTTCTAGATTGGTGTGATAATGTCATTTCTTACCCCGTCATTGATCGTAGTAGCAAGAAAGGAGGTAAATATAACAAAGAGATACAAAGAAATGGGGTCTCCTATTGTCCATTTGTTTGTCTAAACTACTCAACAAGTGAACCATTAATGAGGACTAAAGAGTATCTCGACTTGAGGCAAGAATCTATCTGACTGACCCACTTGTCAAAGGAGTTGTATCCTTTGTAACAAAAGACAAGGAAAACCCAGTTGACATAGACCAATTTTAGAATACAAAAGGGATGTCCTAAGTTTTCAATGGAGTGAATGACCTCATTTACATGATATAAGAATCTCATATATTTTGTCCTCCAAGATACATGGTTTGTTCTTTGCTAAAGACACGATCCATATGTTTGTAAGTCTGTTAGTTAACATATTATTAATGATTTTGTATGAGTTATTGGCAAGGATAATAGGTCAAATAAAGTTAATGTGAACAATATAGTTAATTTTTTAATAATAGCAGTATATGCATTATTAGGTTTTTGCATATGTATCCCTTAACTTTATAATAATTCAACAATGATACCATGGAAGTCTTTTTTTATGGTGTTCCAATTGTGACTATAAACAACATATCAAATCCATATGGTCCTAGAGACTTATATAGGCCCAAGGACAAGATCACACTATGAATCTCATCCACTTTGAAGGGGTTGCCTAGAAGTTGTGGATTATAATTGTTTTTCATAAAACTCCAATAAATAATGATGTGTTCACTGGAAGGTCTATTGTTGTTGAAAATTCATTTGAAAGAGTTGGTAACATGTTGTATTATCTCAAGTCTATTGTTTGTAAGACCCCTCCAGTAATTGAATGTGTGAATCATAAACATTTTCTAGTGGCCATTACACACATTATGAAAGAACTTGGTGCTTACATCTCCTTCCATTATCCATTTAAATTTTTATATTTGTTTTTAATATAATGTCTAATCCATAAGAAGTAGATGTAATTTTATTTTACTAGACTCTTTAACAAGGCATCTTCATTTTAAGTACTTTCCTCCACACACTAAGGTCATTGTGTAATTTAAGAACATGCTTGTTTATGTCACCAAGATTTTTCTTCCAAGTTATAAAATTTAACCTATTTTTTATGTTTTGGCGACATTTCATATTCCCATTTATTTGTTTGGAGACCATTGGCAGTGTGCTATATCCTTCCATTTTTTATAGTTCACTTAGTTCAATTGTACGGGTAACACATGGACCCGTTTAGTTTATTCGGTCTTTAAAGTAACCAGTTAAAATTAGTCTAGGTCCAACCAAGGTTGTGCTAATTGGGAAAAGATCATCCCATTGTTTATTACATAAAAAAGGTCCAATGCATTTGATGAGGATTCTCTAGACCAGGTATGCCTAGAATTTCTACCTTTGGGATAACCCTGTTATGTGCATCTTCTAAGTATGATTAATGAAATTTCTTGGATGGTGCTGCAATCTATTCGACATGAAGCAATGTGTTGAACTACTTCAACAAGAACAAGTTTGCATGTCATATGTCTGATATATGATGTTCATATAACTATATCTACAACTACTTTATAGGATCCATAATAGGAAATTCTATATTCTTTAAAGAAAGTCCTCCAAGAAAGTTGATTTGAATTTGTAAATTAATCATTTGTCTTTGTGGAATTGATGGGTTTTCCATAGG
Organism: Alisma plantago-aquatica; assembly: GCA_963693085.1. Taxonomy (NCBI): domain Eukaryota; kingdom Viridiplantae; phylum Streptophyta; class Magnoliopsida; order Alismatales; family Alismataceae; genus Alisma; species Alisma plantago-aquatica. The sequence continues at coordinate 631,115,576 of OY856411.1, forward strand.
ACCCATTCTCCTCCCCGCGGTCAAAGTTCAGCTTTTTGTGAGGTTGTTTGTGCTATTTTTTTGGACTCTTTGCTAAAAAAAATCTTGAACAAGAAAGTAGAAGCTTCATGTAAAGGTTTCAAACAAAGAAGTTGGGTTGTTTACTTGATTGATTTGACTCCACATTCTCATTATAACTAACATCAAGTTTCTTATTGATCAAAGGAAGACTTGTTTAGTAGACAATGAGTGATCAACAAGCGTGGTCTGTGGGTTGGGATATCACCCCTAGTTTGTTGTTTATATGAGCAAATAATTTCCTTCTTTAACACTTTAAATAAACCCAATTCATAGAAGTGATTAGTATGCTCTTTTTCTACAAAGTAGGGGCCGAAAGGGGGAAAGGAAGGGGTACATTTTGTTACCTTAATTGCAAGGAGGGGGATGCCGAAGGTAGGGTTAGTGACTGGAGTGAAGTCAAAAGGAGTCTGGGCATGGCAAACACCCTTTCTCACCTACTCTTTTGGGGGAAATTGCTTCACACATGACTACGAGGGACCTCAGTACCCCTAGAGTTCACTTCATAAAGTGTAATTGCCCATCACAAAAGTCTTTTACCAACACGCAAATCCTCAAAAAGGAAAATTTGAGTGCTTTCTTTCTAATGGAGTCACAAAAGTGGAGATATCCTTTTTGTGTGACTCCTATGGAAAGAGGAAAAGGTGAGCCAAGTAGTTCACCGAAAAGAGGGAGGTCTTCTTTGAGATAAAATGTGGCAATGTCATATCAAAGCAGGCACAATAGGAGAATAAAGCTAGTGTCATACAACATCCTTACTTAGCTTGATTCATTCACATGCACTTGATTGACCTTGGTATCTAGGTTGTGATATTCAACATTTTGGTGGAGCCGGACTAGACCTCATGACGGAGGCTCTCACTTTTCCTATCAAATCCAATGTGTTCTCTAGTGCAATCAGTCTTCTAGGTAAGGAGGGCCCCACCTTGCCACTTTTCTTGACTTGATCAAAGACCAAGCCTCACTTCAACTCTTGAAATCTTCATTCATAGTCATTGATCTAGTCAAATGCTTTGTCCAAAAGATATATCCCAATGCAGAACGTCCAAATCCAAATAAGGAGACGATAGTTCTTTCTTCTTGGCAATATCTTCTTTAGCTTGCCATGAATTGCTTTACTTGCTCCCCTTTTTTGTTCTCTGGGATACTACTTCTCCTCATTTTTGCTAACCTGAAAAGAAAACCCCCTGAAGCCCTGCATCGTTGATAAGGTCATTGTTACAAATAATTTTCCTGATAAAAAGTAAATTTTTTATTACTATTATGTTTGAGTTATTGTCATTGGACCAATTTAATTGGACACTCAATTTGACCATGATACACCACAACTGCATCAAAACTTGTAGGTTTTGGGTCTGGTGTTAGAACTCATTTTTCAATAGTTATAATTGTTGATGCAATCATATTCATGTGCTAGCCCAAAAAATGTAAATTATGGGTTGGAATATGTGATGAGTGAGTCGTGTTTGTCACTTTTTTTATTCCTTTGTTATTTTCTCATCAGCTCTTCTTATTTTTTTTCAATGTGAGACTAGTCTTCCTATTTATACTTATACATAATCAGTTTGCCAACATTGTGAATGACATTTTTCCAAGTATAAGGTCTGTCTTGATTAATATGAGGTCTAAATAAATTTCATCTATATAATATCAATTTTTCTTCATAGTTTTTGTTCATGTATTCTAATTTATGTGCCATCCTCTAAAACCTTAATTTTCAGTTGGGGAACATGATGTTTGACCAATGATTGTAACTTATTTTATGATATATATTTGTTTGTAAGTTTCCTATTTACTTCGATTGTGTTTTTATTCAATGTAATTGTCATTTTTTTTGTAGAAAATTATTTTGCTTACATATTGAATGATATATTCCCATGTACAAGGTCTTATCGAATAAATTTGAGGTCCAAAATAACATATAATGTGAGATAAATTTTAGTTTACCATCTATGGTAGTTACTTATTTATTCAATGTGATACTAATTTTTCTATTAATGTATTTACATAATTATTTTTTGGGTATAATCAACAAAATTTCCCAAGTATGGGGTCTACTCTTGACAAATATGAGACCCAATATAACATACTTGTACCTAATCTCAATTCATCAGTCTCGTTTTTCTTTCATGCATTAAGTATCATGTACTAGCCCCAATAATCTTACTTTTGGGTTGGAATACATGGTGAGTGACCCGTGATTGTCACCAATTTTAGGTTTTGTTTTGCTTCTTTTTCAAATAACATTCATCTATCTAATATCATATTTTTGGTAAAATTCTTTTGTCATATGTTTATATTAATGTGCTAATTCCAAAAATCCTAAATTGTGCGTTGGATTAGTTGATGAATGACCCACGATTCTTTTATGATTTCTTTTGCTATTCTTTCTCAGTTTCTCATTTACTCTGATTATTGTTTTACTCCACGTGAGAGTAGTCTTCCTTAATATGTTTGTTAATAGTTATATTCATACTTATGTTTGAAATTTTCCCAAGTATGAGGTCTATCTTGGTAAACTAGAGGTCAATAATAACTTGCATCTCTTATATCTCATTTTTATTTCAGCTTTTGTTCATCCATTCAGATTCATGTGCTACCCAAACCAATACTAATTTCAGCTCGGAGTATGTGAGGAATGACCCAATATTTTTTAATTCCTTTATATCTGTTTGTGTGTTTTTTTGTCAATTTCTCATCTACTGTTGCTATTTTTTTATTCCAACTAGAAGTAATTTTCTTGTTAATGTTGGTCGACGATAGTCCAAAGGGTGTGTGGGATGCTCATTTAAGAGTTATAATTGAGCTACTACCTTCTTAGAAGGTTATTATGGGTTGTATTAAATTGATTTGGAATTTGTAATGAAATATCAAACTGCGATCTGAAGGGGTTACAAATTCTTTGAGGTGGGACTCTCATACACAATCGTTTTCTTTTCAATACAATATGGATAACTTACAGTGTTGCAAGGAGACTGAACATTGATGAAATATACACCTAATGGATCTTGAAATATGCCACAAAGATTTGGGATGTTCATTGTGGTTCTAATTGAATTTATTGCTTTCCTAGATACGTGTTAGGGTTGTATTAAATTTAGTTGGAAACTACTATGAACATGTAAGGAGTGGGACCTGAGTGGGGATCTACTCCCTACTATTAAATAAAAAGGAAACATTCCATATAAAACACCACTATATTTTTTTTTTCACAAAAAGGATGATAACCAATTTATTCAAAATATATGTGTCATGATACCAAATGTAGCGCCAGAATACAAAATATCTAACTATTACAAAGCTTGATATTGTCACTATACTTCACCGTGCAAGGTGATACATATGAAAACTAACTATACTAAAGGATTAGCTAAGGATCATCTAACCACCTCGAGAAAGTCTCCTAAAAGTTTGTTCTAAAATTGATGTGGTCCTAGTCACCAACTTGGCTATCTTCTCCTTCACGCACACCTGGGGTTGGAAGTTTACCCCAGCAAGAGGAGAAAAGTAGATACATCAGAAAAATGTTGGTATGTGCATACTACATCGAGTATTGAGCAATATGAGAAATAAAGGTCGTCAAATAAACAAGGATTCTGATAAAAAAAGACTGCCCAACTAGACATAAAAGAATATGAATTTCAAAAGATGTTAAATAAGTGAAATACTTGCCATTAAATCAATATAAAAGTTCTTCCATGAAAGCACATATAAATCTTTGGGGACAAAACCCATCACAATAATAACAATCTACATGCATGTGAGATAATCATAGCACTAAAACAATATACATAATAATGGCGGTCAAGGCTCACAACCTTGAAACCTGATAGAGAATGGCACATAACCACCTCCCCATTATATATGAAAGTGGTCACAAAACTTAGGTATAAGACATAAAATATAACATGGGCACACAACCCAAAAACCAATGTAATTACACTACTCTAGGGATACTAATAAAAATATGTAATAAATGTGGAGGCAAGTAAAAGTTTAGTCTTTTATAGAACAAATAAAGTTGCCATCACAAAAATGGACAAAATAAGCATCAACCACAAAAGTGGAAAAATTAGGGTTTCAAAAATAATAAAGATACAAGCTAGAGTCAAAAGAAGGTCCTATAAAATAGGTTGATCATTAGATCCTAATCAAGTAGAATGTTTCACATAGAATAAATTCTCAAAAGAGAGAGAGTGTAGGCTAGTATGTCAAGAGAGCTAGAAACTAGGTTTATTGATTAAAGAGAACAATATGAGATGCAAAACATACCTCAAGTGTTAGTCAACTTGTTAAAATCTAAATCTTAGATCCATGTCAGGGTTAGAAACTGTTCCAGAATTTGTAACACAGATGGCTGAGAAAATATCACCATGAAATTACAAATCTTTGATGCCTCATACAAGGGACTTGAATAGGAGTATAAGAGAGAAGGTTAGGGTGGCCTATTGGTCATGTGATTTGTATGTGTGTGAAAGCCATGAGGAGGGGTCTATATATAGGACTAATTGTCTTGGGTAGAAAGAAACTTACCTATTTTTGTTTACTAAGGAAAATATACAACATATATTGTAAATGGAGAAAAGTCAAGATTTTTTTAGCAAATTATAGGTATGAAAATTAAAAACCATATCAAACAGAATGTATTAAATTAAAAAATTAGCAATTAATGTTTCAAATTGTATATTCTCTTTCCAAATTTATTTTATCGTCTAAGCAAAGTTAAAATAAAGTAAATTTTGACACATGTTAATGAAGACATGAAGAATTCAATTGTACATTAGTTTAAATTTTTAGAATGTTAATATGTCATTTTACTTAATTTGAATCCTTTTTAGCATTATCTTATTAATTTATTTTGTAATTTATTTAGGGATACTAGTATTATCCAACTAAAATGAAATTTGACAGTTGGACCATTAATACATGAGAATACAATTTTACATTACTTTCTTAAATAAAATTTTATAGTGGATTATTTCATATACACAAACGTTTTAGCAATGTTAAAATGAATATTTATATGGTGTATATTGAGTTACTATATTGGGTATTTATGATCCTTTCAGAACTATCCACTCATGAGAGAAGTAAAGAATATCTTTTATTTACTTAAATTCCTCAATTTCTCTTCAATTGTCTGCAATTATGTTTATTTCTAATTTCCTTTGAATAATAGTAACTTAGTTCATGTTAGTTGTTTCCATAATATCAATAACATCCTCTAGAGATAATACAAGAAGGTAAATTGTATTCTCTTACTTCTTTTTACTACTGACATATTACATCTATTTATTTAGTACATAGGAGTGCAATGCTATTATTTACATATGTATTAATTAATGTGGTTCTAAAATAAATTCCGGATTTATTTCTTTTATGATAATATTTTCATGTGTGTACAACATATTTCCCATTATGTTACACCACAATTTAAAATCCATACAAGTTGGTTTACATTGTTCATTTAATATATTAGATGTTTTCTTTTTAATAATAAATTCAATATTTTTGGCCTTATCTTTCATTTTCTTTTCTTAAGGAATTTGAGGCATCTACAAACTCCTAAAAGATGTGTAACTTAGCCTACAAGTAAACTTGAATACGAGGAAAATGATTTTACAATTAATTCTTCCTAGTGTGGTTGTTTTGAATTTTATTTAATATTTTGGGCTTTAATATACATTCTCTCTCCTAAACTACACTAGGATGTCCAAATGCTGTGAAAATTCACACACAAACTGATTTTGGTATGTAGATTTTGAATTTGAGGTTTATCTCCAATTTTTAAGACTTTAAGTATTTTTATTTAACACTTTTATCTTTTAATTTTATTTTCTTCTCTAAGTAGAATTAAAATATTTATCATTATGAAAAAAATGTGAAACTTGGCACCCAAGGCAATTGGGACCTAATGAACATGTTTTTATCATTATATTTTACTTTTGAAATTCCCTTTTATGAATTATGGCACCATTAGAATGTTTGGATTATTACATTATGTTTATCAAAACATTATACCTTTATTATAAACATCCACTCAAACAAGTTTTATTATATTCAATACATTTTTAAAAGAGCTATATATTATTATTTTGCACAAAATTCTACATTTATCTTATTTTACATATTTAATTCATTAATTTCACATTTATTTAAATAATAGAATATTATTAGTATTTATGGACATGAAATTATGAATTGTTACTCTAAAGAATATTATTCATTTTTATTTATCCGTTATGTTAGTAAAGAAAATATATGTAACATATTTCATGATTTTTATTACATGTCATCACATAATTAAGTCGTTATGCAAATGTTTTTAAATTTTTATTCTTGTTTGGTCAAATCTAAGAAACTAATCTTACTAGATTTCTAATCATGGAATAGTGTAAGATTCTAAGTTTAGGTTCATTAAAACACTCCACCCCTTAAAAGGATTTCATCCTCAAAATCTAAAGATCCACATATTATCATCAAATTACTTTCCACTTCTTAAAAGGTTTAACCTAATAAGACAACTCTTATATATATCTGTTTACTTATACATATTTTTATTATGAACATTTTGTTGTTGTTTTTCATGCATCCAACAAACATGTCATATACTCTAGAGTTAAATTTAATAAGGAAGAAAAGATTGAAAAAGTTAGATTAACCGACCGCTAATGGCTCTGATACCATATTATAAGGAGTGAGACCCAAGAGGGGATCCACTCCCTACTAAATTAAATAAAAAGGAGACATCCCATATATCAAACACACCACTATAAATTTTTCACAAAAGGGATGATAACTAATTTATTCAAAATGTATGTATCATGATACCAAATGTAACAGTGGAAAACAAAATATCTAACTATTACAAAGCATGATATTGTCACTATACTTCAGCATGCAGGGTGATACATATGAAAACTAACTATACTAAAGGATCAACTGAGGATCGTTTAACCACCTCGAGAAAGTCTCCCAAAAGGTTGTGCTAAACTTGATGTGGTCATGGTCCAACTTGGTTATCTTCTCCTTGACCTACACCTGTGGTGGGAGGTGTACCTCAGCAAGAGTAGAAAAGTAGATACATTAGCAAAACACTGGTGTGTGCATAATAGATTGAGTATTGAGAAATATGAGACATAATGGTAAGCAAATAAACAAGGCTTCCTATGGAAAATGGAACAAACTACCCAACTGGACATAAAATAATATGAATTTGAAATTATATTAAACAAGAGAAATACTTGCCATTAAATCAATACAAAAGTTTTGCCACAGAAGCACATATAAATGTTTGGGCACAAAACTCATCACAATAAAAACAACCTGCATGCATGTGAGATAATAATAGCACTATAATAATATAAAAAACAATGACAGCCAAGGCTCATATCCTTGAAACCTGATAGAGAATAACACACAACCACCTCCCCAATATAATATATATATATATATATATATATATATATATATATATATATATATAGAGTCAGGCTAGAATACACTCGAGTGTATCTGGAGCGGAATACACTCAAGTAGTTTTTCATGATGCAATATTTTTTTTGAAAATCTAATCCATTGATCTTCTTAAACATCTCGTGAGCAACTCATACGCAAAATTTGAGCACATTTGGATATGTATATCTCATGTTATGGAGACTGCAAAAATTATGCATTTCAAATTAGTTTCGCGCGTTGATTTTGTTGTCCTTGGATGAGTGACTTACACTCATCCAAATGAGCTCAAAATTTGTATGTAGCCTAGTTATAGTATGGCGATGAAGATCAATGGTTTCCATTTTGTAAAAAAACAGTCTTGATATGCAAACACACTTGAGTGTATTTGTGTGATCCGTACACTCGAGTGTATTATAGCCTGACTCTCTCTCTCTCTCTCTCTATATATATATATATATACATATAAAAGTGGGCACAAAATCTGGGTATAGGGCACACAACCTCCATCCTAAAAAATATAGCATGGGCACACAAACTAAAAACCAATGTAATTACACTACTGTAGGGCTATTGAATCTCAAAGCATGCAATAAATATGGAGGCAAGTAAAAGTTTAGTATTTTATAGAACAAATAAAGTTGCCATCACAAAATTGGACAAAATAAGCATCAACCACAAAAATGGCAAAATGAGGGTTTCAACAAGAATAAAGATACAAGTTAGAGTCAAAAGAAGGTCCAAAAAAATAGGTTGATCATTTTATCACAATGAAGTAGAATGTTTCACATAGAATAAAATCTCAAAAGAGAGAGATTGTGTAGGCTAGTATGTCAAGAGAGTGAGAAACTAGGTTTGTTGCTAAAAGAGAATAATAAGAGATGCAAAACATACCTCAAGAAATTAGTCAACTTGTTAAAATATAAATATTAGATCCATTTCAGGGTTAGAAACTGTTCCAAGGTTCGTAAGATCGATGGTTGAGAAAAGATCACTATGAAATTACAAATCTTTGATGGCTCAGACCAGGGACTTGAATAGGAGGATAAGAGAGAAGGTTAGGGTGGACTATTGGTCAAGTGATTTATATGTCTGTGAAGGCCACATGGAGGGGTATATTTATAGGCCTATTTGGCTTGGGTAGAAAAAAACCTACCTATTTTTGTTTACTAAGGAAAATATACATCATACATTGTAAATGGAGAAAAGTCAAGAATTTTTTTACAAATGATAGGTAAGAAAATTAAGAACCATATCAAACAAAATGTATTAAATAAAAAAATTAACAATTAATGCTTCAAATTGTATATTCTCTTTCCAAATTTATTTGAGGGTCCAAACAATGTTAAAATAAAGTAAATCTTGACACATATGTTAACTAAAACATGAAGAATTCGAATTGTACATTAGTTTTCATTTTTAGAATGTTAATATGTCATCTACATAATTTGAATCCATTTAAGCATCATCTTGTTAATTTATTTATAGTTTTTTTATGGATACTAATATTAATGAACTAAAATGGAATTTGAAAATTGGACCGTTATTACATGAGAACTAAACTTGACATTACTTTCTTGTTTAAAAATTATATAGTGGATTATTTCATATACATGAACGTTTATGTTAAAATGAATATTTATACGGTGTATATTGAGTTACTATATTGGGTATTTATGATCCTTTCAAAATTATCCACTCATGAGAGAATTAAAAAATATCTTTTATTTACTTAAATTCCTCAATCTCTCTTCAATTATCATCAACTATGTTTATTTCTAATTTGTTTTGAAAAATAGTAACTTAGTTCATGTTAATTGTTTCCATAATATTAGTAACATACTCTAGAGATAATATAAGAGGGTAAATTTTATTCTCTTACTTATTTTTACTACTGAGATTTACATCTATTTATTTAGCACATACAAGCTCAATGCTATTATTTACATATGTAGTAGTTAATGTGTTTTTATAATAAATTTCAGAATTTATTTCTTTTATGATAATATTTTCATGTGGGTACAACATTGTTTCCCATTATGTTACACCATGATTTTATTTATTATATTCCACAAAAGTTTATTTACGTTATTCATTTAATATATTAGATATTTTCTTTTTAATAATAATTCAATATTTTTGTCCTTATCTTTTTTTTTAAAGAAATTTGAGGCATCTAGAAACTCCTAAAAGATGTGAAACTTAGCCTACAAGCAAACTTGAACATAAAGAAAATGGTTTTACGATTAATTATTTCTATTGTGGTTGTTTAGCACTTTATTTAATATTGTGGGATTTAATATACATTCTCTCTCCTAAATCACACTAGGATGTCAAAATATTGTGGAAATTCACACATAAATTGATTTTGACATGTAGATTTTGGATTTGAGGTTTATCTCCAATTTTGAAAACTTTTAGTATTTTTAGTTAACACTTTTGGCTCTTAATATTATTTTCTTCTCTAAGTAGAATTAAAATAGTTATCATTATGCAAACAATGTGAAACTTGGCACCCAAGGCAATTGGGACCCAATGAACACGATTTTACCAATATATTTTACTTTTGAAATTTCCTTTTATGAGTTATGGAACCATTTGAATGTTGCCTTATTACCATTATGTTTATCAAAAAATTATATCTTTATTATAAACTTCCACTCAATCCAGTCTTATTATCTTCAATACATTTTAAAAGAGCTATATTATTATTTTTCACAAAATTCTACATTTTACATATTTAATCCATTACTTTCATATTTATTTAAATAATAGAACATTACCAATATTTATGGACATGGAGTTATCAATTGTTACTCCAGAGCATATTATTCATTTTCTATTCAGCCATTATGTTAGTAAAGAGAATATATGTAACATATTTCATGATTTTTATTACATGTTGGCACATAATAAAGTCATTATGCAAATGTGTTTTAATTTTTATCCTTGTGTGGTCAAATCTAAGAAACCAATCTTACTAGACTTCTAATCACGGAATGGGTACGATTCTAAGTTTTGGTTCATTACATGACATATTTTCATACTTATCTCTATCGGAGTTTCAAACTTTGTAAGGTGGTCCTCTCATCAATAGTGATTGTCCAAACTCACCTCAATATTTGGGGTTGTAAAAAATTTGACAATTGATGATAGAGTCTCCTCATGGAGCTTCAACTGAGCTTACAAGATTTGTGTCTTGGATGCTTGTTGTAGGGTTCTAACTATATTTACTACCTTCCTAGAATGTTATTTGGTTTGTATTTATTGTTGAAATTATCTATGAACATTTTCTCACACTATGCTCTGGAGGAGTTTCAAATTCTACAAGGTGACCCTCTTATTAACAATAATTTCTTCAAAATATCAATATATTTTTATAATAAAAAGAATCGGACCATTGATGAGAGTCATCCACATATCTCAAATGTGCTTCAAAGATTGGTGTGTGGGACATTCATTCTAGGATTTTAACTAAATTTACTACCTTTCTAGAATGCTATTAATGTTGCATCAAATTAATTTGGAATTTGGAAACACCATTTTCTTAAACTAGAGAGTGAAGGAGTTTTAAATCATTTATGGTTACCCTCTCATATACAATCCTTTTTTATACAGTCTTGGATGTATAAATTCTTAGATTGCGTTGTATTTGAGAGTTGTTGATAGAGAGACCCCAAGAATATGAAAATATAGTTCCAAGGTTAGTGTGTGAAACATGTAATGAACATTTAATTAATTAGGGTTGTACTAAAATTAATAGAAACATATAATGGCATTTTTTTCACACAAGGGTCTGAAGAAGTACAAATTATGTGATATGACCCTCTCATAGAAAATCATTTGCTTTGTGATTTTAGATGGATAAAGTTAGGGATTGCAAATAAATAGACATTTATAGATAGAATCACCTACAAGAGCTTGAAATATCCTTCAAAGGTTGGTGTGTTGACATATTCATTGTAGGGTTCTTTTGAGTTTTAATACCTTCCCACATTTTTGTGTGAATTACTTGAGGAGAAAGATTTGCATTGTCAAGCCATGTAACTAAGTGTTTTTCATGTGCTACCATTTTTCTCAGTGGTCCTGTATCAACTTGTATTACTAAATTGATAGGTGTTGTTGATTTTTAGGGTTGTATTAGATTCTCTCCCCAACCATCATTTTTTAACTTCTTTCCCCTTGCGACATTTGTGGGTTCATTGTAGATGTAGTTATTGTGGCATTTATTCTTGTATACTATCACCAAAAAAACTATCATGTTAGTGGTTTCCTTGTTTACATGATGACGTTTTTGGTGACTGGGTGCACTAATTCTTCCCCCAATATATATGTGTTTCATCTTTGTATCAAATGCCATAATTTGTCCACATATGCAATGTTTGATGTATGAGTACAAATACAACTGTATAATATACAAAATGCTACCAACTAGAGTACACATCTGTCATTATTGTCGCTTCACTTGGATATGAGGAAACAAACATATCCTACTCAAAGCCCTACATGTGTATCATTATCACAAATATGAGTTTTCTCCTATTATGAGGTCTGTAATAACACTCATCTACATAGTCTCAATTAATTAATGCGATTTTCTTGTCATGCATTAAAGTTAGTGGCTACCTCCAAAAATCCTAGTTTTGATTGATGTACAAGATGAGTGGTCCATGATTGTCACTTCTTTTGATTATTTTGTGTTCCTTGTCAATTACTAAGTGCTTTAGTTATTTTTTATTCAATATGACATTATATTTCATATGAATATTTTGATGATTATTTTTCCTACATAATCTATGAAATTGTCCCATTTGTGTAGTTTGTCCTTATACATATAAGGTCTAAATTAGTTTATCAAGTCATTAGTCCATAGTAAAATTTTCACATTTATTAGGTCTTTTGAAGCAAACCATGATAACTCAACTGTTTGGTAGTTTGAATCAATTGTAGAGGGTCACTTATGTTATAACAACATGATCAAGTAATAAAATGTCTGACTATGCAAGTAGTCGCATCATATAATGTTGGCATGAAATATATTTGTTTGTACTATATTTGAGGTTGCATGCATGTCTATTAATTGCTACAATTGACAATACCTACTACATTTGGCATACTTAGAGCATGTTAGTTTGTTTTAGTAAGTGATACTATTCCAATATGTTAGAATGAAAATATTGTTTGAAAAAAATGTTTGAACTTTCTAAATGAACACCTCAGGCAATCTTCTTATGAAATATTTCTATTTGAATCACATTTGAGTTATAGACATGTCTTATTATTATATTAATTTGAGATCCCTATCACATTTACTGTATGTGTATCAGCTAGGTTGTTTGAATCCATCGTCTTATTTCACATATGTTAGAATGAAAATATTAATTAACTCAACACGTTTGGACTTTATGAATGAAAACGTTGAACATTAGCATAAAATATTGTTATTTGAATGAATTATGAGTTATAGAAAAGTCATAAAATTTCTTCAATCCCTAATCCCTACTACATTTTATATATGTGTATCATGCCAACTTGATTGAATCAAACACATTACTTCATATATGTATAGTGACAATATGAATTAACTCAAAGGTTCCAACTTGTGCATATACACCTCTTGAAATCTAAGTAGGAAATAATGTTATGACAAAATCAAACCTGATGTTAAAGAAAAAATTTGTTCCATCTCCTCTGTCGACAATGCCAACTACATTTAGAACATTTTACACTGTCTTTTTTTTAACCAATTGTGGACTTCGAAGAATGGCAATACCTAACAAAAGAAAATTTCAAATTTTTGATGAAAAACTATTTCAATATCAGTATGACATGTTGTTGTTTCAATCATATAATAAGATACATACAAGTCATATTAATTGCTTCAATAGTCAACCCCTACTGTATTTTTGTTGCTTGTGTGTCATGTCAGGTTAAGTGAATCAATCACATTATTTCACGTTGTTGGTTGTATGACTTGAAAACCATCATACGACTAATGTTAATTATTAATATACAGAAAAATACACCTATTATGTTTTTTTAGTATGGAGATAATGAATAAATATGATAGTCCTGAGAACATTTTAACTCCATGACATATGGTTTGGGTTGAGAATATGAACCTAAATAATATGTATACTTTGAAATTCATTATGGTTATGTCCCTTGTCATTTATTATGTGGATTTCTTACAGAAATAACAATATATAAGACTAGGATATGTTTCTTTATTTATGATATTGGATATCAATTCAAATACATGGGAACTTGTTTAGGAAGAAAGTTATACTTGACATACCCATTATGAGAATGACACATGGAAGCCATGTCATGGTAGTCATAGTTGTATCTCAATGTGATAGTAGTGATGATGATCCTTATTGCAAAAATTACTATAGTAATCACATGTTGTTCAACGTACTTTATCACTACCTAGCATGACTTTGAATAAGGATTGCCATACATGTATTGTTTGGCAAACTATGACACTCGTCAATTACTGAGCGATATAGATGGAATTATTCCCTCCATTGGAGTGATATCCTAGCCACTTGATAATCAAGATTACTGAATGCATGGACATACACATGTCAGTCAATATATGATATTGAGCCCACACAATCTCAATAGTGTACTATAGTTCAAGAAACATAATATTTGGAGGATGAAAAATTTATGCCTTGAGTTCAGTCTGGATATACATGACAAAGGGAATATATGGTCATGGTAACATTGATCAATTACAAGTTAAAGTTGTTCACAACTTATTCCAATTACTTGGATGGGAATGACATGTTTCTATATACCTCTCTTTACTTATGAGGTAGCAATTGTAGGGAAATAAGGCCACAAAGCAGGCAACATAATCAAAAAAATTTAACTACCTTATTCCCCTTAAACTAATGGATCACTTAAATAATTATAAAATGAAAAATATGGTTTGGAGGATATACGTAGTCTAGGATAAAGTCCATTAACAATCTCCTCTTCATGGTTGTGCACCCTTTCTTGAACTCATACTAAAACAACATCTACATATGCATATGGGTTGATCACCACAATCAACAGGTTGATGTTGTCCTCCTAGCGGGAAAAGTATACACAACTCTAGTGTAGTCCACATGATCCATAGAGAACTTTTGCCATTCTAGTAGAACAAACAATAAGGACTTGTCCCTTCATGTTGGGGTACTAGTCACCAACTTTGTCTCCCAAAATTGTTCTACCTTGCTATCCTTCCCTTTATCAGTTAGGACTTGCTTGGGTTCTCTCGATTACCATAATCTGAGAAGACAAACAATTGTCAGAAGCGATTGAGTTGTCTATAGGAATCCAACAATACCCATCTATTTATAGGAGGGTTAAGGTCAGGGTTACCAATCTGTGAGGGAGTGGAAGGGACCAGAATCTCATGAATTTTTGCAACCTACAAAAGCCGAAATGATCAGTTCACCAAAGAACTAATCGGATTACCCAGTGAACTCGTCATTTGATCATGTTTCCCAATCACAACTGTATTGGAAATTCTAATCCTATTAGTGCAAGACACGACATCAACACTAATCCTTGATGCAATCGAATTGCTCTTGTAAATGGGCAGTTCATCTCATGAACCGATTGTCTCATGAACATGAGACAATTGGTTCACTTAGTGAATCAGTTGATTTATGCTTGGTTCATCCACATTTTTGGCCAATGCAAAATCCAATCAACCTGACACTCCAACTGGTTGGTTCAATACTAAACCAGTTGGTGTGAAGTCCAATCAGTCAATTGTTGTTTAAATTGAGTACCTAAACATTTTAGTAGTCAATTTAATTATCATTCATGAATAAACTTATATTCCAAGTGAATTACTATGTGTGTGACCCTACATGTCCCATATTACGTTGGCAATGAATGTCCATAACCAATTATGACATCACAATCAAAGTGGGGTGCCTAGTCACAGATCAATGCTACCCAAGTAAATGAAAATTTGGAGAACAACTTCAACCTACAATCTGTTATTGGTGTTACAGTGTTTGTGTTTATCCTTTGTCACTAATATCTAGTTTGAACTCGAGGATGGAATTGTCATCCTCTTCAATCCTTCAATCTTGTTCTTTGAACCAGAATAGACCGTCTGAGATATATGTAAGATCAATATCACATATTGACTCACATGAGCATGGTCATGCCTTTCCTAATCTCACTTATCAAGTGGCCAGGATATCATACTCTTATAGGAGGGACAAATCCCATCTACTTCACTCCCAATCATCCCCATGTGTCACAGTTCACCCCATCATCACCTTTATGGCAACCCTTATTCAGGATCATGGTGGATAATGTCAAAGCATACCGAACGACGTGTGTTGAGAGTGTGAATTCAGGTCTAAGAACCACAATCACCACCAACAATATAAG
Source organism: Alisma plantago-aquatica (assembly GCA_963693085.1). Taxonomy (NCBI): domain Eukaryota; kingdom Viridiplantae; phylum Streptophyta; class Magnoliopsida; order Alismatales; family Alismataceae; genus Alisma; species Alisma plantago-aquatica. Next base: position 631,131,497 of record OY856411.1, read on the forward strand.
AGATGATTTTGACTACCAGTTATGGTCTCCATGTGTCACTCTTATGGTGGGTCTATATGATACACTATTCTCTAACAAATATCTATATACTTGGTTTGGTATCACATATCATGAGTAATGAGATTCTACCATCAACCATGTAGTAATGCACCCGAACACCACATTTATGGAAACTCTAGTTTAAGGTTATGGTGGATGATGTCAAAGTACATTGAATGACATGTGATGAGTGTAGTGATTTCTGATCTAACAACCAAAATCACCACCATCACTATAAGAGAGGATTCTGACTACTAATCACAATTTCCATGTATTAATTTTAAGGTGAGTTTGTCTGATACACTGTTCTCTAACATGTGTCTATGTGTTTGGTTTGATATCACATATCATCACTTAATGAGATTATGTCATCAACCAACAAACACTTTAGTCTTATGTGTTGTTGTTGTCTATCAACCTTCACAATAACATCCGAATATGGACATAACAAGAATGCATATACTCTTGACATATGTATGATCTCATTGTTTAGGTCCTCAACCTGAAGACATATGCCTTTGAGTAATATCATTCTTTAAACACTTATAATGTTATGTCATTATCTCGTAATTGAATAAAATAGAATAAATTGGAAGATTGACTTTATTATTAATCAAATCATTTATAAGATATGCAATTAAAACCATCATATGATTGGGTCTCTGGGGATACACACCAATAGTAATACTATCACAAGTAGTTGACATTAGAGGGAGGTTGCTTATTTACTATATGTAAACTAGACATGAGTCCATGTGCTCATTCAACTTCCAACCCAGTTTCATCTAAAACACATAAATCAACCTCAAAGGTGGATTGATACAATATAGTTTACTTCTTATACCTCTAGGAAACATCACCTCCTCCCAATAGGAAAACATATCATGAGACCCCATTACTTCCAGAGTTCATGATTGTAACACACTTGACCTAGCTTTATGCTTAAATATGATTTCTTTGAATAATGAGATGCTTAAACCATAATTTAATCTTCTAAAATGTTTTAATATCACGTGATAGGTCTTTGGTTTCAATTTGGTTCAATTTGATTGAAGTTTGAACCATCTTTGCTATATAATTGGTTATTTTGAATTAGTTTGCAATTTACCCATAATTGAGAGTTTGATTGACGTTTGATGATGGAACACTTTATGGTGTTCTAAGGTTTCTAGGGTTTGCTACATGGAAGTGGTGACAAACTAGGGTTTCGGGTGTTGCAACTACTACCCCACTTTTGGGTGAGGGTAGCGACCACAACGCATGATCTCAGGTCATGTGGTTTCGACCTAAACAACTTAGAGGTAAAAGCACCTCTTGTCCTTTGGTGTATCGACCATGTATATATGCATACATGATGGATTAGGTATTTGGGTCGAAATTAAGAATGGATGAAGTGTTATGACCTAGATGATGCACTTTCTAGATAAATATGAAAATTTCATATTTTTGCATGTGGGGGAGGATAAGACCAAGAGGTTGAAGGACATGTGTCCTTGGGTGATCTAGAATATTGACACATCACCAACCACTTTCTCTCTCTCCCTTGGGGTATATATCCCTTCTCTTCATGTATGAGATACTTTTCAACTTCCTCTTCTTCCCCCCTTGAATGTGAACTGACCTTGGAGCTTCAGGATCAAGAAGGAACATATCTTGAAGCTAGGGTGGCTGATCCATCTTGCATGTGGTGCAAGATCATCATTTTGGTGGTGGCTTATTGGATAATCTCTTCTCATGGTAAGTGATTCAAACCCTGGATCTAGTTTCCCCTTTCTTCTTCATATTCTTCTTCCTCCATCTTGACCATGAGGGCTGTGCATGGTCCATGGAGATTTCTCTTGGAGATTTCTTCTTCTGTTGGGTTGAAATCATGTTTGTTGTAACCTAGGTTTTTTTTTTGTGACCAAGAGAACCCACCCCGGGCAATCCTAACATGATAAACCCTTGAGGCATGAGAGGATGTGTTCCAATCACCCCCTCCCATGCCTAATCAGTGTGAATTGCCATTCACAAAGTGCCTTCAGTGAGGTTTGAACCTGGGTCCTTCATTGGGACTTACCAAGCTTTTACCACTCAGACTACTATGGCTAAACTTTGTAACCTAGGGTTTCTTCATCTTCTACCTTGGTTCAAAGTTAGGGTTTGGGTTTTCTTTTCCCTAGACTCTTCTTTAACCATGGTGTTCCTCTCTTTTGAAGGAGACCCGATGGTCAAAGGTTTGGATTAGTTGGAGCTTCCTTTTCTTCTTTGGATCTTAAGATCAAGGAAGCTTGGATCATCCACTATAGGTGAGTTATATAACTTCTTCCTCCTCTGTTATGTGCAACTTAAAACCTGATTATATGTTCTTTCTATGTTGTTGTTATAGATCTTAAAAATATATTCTTTTTGAGAAGAAAGTGATGATAGTTATGTTTGAGATATATTGTATCTCAAAGATTATGTATACTTCTTGTAAACCCTATAATACTTGTACCCGATTTGAGAAATATATGTTGATCTTTGTTCTTTGATTCATAGAACCATGTTAGATCTGTTCGGTGAGTACATGCTCATATAATAGGGTGTTTTTGAACCTACTTAGATGTTTAGAAATCTTGTTTTCCTTCTCCTAATCATAACTCCAATGGTGACTTGTATAATCATGATCTAGGGTATGAAGAACACCCTTGAATAGGTTTTTTGATCTTGGATGATGGTTGATGTTCACTATTTTCTACCAAGGTGTTATGACCTATTGGTAGTAGGCTAGATGCCATGTAGGTCGCAACATCATGTTGCATGAGGTCGCAACACCTATGATGGTGTGTGGTGGTTATCATGCCTGCTAAGGGGTCAAAACACTTTAGGGTTTTGAAGGTAGTGACCATATGAAAGTATTACGACCGATATCATTATGTTTAGGGTTGAAAAAATGGAAAGATGATGGTTTAGACCATGAAAGTGTTACAGTCGATACACCACATGTAGTTGAGGTCTAAATACTATCCCCTTGTGGGTTGAGTCCATGAATGGTTAAGGTTGAAACACCTTGAAGTGTGGAGGTCGAAACACTTTGGTTGGAGGTCAAAACACTTTGGTTGGAGGTTGAGACTATAATGCCTGAGCCCACTGCCCAAGGCTCTAGCAGGGTTTCAGGAATGACGACTGGCCCCACAGACCACCACTAGCCTTAACTGCGCACTTTGTCCACAACGACGCGCAAGCCATGATCAACTTCTCGACTGGTCACCCATCCTAATACTACTCCAAGCTGAGCACGCTTAACTGTGGAGTTCTTTAGTGATGGGATCCCGGAAAGGAGGTGCACCTTGGTGATATGGGTAGCCCTTTCCAACATGCGTGGACCGCACAGCTCAAAGACTGGCATGCCAAAGGCCCACGTGGGCCCCACCTACTGGAGGGGAATTGGCTCTTGTACCATTTGTAATGTCCGGGCCCACTGCCCTAGGCTCTAGTAGAGTTTCACTATTTTCTACCAAGGTGTTATGACATATTGGTAGTAGGCTAGATGCCATGTAGGTCGCAACATCATGTTTCATGAGGTCGCAACACCTATGATGGTGTGTGGTGGTTATCATGCCTGCTAAGGGATCAGAACACTTTAGGGTTTTGAAGGTAGCGACCATATGAAAGTATTACGACCGATACCATTATGTTTAGGGTTGAAAAAATGGAAAGATGATGGTTTAGACCATGAAAGTGTTACAGTCGATACACCACATGTAGTTGAGGTCTAAATACTATCCCCTTGTGGGTTGAGTCCATGAATGGTTAAGGTTGAAACACCTTGAAGTGTGGAGGTCGAAACACTTTGGTTGGAGGTCAAAACACTTTGGTTGGAGGTTGAGACTATAATGCCTGAGCCCACTGCCCAAGGCTCTAGCAGGGTTTCAGGAATGACGACTGGCCCCACAGACCACCACTAGCCTTAACTGCGCACTTTGTCCACAACGACGCACAAGCCATGATCAACTTCTCGACTGGTCACCCATCCTAATACTACTCCAAGCTGAGCACGCTTAACTGTGGAGTTCTTTAGTGATGGGATCCCGGAAAGGAGGTGCACCTTGGTGATATGGGTAGTCCAATCATTCCTTTTAAGATCATCTTATCCAAGGTCTCAAATCCTAGGATGTTACAATCTCCCCCACTTAGACTCTTGACATCCTCGTCAAGGCTCAACTATATGGCCTCATAATCATCCCCATTTCAGTGCTGACCCTAATGACTCATGTACACCCAGCTCCCGACCATGTCTACCAATGCAAGGGTGGCTCCATCAACTTGGATAGCCCTTTCCAACATTCCTGGACACTACCAGCGCATGGGCAGCTCCATCAACTCGGATAGCCCTTTCCAACATGTGTGGACCGCACGGCTCAAAGACTGGCATGCCAAAGGCCCACGTGGGCCCCACCTACTGGAGGGGAATTGGCTCTTGTACCATTTGTAATGTCCGGGCCCACTGCCCTAGGCTCTAGTAGAGTTTCAGGAATGACGACTGGCCCCACAGACTACCACTAGCCTTAACTGCGCACTTTGTCCACAACGACGCGCAAGCCATGATCAACTTCTCGACTGGTCACCCATCCTAATACTACTCCAAGCTGAGCATGCTTAACTGTGGAGTTCTTTAGTGATGGGATCCCAGAAAGGAGGTGCACCTTGGTGATATGGGTAGCCCTTTCCAACATGCGTGGACCGCACAGCTCAAAGACTGGCATGCCAAAGGCCCACGTGGGCCCCACCTACTGGAGAGGAATTGGCTCTTGTACCATTTGTAATGTCCGGGCCCACTGCCCTAGGCTCTAGTAGAGTTTCAGGAATGACGACTGGCCCCACAGACCACCACTAGCCTTAACTGCGCACATTATCATCACTCACGTGCAAGCCAGGATAAACTTCCCGACTGGTCACCCATCCTAGTACTATGCACCTTGGTGATAAGGGTAGTCCAATCATTCCTTTTAAGATCATCTTATCCAAGGTCTCAAATACTAGGATGTTACAATCTCCCCCACTTAGACTCTTGACGTCCTCGTCAAGGCTCAACTATATGGCCTCATAATCATCCCCATTTCAATGCTGACCCAAATGGCCCATGTACACCCAACTCCCAACCATGACTACCAACGCAAGGGTGGATCCATCAACTTGGATAGCCCTTTCCAACATGCCTGGACACTACCAGCGCATGGGCAGCTCCATCAACTCGGATAGCCCTTTCCAACATGCGTGGACCGCACGGCTCAAAGACTGGCATGCCACAGGCCCACGTGAGCCCCACCTACTGGAGGGGAATTGGCTCTGATACCATTTGTAATACCTGAGCCCACTGCCCAAGGCTCTAGCAGGGTTTCATGAATGATGACTGGCCCCACATACCACCACTAGCCTTAACTGTGCACTTTGTCCACACCAACGCGCAAGCCAGGATCAACTTCCCGACTGGTCACCCATCCTAGTACTACTCCAAGCTGAGCACACTTAACTATGGAGTTCTTTAGTGATGGGCTCCCGGAAAAGGAGGTGCACCTTGGTGATATGGGTAGTCCAATCATTCCTTTTAAGATCATCTTATCTAAGGTCTCAAATCCTAGGATGTTACAGAGACACTCATATCTTATGAGTTTAATACACCTAGAATGGTTGAGGTCGATACATCATCTTGATCTAGGGTCAAAACACCAAGTGTTGTGGTCATGACACATTGAGTGTGTTTGGGTCGTAACACATGAATAATAATGGGTCGATACACTTATACTCATGTATGTATATATGGTCAATACACAGTGTAATGATCAATATGAGATGATGTGACTATGAATGGTTAATCATTAACCATGATGCTTTACTCTATAACTCTCCAATAATGTGGGAAAAGATGGGGTTAGGGTTTAGAGAGTGAATGGTGATATGAAACTCTAATTGATTACATATAAACCCTAACCCTAATCTATTGCTCGTATGATGTATGTGGTTGCCTTACATGGAGATTATTGTTCTATAATAGAGTGTTCTCTCTCCTATATATGAAACCCTAACTTTGTAGGTAAGATAGATGTGCATAGCTAAGAGAATGCTATGGTAAACCTTGTCAATACATGGTGTTGATTATAAGCATACATTATTGTTGAGATATCTTATGATATTGATTGCATAGGTTTCATGTGATGTGAACCTCATGAATTGTTGAGTTCCTTGAGCATAGTTTAAGAGGTGAAATCCTCCAGAAATGGAATTGAGGGATTGACATCCCATTGTGATATGATATAGTTAATGACCTTGTGAGAGTCAGTAATATCAATGTCTTGTAATCATGAGGCACCTTATTGATAGTGGGTTTCAATACCATGTTGGTTCATGGTTGATATATTTATATGAGGCGTGGTCATGACACATGCATGATATAATGAGATGGAACACACACACACATATATATGTATATATATATATATATATAATTATGATGATACATAGTGTTGTAGATATCATGAGCAACTCATGTCCAACTAATGATGTTAAATCCTAATCATGTCCTTTTCCCCTAATATGCTCCAAGAGAGTGGGAAGTGATTCAATTGAAGTTTGGTGCAATAATCTTGATGTAAACTCTAAATGTCTATGTGAGTGAACTCTAACCCTAATCTAGGGTATGTTATACTTGTTAAACATGCATGGATGAATAGTATATAATTATATCTCTCTCCTAATTGTATGGATCTAGTTGCTGGTTAATTGAGTAACATAGCTAGTACATGCTAGAAAAATGATTAAATGACAGTAGATGATGGCCATAAGCCTTGATGAAGTGCACTAGAATTGTAAATATGTGAATGTGCACACTTAGTTATAAATTATAATGATTAACCCTAATACACTCAAATATTATGAGATATAATGAAATTAGAGATTAGTAATTAAATTGTGTCATGAAACGCTATGTGGTTAGCCATGAATATCTAAAACCAAATTGAAGGGATATATGATACATTGCTTACATTGCCTAAAATATTTCATATGATGATATATCAATAAGTACTCTCTATCTGTCTTTGTATAATGTTGACCTTGCATGTGAAATGAGTATCATATCTAGTGATTTCTATGGTGTATATGTGATATGACATAGGTGATGCTTATATGCCTGATGAGGCATGGTATGATGGTTATCGTAGCTAGTGATTGCAATGGTGTATATGTAATGTGAAACATGTAATGGTTATATGCTGGTTGAGGCATGATGAGAGAATAATGAGTTACAAGAATAATGTGATTCGTCTTATCACCTAGTGAAGGCTTGATGCCTAGTGTGAGGTTATATTTCTCTAGTAATGTGATAAGGGATTAACATCCCCAGTGATGTGATAATAGCAATCAGCCTGATATGGAAGTGTTAACAAGTGGGATGATTGATGGCCTTGTTTAAGGTAGTGAGATAGTGTTGCTCTGAGATGATGTGACAAGTTCACACCTTACATGTTTTATATCTTATGAAGTTGTTTCACAGTTATGCTTACTAGATTGAATTAGGGTTTTGTATGTCCACTTGTATAATGGAACCTAAATTCACTCAATTGACATAACTAATAAAGTGAAACCTTAATCATTTAGTTGCCCTATACCATATATCCATCTTTAACATCAGTATCTAGCTGGATGGTGAAATGAGTGACTCCTACAGGAAACTCAGAGTGCATATTATTGAATATACATGGTGCAATTGAATTATTTCTTTGTACCCTTAAATTGTTGAAATAGTGATGTGATACTTTGATATGGAACATGCCATGCGTGCGCCAGTTCAATAGTGTTGTGCTATGTACCAAGGTAGGCTAGTTGTTTTACAGGAACATAGCTTTGACTATGAGTTGCGTATTTACAGGACTATAGCTGCAACTATAAGTTGTTGTGTTTGCAGTTTGACTATATGTCACTGTGTTGCAGACTCGAGCCGACCAAGTAGCACTGGTGATGTTCATGGAGACCAACTCTTCCATTGATCGTGTATGGTACTGATTTTGACTTAGCCGTGATCAGTTGGATCTGAGTGGTACACCTCAAATCCTCAGGGCATAATTATTAAAGATGTAACGTAGTCATGTAGTGTTATTTCTTAGGGTCACTTTAGAATAACATTGGATGACCACCTTGTTGTGTTTCTTATACTGAGCATTTTATAAAGTTGTATGTGTTCTTCATATTCCTTCTTGAAGTATAAGATGATCTACTATTCAGTTGTAGATCCTTGAACCACTTAAATGGTGATAATTGCCTTGCTTATATCATTTATCTGAATCTGTCTATCTATTAATAGTAAAACTTATTGTTTAGCTTATCAATGCTTATAATATATGTTGATAGAGAGATATCTCTCGCTAGGACTTTGGTCTCACCCTGTGGGATCCACATTGTTTTAGGTGGACAGACAAGCTGAGAAAGATATCATGTGGTTGAAACTAACAATACAAAGAGCTATAGATAGTGGATCATGGATATGCAATTTGTGTCTAGTAATAGATTCCTATGTGTTGTCCATGTACACTCAAGTCCTTGGGGGTATTTTTGTGAATATCATACATCATTTTGGGTTTTTGGCTGTATGCCATAGTGAAACAGACAAGTTTTGTATATGAGAACAAGTGATGATATGTAACATGTTGTGTTTAAATAACCAATGAATATTGCTGTAACACCCCTCCCTAGGGTTACATACATAACCAGCGGAAGCACAGCCTAATCCCTAACATTATCCATAATGTGGGTACTTGGCATTTCGGGGAGGGATTATCACAACCATGATATTCATTGCACAAAATAGAGTTTAAATAAACCATCACAGGATCAAGATTACAATTTCTCATTCTCAAACCTTAACAAATTTTACATGTGCATACATATGGTAAAAGGAAAAAGATCTATAAACTGGGTATGGTTGGCGCCCCACCAAAGCTCTTCTACTTGTAGGTCCTTGAGCTAGGGTTTCCTCCTTAGATGGACTTCCCTCCTTAGCTAGCTTCCAACCTGTGGGCATCACGCCCCCAGCCATGCATCAAACAAATGGTAAGTGGATTGAACATGTTATGATATAAGAAACTTGAAAACTGAAAATAAGCATTAGCATTAAACATTGAAAAGACATGCATTTTCTTTTAGATCAATTTCTTTTATCTTAACTTACATAAGTAACCTTGGGTTGCACAAATGTGCCTCTTCTCTTATGCACCGAAGTGCCTCTTAGGTTGCACCAAAGTGCCTCTTCTCTTATGCACCAAAGTGCCTCTTCTCTTGTGAGGTACTTATATAAGCTTAACATTTACATTTTCTTCTTTCTCTTAAAGCTCTTAACTTTACACTTAACTTTATTTGTAGCTTTATCATTAAGATCCATGAAGATGATACTATACATAATATGCAATTCAATTTATCTCCACTTTACTGACTTTAGGAATTAAGAACAGTAAATAACATAAATGTGACATGCATTGAAATCCATACATGCATAATAATTCAAAACAAGATAATTATATGTTCAATTGCATGGACCACTTACATTTTCACTTGGATAGTGAATTCTCTCTCTTCCTAGGTTGAGTGAGTCATAACCACTCTGTGGGTCTAGAGAACCCTACTTGTCCTGTTCCAAACATATGTCACATCAAAATATATTTTATTCAAAATCTTAAACCCTGAATTCACTTCTACAAAAAATCAAGGTTTGGTGATTCAAAATCAGGCTGTGTAAACCACATATTCGGATTCCTCTCAAAAAACCCTTTAAAAAACATATTTTTGCTCATTTTTCTGAGCATCGAGCGATTTATTATGAATTAACGAAAATAGACCAATTAGAAATTGAATAAATGCCACATAGGCGACCCTTTTATCCACTAGGTTGTTGGGCCCGACTGAGTTGGGCCAATGAGAGCCCACCAACTCTGCACGGGTCTCTCCCAACTGCATTAGTGGTCAACCGAAAATAAAAGGGGGTGGAAACCCAAAAATACCCCTACGACGTTAATCTATTTATCAAAACAACCGGGGGCATCTAGGTCTTTTTGAGACCTGGATTTTTCACCCTGTTTTTCCCTCTTGGCCCAACGACGAACACAGGTACCTGGAGATCGATTCTCCGATCAGAGCTCATGGAGGATGATCCCAATCGAGAACCCAAACATCTGGGTGGCTTCCCGGTTCCAAGTCGAGGTCAAAGACCCTACTCTCGAGCCCAGGCGAGCAGTCGAGCTCCATGCCACTGCTGCCGTGAAGGGGGAAGCGAGTCGAGATGGCCAACTCCGTAGAATCCTAAAGAGACGACAAGAGGGTAGTAGGGATCCATCTGTGAAGACCTGGCGAGGTCAAAGACAACAAAGCGTGAAGGAGGAGGACCACATGAGGTCATGTTCCACGCCACACCGCAAAAACAGGGAAAACACCCCGAGGCGAAGACCAAGGTACATCATGTGGTAAAGCACCCAAAATCGGTCGAGAATTATTCTAGGAGGCGCGGCGAGGCGGACAGAAGTGATACCAGGGTCGGAGACCCACTGACGCGCCATGGAGGTATGCGCTGGTGAGGGAGGGGAAAACGTCCCTACAGGGTACAGCGATCAAGGGCATGGAGAGCCAATACGACGATCCAACCAGAACGAACGGAGGTCGAGGGTGCTCACCGCGCTCCTGATTGAGCCGAGGCACTGGAGGAGGCTAGGGCGGAGCCAAGGTTGCCGGAAAGATATCTTGAGTAGGTTGGGGAGCTTTAGGGTCCTGGAGGTTCAATTGAGGGTGGAGGAATACAGAGTGAAGCTCTTCGATGCTCCTGGGCTGATTAAAAAGGAAAGAGGGACTACCCGAGCCTCTGCAACTTTATGGCAATGAAGGGGAAACCTGCCCTTTTGGGCATTTCATCAAAAGAGAGAGATGGAGGGTGAGTGATGGGTCATTTGGTTTGGGAGAGTCTCACGAAACCGCTAGTCAAGAAATCCTGGAGAAAGGTGGAATGATGAGGGAGAGCGAGGTCAGAGAACACACAGCCTATGACTCGACTTCATTCACGAGAGAAACGGAGGAAGAAGATAACTGGCATACCATTGGATCTTGATCCAATGGTTGCCGTGCACCCGTGCGAGGAATAAAACAAAAGTAACGCATGACGAAGATATAAATCCGACTTTAGGGAAAAAAATCAAAGACATTAAATACAAATCCTATTCAAACTATAATCCAACCTTTCCTAATTTAATTGGAGGGTCAAACAAACTCCAAATGAGCCCAAATTTAGACCATTGACCAATCAAAGGATCTAGAACATTCCTAGACAATTATATTTAGGTTTTCTCAACATTTGGTCCACGTTTTCTATTTTTGTTCCTTATCTTAATTTAAGATTACAAACTAATTAAATAATTAATATAAAGGTTTCTTTTGTGAGTTCTTGCTCCAAATTACGAGATAAATGATATTTGTCTCTTTCAAAATCATTCCACACCTCTTTATTGCCTTCTTGTGTACTTTATTTGGAGGAGAGAGAAAAATGAATATTAAAGGATTTATCTTGAAATCTATAAAAAGGAAAAGAATACTTATTACCCAAGTGATTTGAATTTCGAATTTCTTGCTTCTTTATCTTTCTCTTTCTCTTTCCCTCCCATTACTTTTAGATTTATTTGATAAAAGAAAAAAGGAGGCATATTACCAAGATTACACAAATATTTACAATGCATTAATATAGAGGAAAAACTTGTTTCGAGCCTTTTCTTATTTCTATTTGCATTGAAATCCTATAGGAAAAACTATTTTAGACAAATTGCATTAAGGCCATTAACAAAATATTATTTAAAGAAAACTACATAAAAGGTTTTATTTTACTCATAAAAATTAGGGATGTTACATTACTACCCACCTTAATAAAATTTCGTCCTCGAAATTTTTCTAGGCTACCCACCTTAGGGATTTTCATATTTTTAACATAAAGCATTGATATATTCTCATTACCATGTAAAACCATAGTTCCATACATTGCATGAAAGATAAAGTTCTAAAAAGAAAAGAACTATCCTACTAGACTCTACTCGGTCTTATCATCCTCACTATCATCTACCATACCAAAGATTCTAGCATGTCTCTTCTTTTTAGGTGCTTGGTTGACATTAGGCTCTTTCTTCTGGAACTTGGGGCAGTTAGGTCTAATGTGGCCTTTCTCACCACAAGCATAGCAAACACCTGTTCCAAACCTACATTCACCTAGGTGATATTTGGAGCACTTAGCACATTGGGTCTTCCCATCCTAGTTTGCATGCTTGTTTGGAACAACTTCAGCCGGTGCCTTCCTTTTCTTATCGTTGTGGTGATTGGAGTTGTGGTTGTTGTGATGACTCTCCTTCTTCCAAGCTCTTCCTGGATGATCCTCTAACTCTAGGGAAGCATCTAGGGCACTCTGGAGTGTACGGTGTCCACGTCCTGCCAAGGCAAAGCTAAGGTCTGGCTTGAGACCTCGAATGAACTTCTTGGTCTTGCGACTTTCATCATAGTCGTAGCTGTACTTCTGCAGGATCCGAAACTTCATCGCATATTGGGTGACCGTCATGTCACCATGTTGACGTAGATTCTGAAATTCTTCCTCCTTCTTCTCGATCATGGCTTCAGATATATAGTGGTTTTTGAAGGCTTCAGAAAATTCCTCCCATGTGAATGGAGGAGCATCAGCTTCACGAGAACCTAGTAGGTTCTCCCACCAAGTCCTAGCAACACCCTTCAGCATATGCGTCCCAAAACGGACCTTGGAGTGGTTGGGGCAGTCTAGGTCACGAAAGCAATGTTCCATGTGCTGCATCCAGCTCTCAGCTTTTCCCACCACGTCCACCTCTTCTTCCCCAGCAAAGGAGTCAGGCTTGATCTTCAAAAAGTAAACTAGGGAAAGCTCGGGGTTGACCCTAGGGTTGTTCATTTGTCCTTCTCCTCTTCCCATGGCAGTGGCTAGGGCTCTAACAAGGACATCAAAGGGAACCATGGGGGTTTCATTATGCGGAGATCCTCATTGTTCTCCCATGCTGACAGATTCACCTTCATCTCCATCCATGGCTACCTTTACGTTCTCACCTTTCTTCTTAGGAGCCATCACTGTGAAAAGGACATAAACTACATGAGATCATGAGAAAAGCCTGGTGGCCAACCATATTTTGTCTCTGATACCATTATTGTAACACCCCTCCCTAGGGTTACATACATAACCAGCGGAAGCACAACCTAATCCCCAACATTATCCATAATGTGGGGTACTTGGCATTTCGGGGAGGGATTATCACAACCATGATATTCATTGCACAAAATAGAGTTTAAATAAACCATCACAGGATCAAGATTACAATTTCTCATTCTCAAACCTTAACAAATTTTACATGTGCATACATATGGTAAAAGGAAAAAGATCTATAAACTGGGTATGGTTGGCGCCCCACCAAAGCTCTTCTCCTTGTAGGTCCTTGAGCTAGGGTTTCCTCCTTAGATGGACTTCCCTCCTTAGCTAGCTTCCAACCTGTGGGCATCACGCCCCCAGCCATGCATCAAACAAATGGTAAGTTGATTGAACATGTTATAATATAAGAAACTTGAAAACTGAAAATAAGCATTAGCATTAAACATTGAAAAGACATGCATTTTCTTTTAGATCAATTTCTTTTATCTTAACTTACATAAGTAACCTCAGGTTGCACAAATGTGCCTCTTCTCTTATGCACCGAAGTGCCTCTTAGGTTGCACAGAAGTGCCTCTTCTCTTATGCACCAAAGTGCCTCTTCTCTTGTGAGGTACTTATATAAGCTTAACATTTACATTTTCTTCTTTCTCTTAAAGCTCTTAACTTTACACTTAACTTTATTTGTAGCTTTATCATTAAGATTCATGAAGATGATACTATACATAATATGCAATTCAATTTATCTCCACTTTACTGACTTTAGCAATTAAGAACAGTAAATAACATAAACGTGACATCCATTGAAATCCATACATGCATAATAATTCAAAACAAGATAATTATATGTTCAATTGCATGGACCACTTACATTTTCACTTGGATAGTGAATTCTCTCTCTTCCTAGGTTGAGTGAGTCATAACCACTCTGTGGGTCTAGAGAACCCTAATTGTCCTGTTCCAAACATATGTCACATCAAAATATATTTTATTCAAAATCTTAAACCCTGAATTCACTTCTATAAAAAATCAAGGTTTGGTGATTCAAAATCAGGCTGTGTAAACCACATATTCGGATTCCTCTCAAAAAACCCTTTTCAAAACATATTTTTTTCTCATTTTTCTGAGCATCGAGCGATTTATTATGAATTAATGAAAATAAACCAATTAGAAATCAAATGAATGCCACATAGGCGACCCTTTTATCCACTAGGTTGTTGGGCCCGGCTGAGTTGGGCCAATGAGAGCCCGCCAACTCTGCACGGGTCTCTCCCAACTGCATTAGTGGTCAACCGAAAATAAAAGGGGATGGAAACCCGAAAATACCCCTACGACGTTAATCTATTTATCAAAACAATCAGGGGCATCTAGGTCTTTTTGAGACCTGGATTCTTCACCCTATTTTCCCCCCTTGGCCCAGCGACGAACACAGGTACCTGGAGATCGATTCTCTGATCATAGCTCATGGAGGGCGATCCCAATCGAGAACCCAAACATCTGGGTGGCTTCCCGGTTCCAAGTCGAGGTCAAAGACCCTACTCTTGAGCCCAGGCGAGCAGTCGAGCTCCATGCCACTGCTGCTGTGAAGGGGGAAGCAAGTCGAGATGGCCAACTCCGGAGAATCCTAAAGAGACGACAAGAGGGTAGTAGGGATCCATCTGTGAAGACCTGGCGAGGTCAAAGACAACAAAGCGTGAAGGAGGAGGATCACATGAGGTCATGTTCCACGCCACACCGCAAAAATAGGGAAAACACCCCGAGGCGAAAACCAAGGTACATCATGCGGCAAAGCACCCAAAATCGGTCGAGAATTATTCTAGGAGGTGCAGCGAGGCGGACAGAAGTGATACCAGGGTCGGAGACCCACTGACGTGCCATGGAGGTATGCGCTGGCGAGGGAGGGGAAAACGTCCCTACATGGTACAACGATCAAGGGCACGGAGAGCCAAAACGACAATCCAACCAGAACGGACGGAGGTCGAGGGTGCTCACCGCGCTCCCGATTGAGCCAAGGCACTGGAGGAGGCTAGGGTGGAGCCAAGGTTTCCAGAAAGGTATCTTGAGTAGGTTGGGGAGCTTTAGGGTCCTAGAGGTTCAATTGAGGGTGGAGGAATACAAAGTGAAGCTCTTCGATGCTCCTGGGCTGATTAAAAAGGAAAGAGGGACTACCCGAGCCTCTGTAACTTTATGGCAATGAGGGGGAAACCTGCCCTTTTGGGTGTTTTGTCAAATGAGAGAGATGGAGGGCGAGTGATGGGTCATTGGGTTCGGGAGAGTCTCACGAAACTGCTGGTCAAGAAATCCTGGAGAAAGGTGGAATGATGAGGGAGAGCGGGGTCAGAGAACACACAGCCTGTGACTCGACTTCATTCGCGAGAGAAACAGAGGAAGAAGATAACTGGCATACCATTGGATCTTGATCCAATGGTTGCCGTGCACCCGCGCGAGGAATAAAACAGAAGTAACGCATGACGAAGATATAAATCCGACTTTAGGGGAAAAAAATCAAAGACATTAAATACAAATCCTATTCAAACTATAATCCAACCTTTCCTAATTTAATTGGAGGGTCAAACAAACTCCAAATGAGCCCAAATTTGGACCATTGACCAATCAAAGGATCTAGAACATTCCTAGACAATTATATTTAGGTTTTCTCAACGTTTGGTCCACGTTTTCTATTTTTGTTCCGTATCTTAATTTAAGATTACAAACTAATTAAATAATTAATATAAAGGTTTCTTTTGTGAGTTCTTGCTCCAAATTACGAGATAAATGATATTTGTCTCTTTCAAAATCATTCCACACCTCTTTATTGCCTTCTTGTGTACTTTATTTGGAGGAGAGAGAAAAATGAATATTAAAGGATTTATCTTGAAATCTATAAAAAGGAAAAGCATACTTATTACCCAAGTGATTTGAATTTCGAATTTCTTGCTTCTTTATCTTTCTCTTTCTCTTTCTCTTTCTCTTTCTCTTTCCCTCCCATTACTTTTAGATTTATTTGATAAAAGAAAAAGGGAGGCATATTACCAAGATTACACAAATATTTACAATGCATTAATATAGAGGAAAAACTTGTTTCGAGCCTTTTCTTATTTCTATTTGCATTGAAATCCTATAGGAAAAACTATATTAGAAAAATTGCATTAAGGCCATTAAAAAATATTATTTAAAGAAAACTACATAAAAGGTTTTATTTTACTCATAAAAATTAGGGATGTTACAATTTCTATGCAACCTCTTTTGACAATAAATGAATACAAGTGGCACAAGTTTATAGCTTCAATTGAGGATTATTGAGATGGAAATTCTATTATGAGATCGATTTAAATTTACATGTTTTGTGGTAGTATTGTTATTAGTGATAATTCCACACTTTTTTTTGAGTAATCTTGTTTATGTGGAAAAGGGTATCACAATGGAAATCCATCTTGCATCATTATTTCCCTTGACCATGAGGAAATATTTTCCACAATGCAGCCCAAGGGAACTAGTTCTATTAGTTATGTCAAAACTCTATCAAGAGGTATCCAATAATACTAGTCGAGACAACTTGTACTTGACTTGATCATAGATAACCCAATTTTAGGTCGTTTACATGCTATAGATGCATCAAACATATGATAACATAAGAGTATCATAATTGAGACATAGGAGTACCACTAGAATTTTTGAATGATGACTTGGATGAATCATATGGAGTCTTAACATGTTAATGTTACATGTGCTAAAATCACTCCAGTATCATCTCAACATAGTGAGGATGATAAACAAAAATACCATTGGTATACCTAAAGGTTTTAAGCCTTACAATCATATTCATGACACCCATATCGTTCATCTCAAACTAGTTACAAATTTTTTTTTATCTCAACAACTACTTTATATAAAGACCAAAAAGTATGAAATCATATACATACAAGAATGGGACGAAGAAACTCTCATTGATGGTTTTGAAGTAAAAACACATAAAACAATTGTCAGATATGAAGCCAAAAAATGATATTAGAGAATCAAAATTTTCATGCATTGCTTAGGTTTATTTCAATCTATATAATGATGTAAAATTTTCATGCATTGCTTAGATTTATTTCAATCTATATAATGATTTAACAAGTTTACACATTGGACTCATTCCCATGGCCCATAGAATCCTTAGGTTGTTCCATATATATCTGCACTTTTAGATCACCCTATAAAAACCTCATATCAATTTAGTGTACAAAGATATTATAAATGGAATCCAATGTAATAAGAACACAAATTATGGTCATATAGGAGATAGGATAATAAGTATTAAAATAATATATTCCCTCCTTTTTGTATCCCTTTATAACCAATCTATACTTATACATATTAATCATCATGTATGCATTAATTGTCTTTTTAAAGACCCATTTGCATCCAACTGTAAATCCTCTAGTTCCCAAGCTATATTTGAGAGAAATGATCAAATTTCATAATTAAATGATTCCTTCTAAAAGTTAGTTGTTGCTGAAGCCATATCTTGTTTAAGGTATACATAATCATCCTCAATAATGTACGCGAGTGATTCACTTCCAAGATCTTTGGATGTCCTAGGATGTTTTATTCTCCTAGGTTCAACTATATCTTCATAGACATCATATTAAAAAAAAAGTATGTTCAGAGTCGGCCCCCACATTTTCATCCTTTCAATGTTTTGGGAATGGAACATATGGTTATTGAATCCTCTAGAGAGACTTCTTGGGACATGGAAAAACAATCTCAGATAAATTGTATAACAAATTTAAAAGCCGTATTGACCTCAATGCATGAGATTTTAGATTTTACAATCGATAATATATAAGCATAACTTATCTCCATAGCCCAAAAAAATAGCATATACCATTTTGGTCCCAATTTCTTCCTTGTATGTTTAGGGACAAGAACCTCAACAAGACACCTCCACACTTGAAGATATTTGAGGTTTGCCTTTGGCCTCTCCATAACTCAAATGTGCTACTTTCTTATGTTGATGGGAAACTCCATTTTGAATATATAAAGTCATACTCAAAGCTTTCCCAAAATAATGTTGGGCAGTCTAAAGGTTTTAAGCAAGGTGTTTACCATATCTATTAAAGTCTAGTTTTTTCTTTCAACAATCCCATTGGATTGTGGTGAATATGTAATGTCATGTAGTATGTCATGTAACTGACAAATTTGAAGAACAAATTTGAGGTATACTCTCCTCCCCCATCAGACCTTAATCTTTTAGGTATCTTATTAGTTTGTGATTCTTCTTCCTTTTAAAAAAATTTGAATTTTTTTAACACCTTATATTTACTTTTTAGTAAATAAATGTGACAATATGCATTAGCATCATCAATAAGCTTATATAATAATATTTACGATCTATATATGCAATATCATTAACTCAAAGATGTTTGTATGTTCTAAATCAAGAATTCTGCAATTCTTGTGTAAATAGTTCAAAGATATTCTAGGTAATTTATTTTGCACACATATGTTACATCTACTTTTATGAATAAAGATTTTGGGATTAAATCCAGATTCATCATATGTCTCATTGACATACCATTTACATGTCCTAGGTGTGCATGTCATATATAACATGCAATAAGAATCAAGCAAATAGATTTATCATTCAAGTTAAAAATATAGTTTCAAATTGGTTCTACATAAGTTTTAAAAGGATTTTACAAATTATATAAGTATTTATTTTTGGATAAATCATCTTGAACACATGTAATAATGCCTTTATTACATTTGCAATATATTGATTCTTAAATCATCCCAAAAAATATTACTTCTCTTATGATATTGTGCCAAATAGAAGGATCATGTTTGACTCTGTGGAGCATCAGAACATTTATTGAAGAAAAAACTACACAACCATCCTTCTCATTTGACTTCTGCAAAGCTAGAATTGTCCAAAGCCATGGATTTGTCTTGAGAGACCTAGTAAGATAAAAATAGTGGCTTATCAACACAAGCATGCAAATTAGTGTTAGTGTCTATATAAAATAAATGGTTAAAAAATGAACCCATCATTGATGTTCAAGGAGGTAGTTTACATGTTACCACTGCCTCCTCAACTACATATGTGGTAGTCTTCTTTTTTTCTTTATAAGCCATTCCTTGTTCCGGTGGTCAACTTATAAATAGATACAAAAGGTTTATTCTTTGGTTTATTCAGATTATTGACCTTAGGTTTATGTATGTTCTTATGTTTTTTTATTTCTATGTATTGTAAGATTTATACTAGTATTGACATTCAATAGACATCTTGACATTTGTCTCCTTCAGCTGTTCCTCTCTTATCGAAATATATATCATAAGTTCATCTAGGGATATATCATCCTTCTCGTGCTTGAGATTCATCCCAAAGGCCTCCCAAGACTTATCAAACTTTTCTATGTTATACATTACAAGAAATTTATCAAGTAATCTCATGCTTTCTTTAGGAGTATGAGACAAAAGAGTGAGAATCATGTCTGTCTTTTGGAATAGGTTTTCCCTATATCATATGAAATTTCAAGAAATTTAGAAACAAAATACTTTTTAGTACTCTAATTCTTAGTTTTATATCTATTATCTAATGATACTCATAGAACTTTTAGTGTTGTGACGGGAGTTCCAGAGTATACATCATATAAATAATTATACAGTGCAAAGCGATATACATCATCTTCACAACTAATCATTCTCCTTCTAGTCAGATATTTTTTCAGCATTCTTAGGATCGATTTTATTTCATTTAGATTCTAATCCTTTTCAATATTGTTAATGAATCTTATCATTCCATGCCAAATTTCCATCAAACTCTACTAATGTGTGAAGTTGGCACTGGTGAATATTTTAGGCAGACAATATGTATTAATCTTAAGATGATAGGAACTATGGCCAACCATGTAAACTAACAATAGTAAATTGGATTCTTTATGATTATTATAATTTAACTTATCATTATGAGAAATAATAGATATTGAACAAATCAATTAATAGGTTACAATGTAATTTTTCATATTTAGATAAGAAATATAAGATCAAACCAAGCAATTTTATAATTAATAACATAGTTAGAAAAATTGAACCATATTATTTCTATTCGAAGAAGGGGGTTATGATAGTTAGAGAAATCAGAACTCCGCTATAAGTAGAAAGTGTGTTGTTCTCCCACAATGATCTAGTCAAAAATGTTTAACAAACACATATAGGTATTGGCAATGATGACAACCAAAAACTAATAGGTATGGATCAACAAACGTCATGAATCACTAGTTGACAATTTGAGCTGAAGATAGTAGAGTGGGAGATATAGGTTTGTGACGCTCACACAAGAAAATGATGTCCACAATAACATTGGTGGTTGGGAGCAGGTGTAGACACAAGACAAAGAGTGACCTCTAGAAAAAATATGAGATTTGAGAGTAGGGCTGGAAAAACAAGGCCCGACCCGAACTCAAAATTTTAAGCAAGTTCAGGGTCTAAGATTTTTTGACCTGACCAGAAATTGACCCAAACCTGAAGAACCTGAAATTAATTTAGTGTCGGGTCAGAGTTTGGACTTTAGACCCAAATTGACCAGATTGACCCAAAATTCAGAATTATATTTTCAAATAAAATTACAAATACTATACTTTAAGACACCCGATGGCTTATTAATTTACTAATCCATCAATCATGAAGTTTATTTTGGCAATTCTACATGGTTTTTTATTGATATGTATGATTTATTATACTAATTATATTAGGAATTTGTGTTTAAAAGTCTCAAACAAACAACAATAGGCTTCATATGTGTTTCTCAATCACATTGTAAGTTTATCACAATGAAATTTGTTAATTACACTAGGGAATTATCAATGAATAGACAAATCATAGAATTTTTTTAAACTATTGTCTTGGTGTTGGATTTATGGGTCAGACCCGATAGGCCCAAAATTATTTGCGAGTTGGGTTAGGGTCAAGGGTTTCAACCCGAAAATCCATATTTTGTAAGTTTAGGGTCTAGCCAAAAAGTGTTGACCCGAAATAAAACTCGCTCAACCCGAACCCAATAGCCACCCCTAGTTGAGAGTGTGTATTTATAGCCCTAGTCAGGTGAGCATTATTTATAACACTAGAGATATTTTGCATCTCGCAAATACTTTTCTAACACAACACAAATACAAATGCACTCTTGTATAGGAATAGACACATTCCTAATTATTTTATAAAATTATTTAGAATTCAATAATAATTCACTCTTGTACATAAAGAGAAGCATTCTTATTTGATTTTAAACATTATTTAGGAAAATAATTGTTTTAGTAATTAGTGAATTATTTATATTTTGTAAAAAGAATATGGAAAACAAAAAAAAATGTCTTACTTTGACACAAAATATAAAAAATCACTTTATCTACCACTCAAAAGTACCTGCACACCAACTTCGAACTCAACTAGGACTATTTTTAGTTAGTATCTCTACAGAAATATAACCATTTTCCATGCTATATTTGGGGTTTTTCCACACTTAAAAGTGTGAAAAAATACAATATTGATGCTGCAAAAAAGTATGGAAAAGTGAATATGGAGACGTATTCACTCTTTTTTGTGTTGAAAAATTTCCACAACTTTTTGGGTGGAAACAGTTTATTCACGCTTGTGTGCATAAAAAAACTTGCTTGACTTTACTTTTTTGTTTGGCGGGAAATAATCATCCACACAGAAAAGCATGGATAAAATTTAAAAATATAGCTAATAGATTATACAATTTGATATACATAAAAATATTCCTTATGAAACATGATCGAATGGGTTAATATAATAACTAAGAGAAGATGTAGTACACTTATTTTTGTTTGAGTAAAATGGAGATTTTTATTGATCCTGTCCTGTTTAGGAAACTCATATCACACGAAACATAATACTACAATGACTATGTTTTCAAATGGTAATACCGGTGGGTTCATCGACCCTACAAAAAGTATGACATGGCAAATAATAGTCAACAATATATGTACAACTAGTACAAGTAACAAATTCTTCAAGGAACATGACATTGTTAGATCTCTTCATAATCTTTACAAAAGCAAGATCAGCTTTATTGTCATGTGCAATTGTTTCTTCCTGTCTTGGAATCACTGGTATAGAGATCCATTTCATAATAGTACAGTTGTAGTTGTAGATCTACTACTCAAGACGAAGATCTGACCACCTCAAAATTGACAAACTTTTCAAAATAAATACTATAGTAATAAATTTTATAACATTCCAAAATAGTTATAAATTCCACATATAAATAATGTGATTGTCTGTTAGGTTCTAGACATACACGGATTTTATTCCACTGATAATGATAACAACCATTTTTTAACAAAAGAAGTACAAGTTCAGATGTTGGAAGGGTCATGCTTCTCAACACCAATAAAAAGTGCATCCTTGTTCCTTCCAATCCTTAGATTTTGACTAATCATTTCAATTCTAGTACATAAGATAATTGATATCTGAGCAACAAAATAGAGAAGAAGGGAAAAGACAAACAATATCCTCAATACCTTTTTTTATCAGTTAATGCATATATTTTCTTTCATAAATACAAAACATCACAAATCCTTGATTAAACAATTGGATCAAATATCATTAGACAAAGGCTAAATTACTTATTCCCACCTTCACTGTCCTCTAGAAAAGTACAACCATTACAAACACACCTAGTTTAAAACATTTCCTATCCACCTTAATTATTTCTATAACTATAATAGGAGGACCCCCACCCCTATTACAACCAAAAGTCTTGGCACTACTAGAGGGCTGGTCTATCAACAACTCTTTTCTTACTACATGTTAACTACAAGAAGTAGTAAGATGTAGATTAAGAAGTCTAAACATAAACTAATTCAAATTTAAATGGATCAACTTTATAGTTATTTACTAATTAATAAATCAAGACTAATAAAGAAAAAAAATACTGATGTACAACTATACCACACCTTAAGAAAATATTATCTAATTAAAATATAACTATAAAAGCAACATGAATAGATTTCACATTGTATATGTATAGGGCATATATGTTGAGGTATGTGCCATTTCTTCTAAATGAACAGATTTATGAACTAAATTGGGGGTACACGTCTATGCCCTATGATGAATCCTATAGTTAAGATAGTTGGCCACACCTAGAGTTAGTGTCATGTTAAGTTCACAAAATTGGTGTGACAATTAACGATACAAGTACCATTCAGTTGTTAAAAGTAGATTATCATTTAAAACATTACTATATATATATGAATGTATTTATGTATATTCAATGAAGTCAAAATTGAAACTCATTCTTTATTAATATACCATGGTAGATAGTACATGAATATTTTTCATGACGTAAAGACATGTCCTACGAGACTACAGGTTGTAGCAGCTAGAGAATGATCAGCTCTATTACTTGCTCAATTTGTAAGAACTACGTTGAGGGCCACCAACTACCCAGAGAAGTTGATGATATCTATGATGAACCTGTAACATCCCTGACCTGGGTTATACTTTAAACCTAGGTGTTTTGATTAATAAAAGTGATTAAATGTTTAATCTCATCTTGTGAAAAGTAATTAGGGCTTAAGAGGAACTTATGTTGCAATTCTAGTCCTTTTTGAACATTGTTGAAATCAATGTTTTGCCTGTTTTGGACTAAAGTGCAAATTAACCAAGTTGAGGGGTTTAAGTGCAAATTGTGCATGATAATATGTTCCTCATGTGTTGAAGCCTCATGAGAGTAAATATGATGCTGAGGTATGGCTTATGGAAGCCTAAATACCAAGAAAGAGCTGATAAAGCAATGTATGTGCATAAAAACCTAGTTTTGGTGTAATGTGCAATTTACCCAAAACCCAGGGTGTAATATGTAAATTACCACTTCAATAAGGTCCTTAATATTTCTTGGCATCAAATAGAGAAAAGAAAATGAGAGGGGCGCCGCATTTGAATTAAGTTGGAGGAGAGAGAATCTTGATATTAAAATAATCAAGATTTAATCCTAATTGAAACCCTAATTCAATTTAGTGAAAAAACAAATATAATAATTGAAGGGCCTTCAACCAAAAACGAGATGGTTGAATTTGCTCAAGTTTGAACACCTTTGTGCCTTTTCTAGGCCACGAAAATATCTCAAGCAAGTGGATAACCCACTCACCATTATTATATAGAAAAGTAATATCCACTCAAATTGGGATATTATTATAATATGATCTAAGGTGCTTAATTTGCTTTTCTTTAAATTGAGGATAATTGAGAGGAATAAGAGGCAAATGGGATAGCCTCGTATCCAAGGAATGAAAGGGGGAAGAGGCGGCACTAATTTTGGAATTAAATGCATTTTTATAAGGCATTTTCTCTCTCATGGAATTTCTTATAAAAGTACCTTTACCAAGCCAAAACAAAGGCCATCTCGGATTCTTTTCTTTCCCCTTGCTTGAAAACGACTAAGGAGCTGTGGAGGAGCAGGAGGACGACCCAAACCTATTGGTAAGGTCCTTGACCTTCGTTCTCCTTGATTCCATGATGGAAATAAAAAATAAATCATTGATTTCTTCTTATTTCGAACTCCTCTTCAACCCTAGCCAACTTTTTCATCCAAAAGCTTGGGGACGAGCCTAGGGGGAGTTGCAAAAACTTAATCCACAATTTTGGCGTGAGATTGGAGCTTTGAATCTCCATTGGAGGCGGGTTTTATAATTTGAACCCTTAATATTGTTATTGCATTCAATTCCTTATCAAATGTTGATGCTTTCTTCATTTCCAAAATTTATTTTGGTTGATTGATGAAACTACCATGGAAATCACAGCAAATTTCGTGGGTTTGCAGCTTTAATATGATGATGTCATCACAAGCACACACCTCAATTAATATCTTAGGCAAACAATTTCAAAAGTTGGGACTAATCGGTTTCAATGAAATTGGTTAAACGATTTCAACAAATTGATTGAAACCAAACAGTTTCAAATAGTTTGGAGTGGTTAACCATTTGCAATGGTTGACCGTTTGAGGAAATATGCTGATGTAATTGGATATTGATCCAATGGTTTCAATTGGTTTGATCTTAATGGTTTCAATTGTGAATGATCCCTCAAACGCAAACCATAATTGTTTATGGGAGCAATAACTCAGTATACTATGTCAAACATAGTTGTTTGTATTTGAATGGATGGTTGATGTAACCAAATAAAGTGGAGAGAATGATAGAAAGGAATTCATACATGAGTATGATTCATATGGTGATTTAGGGTATGATCCTTAGTAAAGAGATCAAGAAACCCTAATCGAGAAGTTTAATGAACCCTAACCCTGATTTAGGGAAATTTTGAGTAAAATCCTAATCTAGGGTAATAGTGTATCCCTAATTAAGGGTAATAGTGTAACCCTAATTAAGGGTAATGACTTGGGTAACTCTAATTTAAGGTAATGAAATGCCAAACCCTAATTGGATGAATAATGAATCCCTAATTTATGGGTAATTGAATGAAACCCTAATTGGGATGATTAATGAAACCCTAATTGAGGGTGATTCCATGAGAAACCCTAATTGAGGATGATTCCATGTGAAACCCTAATTGAGGGCAATGTCATATGAAACCTTAAGCCTAACACAAAGTAAAGCTATGTGAAACCCTAAATTTGGGCTATAGTGCGTGGAATTCTAATCATGGGCAATATGATGATAAATCATAACCCTAATGTCTGGGTAATGATATGAGTAAACCTTAATGATGAAATAATGGGTAATACCCTATAACGATGAAATATCTTAAGTGGTTGACTATAGGCAACCGTATAATAAGCAATGCCTTAACTTGAGATGAGTCCATATCATTGAAGATAGTTGGACAATCCTTGTGTGTGATCTATGCACATCATGGTAAAGGTGATAGTTTGGTAGATGAAAGTATTAAGATGTGAGATTCCTTATTATAAGATAAATTAATAAACTCAAGTAAGATAGAAGTGATGAGGGAAGTGATACATTGATACATGATAGAT
The DNA here is from genome assembly GCA_963693085.1 of Alisma plantago-aquatica. Lineage (NCBI taxonomy): Eukaryota > Viridiplantae > Streptophyta > Magnoliopsida > Alismatales > Alismataceae > Alisma > Alisma plantago-aquatica. The sequence continues at coordinate 631,157,734 of OY856411.1, forward strand.
ATCACATTTAGCATTTCAGGGTTCATATACCTTGATGCATCTCAAATCCAATATTTTTGGATAAGATACACAAGGAGAGTGTTATGTAAATTGTTACAATGAAATGTAATGAGTTTAACATACTTGATAAGTAAGCTAAAATGAGTATGATGTAATCATACCATGATAAGGATGAGAGATAAACTCATACCTTGTGTTGATGATCATTTAATGATAAATGATAAGAATATTAAATGCTTGGAATGTTGATGGATGCTCCTAGATGTATGGAACAATATATTAGGGTTGGATTGATAAAATGAACATGAAACCCTAATTGATGTGAATAGTAAACCCTAACCCTATGGAGGAAATAGTGGTGTTACTATTATATTACATGAGTTAATATGTCATTGTTGCCTAGTGAGAGGTGACAAGATGTTTAATGGCCTTGTGAGCCATATGGTTAGATGTTACCTAGTAAGAGGTAACAAGATGTTTCATGGACATGATTGAGCCCTGAATGAGGTGTAATCCTCTTGTGTTGATAATGGTTGATTCCGTGTGTTATTGTGAAAAGGATTTATATCATGTGATAGTATGATGGTCTTAATGACCTTTGGGCATGGTTGAGCCCTGAATGAGGTGTATTCCTCTTATGTTGATAAGGGTTGATACCCTGTGATATTGTAAAAAGGATTTACATCCTGTGATAATATGATGATTGGTGTAGTCTCATGAATGGCAAGTGAATATTACCATGTGATGATGAGATGAGAAATTATGTTTCATATGTTTTATATCTTTTCAGGTTTTGATATTTATATGCTTGCTAGAAGTGAATTAGGGTTTGTATGTCCACTTGTTTGATGCAGCCTTAATTCACCCAATTGGCATAACTAATCAAGTGCAACTCTAATCATGTAGTGCCCTGTGCCGTAGAACCATCTTCAGTGTCAGAACTTGCTGGATGGTGAAACGAGTATTCCTAAGGGAAACTCGGAGCGCATATTGTTGAATATGCAGGGGTGGCAGGTTGAGGATATATCCTTGTCATCCACAATACAGATTGTGGAGGTTGGCTATGGTCATGCCTCATACATCTGATGTGATTGAGAACGGCTGCGGTCGTGTCTCTGTGGTTATAACATGATGTGATTAGAGGAAAACTGCGGTTGTACCTCAATGTTTGGGTTTGAATACCCTGGTTTCTAGTGTCGTGACCTGTACCAAGGTCGGACTAGTGGTTTTCAGCTTGACTATATGTCGTCGTGGTGGCAGCTTTGACTGATATGTCACTGCCTTTTTACTCGTACTGACCGAGGGGAAGAGATATTAGGATGCCGATACTCCTAGATCTTATACGGAACCGAATAGCCCTTCGCAGGGGTCGGTTGGACTTTGAATGGTACGATTCAAATTCCCCAGGGCATAATAAAAGATGTAATACAGCCGTATAGCATATCTGTTTAGGGTTATACATGACACTTCACATTGGATGATAACCCTTGTTTTTTCTCTTTACATAAAGATGATGCTTAGTGAAACTAAGAGATAGTAATTATACTTATGTTGTGGATATGCATAAGATTGTAAATGTGTACATACAGTTGTCATGGTTATGTTGATATCTTACTGCTACTGTTGATTATAATCATGATGCTAGATATCTCATGTTGATAGTTATGTTTCGCATGCTATGCATGCCTCTATAATTAGAAATACCTGGCAGAGGCTTAATGCCTGTAATTAGGGTTGGTTAAAGTCCAATTCCTGGTTGTGTAATCAGGAGTGGTATAGTCCAATGCCTGAAACATTTATACCTGATTGATATAGTTTAATGCTTGAATAAGACATGATGATATATATAATCACATGTTTGGCATAAGTGAATACCTGTTTAGCAAATTGGCTAAGGCCAACAAATAGAAACAAGAATGAATCATGGGTGACACATCAGAATAATGAATGACATGAGCAAAGCTTGAGATGTTAAAAATGTATGGTAGATAAATGTTATACATGTTCTTTTTATTCCTTATAAAGAGAATAGATGAAGTACTATTCAATCATAGATAGGTGTAATACTTTAAAAGATGGGAATGATCTAAAATGCTTATCCTCTGCTCAGTTTTATATTAATTAAATTACAATAATGATGTTTCTGGTGGAGAGTTATATCTCTCGCTGGGGCAATTTTCAATTGTCTCACCCTCGTGGGAACCAACATTTTTAGGTGGACGAGTGCGAAAGAGTCTGAGAATATCTTGCAGAGGAAGAACATCAGCATCAACAGGGACAGTAGTGACAACTCAGGTTGAGTGTGGTGTCTGTCGTGTTTTGTAGATAGAAGTCATATGTGTCGTCTTTGTACTCTCAGGTCCTCGGAGTTAGTACTTAGTGCTTTTAATGTATCGTTTTGAGATTTTGACTTGATGCCTCGAGGTTATTATGTTGTCTGTGTTTAGCTTTTAACAAGGCAGTTGATGTTGTAACCCTCGAGAAGAGATGGTATAAGATATATACTTATGAACCATGATGTAAATGTAATACATTGGTTCTTGTTGAAAGAGTTTTCCTATGATTGGGTCTCTCTGAAAAAGGTTTTAATTTTTAGTGATTTTCAGTAATCCGCTGTAAATGATTCACTTCCGCTTAAGTTAATTTTGTTTTTGTGAGTTGGATGCCACAGAACCCATCTTAATACCCACACCTTTGGATCTAAACCTTGATGTCATATATGAAAACTCAACAATCCAATTCTACAATGACATACGAAAAACCTTGTAGTATTGAAAACTTCATTGCCTTCAACTAGGAATGGCAATGGATCAGTTTGGGGGGAACCATCCACTACTCTACGAAAACCATACTTGATGTCATACACAACCACCCAATTATGTTTCCATCCACAATAATTGGGTCCTCATAACCGAGGCACCACGGACACCCAAGTAACCACAATGTTTTTTCTTGGTGTCTGATACTATCCACAACACGCCAATCATTTGACCCAGTCATTTACAACATCAATATGGCTGACACGGTAGGGATGCATGCCCTGTCGCCTAACCTGGAAGTCATAGACTGTTTAGAGTGACTCCTTCTCGACCTTGGTCTCCATGTCCTTGATCATGGTGGTGAGAAGGTCCTTGATATTGTCAAGGCCACATATGCTAGGGACCTCCAGCAAGAAAGTGTAGAAGCATTTGTTGGTTTGTTGACAGTGTGCCACTCCACATCTACATGGTTGGAAGAGCCATCATGCTAGTTACTTGAATACTTCCCTCTTTGGCCCTATTCCCATGTTAGTGTACCCAACGTCGGTGGGCATCCCCTGCTACCGCTACCATGTACTCATCGTCACCACCATGCATTCCATGGTTGTAGTGCACCAACCATTGTTGTTGTTGTAATGCACTCACACTGCCACCATAAACTCATTACTGCAGCCACCCACTCATCCCTATCTTCCAAATGTCATACTCCCATCATCATCACCATGGTCAACACCTCCTTGCCTGATAGCCTGCACCCATGGTTGTTGCACTACTACAGAAACAACATTCAATGTCACTTTTCTAAGCATCGGTTATTAAGCTAAACCAATGCCTATAATAGTCAATGTCGAGTATTTAGGGAAACCGACGTCTATAGTCGAAGACCAGCCAGACACGGGTACCGCTTTGTATTCAACGTCGGCTGGATATAACAAATCGACGCCTAAAATCACCCGCGAAATCCAAATTTTGAGCGAAAAAAATTTGCTTTACATACAACGTCGATTTTTTAAATATTCACCAACGCCTATTTAAGAAGGATTTTCCATGAAAAGTTCCACTTTCGGTGTCGGTTAATCCTTTAATAACCAATGCTGATAATGGTTCCCGCCAAATAATTTAGGGCAAAGATTATCTAATTGGACGTCGGTTTTTTCCTATCCACCGACGCTGAAGATTAATAGGCATCGGTTATCTACAGAACAACCGACATTGTTTGCTTTGGCATCAATTTTGTGTAATGACCGACGCCGATTGTTGACTTATTAGCACCCGTGCGAAGCAGACTCTTCCCCTTTCTTTGTTTCACTGCAATTGAACGTCGATTTTAGGATCTGGCGATTCCGGTGAGCAAGCAAACTCCCTCCATGCGCCACTGCCCGCCGTCGCCGTTCTCATTGCCACCGCCGCTGCTATTCCGCCGTTCTCCTTGCTCTCTGCCACTCCTTCCCCCTGCTTGTGCGCCACCACCTGGCGCTCCTACTGCAATGCCAGACTGACATCGGTCGACTACTTGCTCGCCGCCGATACTGCCTCCTAGTCGCCTGACCGCTCACCGCCGACGCTCCTCTCCTCTAATCATAGTCGCTTCTCTCTCCTCGCCGACGCTCTACTCTTGGTTGCCCGCTCACCATCTCCTGGTTACCCACTCATCGTCCCCGCCTGCTCGCCACCGCCGCCCTCTCTCCGGCTTGCAACTTCGGCCACCAGATCGCTGCACCTGGTACCCTTCTTCTTTCTCTTCCTGCTTAGACAATAGGGTTTCTCCGGCTTGCTCCTTGCTCCTGCTCCTGCCCCCCTACCCCTCTTCCTGCTTCTTCCTCCTGTTCTCATTTTTAATTGAGTTGTACATGCATCAAAATCGTTCCTACTTCATATAAGCTCTGTATGTATGTACTGCTGCACCCATTTACATCTTTATGTATGAACTGCTTTATGTATGAACTGCTGCACCTACATTACATATTTATCATTTGTACATACATTGTTGCTCTACTATGAACTCAACCCCTAATATTTACTGATACATTATACTTGTACCTATACATACATTCATACCTTAGTTTTTCTTGTATTGTTATGCGTTCAACTAATGTATTATCTATGTAGACGTACTTTGTAGTTTGCAAAACATATAATGGTATAATGTACATATCATGTACTGCCTACTACTGTATAATGCATATTCTATACTATGTAGCATGTACCTCTAAAGCATAATGTATTACATATATCATGTACTTCCTACTACTATATATTCATATACTATGTAGTATGTACCACTAGTGTATATATATCATCTATGGGCTACTTCTGTATATATTTAATTTAATATATTACTAGTTACTAGATTGAGTATGTTATAATTGAGTTTATCATCTATGTAGTATGTACCACTAGTGTATATATATCATCTATGGGCTACTTCTGTATATTACTTTATTTATCAATTGATCTGTATTTATTTATCTACTATTTGTATTTATTTATGTACTGTTTCAGGAATTAATTGATCATCTACTGCTGCCTGCCATCTCCCTACCCATCGCCTTCTCACCTGCCTGCTTGCCTACCTACTCACCTACCCTCCGTCTCGCCCTCTCTCCCTGCTGATGCCCGAATGGGCTCAAACAGAGGTAAACATCCCCCAAAACCCTATTTTATTACACTGCTTGATCTTTAATCACATAGACTTAATCTACATTGCTACTTGTATGATCCTAGTGATTAAAAGCACTCTTTCCTGGTCCCCTCAGTAACTAATGTTCCCTTGAGATGAGTGTTAATTGATCTAGCTTGCTTACTTTCCTTGTAATGCCATCTTTTATGTGCTATGACCCACTAGTCACCTTTAGAGTATTAAAATGATGCAACTTGTACACTTGTTAAATTTGAATCTATAAATCCTATGAAATGATATCACCCCACAAAATCAGTAGTCACTATTATGTCTTGTACACTCTAGAATCAAGATCTAATACTCTTATGCTCATTCTAGTGGATTATTATGACCTATGATGACCTAACATGAAACCATGCTCTTAATGATATGATTTTTTTGGCCTAGAAACTCGTCCAAGATTTACTCATTTGGAGTAAATCTTGGATAGTCCCCGGTTTGGGACTATTCTTGAACACCTAATCTCACTTAGGATGTAAGTGTATAATGTGTATTGGGTTTTCGAGAAAATTTCGGCATCATTTCCCCTTTTGTTCTCTAAGTACATATGTACTTAGAGAACAGCGGGGAAATGCTACCGAAATTTTCTTAAAAACCCAATACACATTATATACTTACTAGTGAGATTAGGTGTTCAAGGATGGGATAGGTGGTACACATTTATTATATATAAGAATGACATCACATGTATTTGTTAATCGTAGACCCTAATCTTGTCCTAATATATACTTGTTTTCTCTTAGATCATAGAATGGATAGATCATGGATGTCCATTCGCAATCACTGCACCCCAGAGTTTATATCTGGTCTTGATCAGTTTATTAGATTTGTTGAGGAACATAGGAAAGAACCTGGAGATAGGTTGTACTATCCATGTAAGCATTGCGGTAACAACTTGAAAGTCAGCACTGGTGACGAAATCAAAAGTCATGTCATGTGCAACAAGATTGTACAAGGCTATACAGAATTGCACTGGCATGGAGAGATTTCAAACTCGAAACCAGTGGATGTCGATAGCAGTGCTTGGGTGGAAGAAGAAATTGCCTCCGATGACGTAGATGTGAACGAACCAGTTCCAGTAGATATCGTTGATGCAATGCTGGATAGTTGTAGGGTAGAGCACACCGATCCACCTCGTATCTTTAGAAACATTGTGCATGCTGTTGAGATACCATTATACATAAGTTGTGCTAAGTTTATGAAGCTTAGCGCTGTGTTGAGATTGTATAAGTTGAAAGCTAACAATAGATGGAGCGACAAAAGCTTCACTTCATTGTTGACTTTGTTGAAAGAAATGCTTCCTGAAGGAAACGAGTTGCCAATCTCAACATACTGGGTAAAGAAATTATTGTGCCCAATGGGAATGGAGGCCCAGAAGATACACGCATGCCCTAATGGTTGTGTATTATTTCAAAAGGACTATGTGGATTTGAAAGATTGTCCAAAATGTGGTGCGTCACGGTATAAATTGACGACTTCAGGGGAGTCCAACACTGGTTCTCCTGCCAAGGTGATGTGGTATCTACCTATAATATCACAGTTTCAATACTTGTTTGCAAATCCGAAAGATGTGAAGAATTTGAGGTGGCATGCATATGTTAAGAAAAATAATGATGGGATCCTACGACATGTGTCTGATTCCCCACCGTGGAAGAAGATTGATCTATTGTACCCCAAATTTGGTGAAGAAGATAGGAATCTAAGACTTGGGCTTTGTACAGATGGAATGAATCCGTACGGTACATTGAGCAGCCAACATATCACTTGGCCTGTCATGCTTGTTATAAACAATCTTCCTCCCTGACTGTATATGAAAAATAAGTACGTTATGCTGTCGTTGTTGATATCGGGCCCTAAACAACCCGGAAATGATATCGATGTTTATCTTGAACCTCTGATTGATGAATTCAAGAAACTTTGGGCTGAAGGTGTGATGACCTACGATGCTTCAGGAAGAGAGACATTTCATTTGCACGCTATGTTGTTTTGCACTATTAATGACTTTACAACATACAGAAATTTGTCTGGATATAGTGTCAAAGGAGCTAAAGCGTGTCCTATATGTGAAGAAAACACTGATTCAATAAGACTAAAACATGGCGGCAAGACTGTATATCTTGGTCATCGAAGGTTTCTTTCAAAATTCCATCCGTGTCGTAGGAAGCGCAAAACATTCAATGGATGGAATGATGAACGGAGTGCACCTAAACCTATACCAGGGGATGTTGTTTATGAAAGAGTAAAAGACATTGTCAATGAATTTGGTAAGAAATCACAATGTAGTATGGCCACACGGAGTGACAATTCTTCATTAAAGAAGAAGTCAATATTTTGGGATCTTCCTTATTGGAGTTCTTTAACAGTCATGCATTGTATCGATATAATGCACGTTGAGAAAAATGTCTGTGATAGCGTCATTGGTACTCTGTTAAATATACCAGGTAAGACTAAAGATGGGATAAAATCTAGACTGGACCTACGTGAAATGGGAATAAGGTCAGAATTAACAGAATTGCGTGAAATGGGTAATAAAAGAACATACTTACCCCCCGCTTGTTACACGTCATCTAGAAAGGAGAAGAAAGCTTTTTGTGAATGCTTGGTAAATGTTAAGGTGCCACAAGGTTACTCATCTAACATCCGTAGATTGGTATCAATGAAAGATCTGAAGTTGATAGGTCTTAAATCTCATGATTGTCACACTCTAATGCAACAAATATTGCCCGTGGCAATTCAATCTATATTGCTGAAGCATGTAAGGTATGCAATCACCAGACTTTGTTTCTTTTTCAACAGTTTATGCAGCAAAGTTATTGACCCTGATACTCTCGATAATTTGCAAAGAGAAGTGGTTGTTACCCTATGTCAGCTTGAGATGTATTTCCCTCCTTCGTTCTTTGATATCATGGTACATCTTGTTGTCCACTTGACTAGGGAAGTGAAAATGTTGGGACCAATTTTCTTGCATTAGATGTATCCCTTTGAATGATACATAAGTGTTTTTAAAGGTGATGTTCGAAATCGTTATCGGCCTGAAGGGAGTATTATTGAAGGTAATGTGGCGAGAGAGGTTATGGATTTTTGCAATGACTTTCTGAGTGGTAATAACACTCCTGTTAATGACAAGAATATTGAGGAGGGAAAAGGAATTTTGGGATCACAGGTGAAAGTAATCAGCCATGAGCAGTTGGAACAAGGTCACTTGTATATTTTACACAACATGGATGAAGTGAGTGTTTATATCAAGGAACATACCAATTTCATCAAGAGACAACATCCTCGAGCAAGTTCAATGTGGCTTGCTAGAGAGCATAACAAGACTTTTACTACGTGGTTTGAAGATAAAGTCTTAAATCAACTATCTCAAACACCAAATGATATTATGGAAACTATCAAATGCCTCGTCTTTAAACCAAAACCGAATGTTATGTCTTATGAAGGGTTTGAAATTAATGGGTTCACATATTACACAAAGAGCCAAGATGATAAGAGTGTCGTCCAAAACAGTAGGGTCACTCTTCAAGCGTCGACTATGTATTTTGCAAGTACAAAGGATAAGAGTCCACGTGAAGCTAAAATGTCATATTGCGATGTCATTGAAGACATATGGGATTTTGACTACATAGATTTCAGAATTATGCTCTTTAAATGTAATTGGGTTGATAACACCAAAGGAGTTATAGTGGATGAATTGGGTTTCAATTTAGTGAACTTTTAAAAGATTGGCGAGAAGGGTGAACCATTCATATTGGCATCACAGGAGAAACAAATATTCTATATCGATGATCCTGCAAATGATAAATGGTCGGTTGTTCTTCATGGTAAAAGATAGTTCATTAAAGATCCTATAGATGAAGAAGAGTACTATGATAAATATGATGACTCCAATCCATTCTCAGTTGGGTTGCCAACTCCAAAAAATATTGAAGCTAATGATGACTTATATGTGTGCGGAGATCACAATGAAGGATTGTTAATTGATAAAAGATCACAATTTTAGAGGCATGCATGTTTATATTTTTTTATTGAAGATAAATGTTTGCTTTTTTAATATCAATATCATTTTCTAATTTGATGTTTCATTATCTTCTAGTTAATACAAATGCTAAACATTGTGGGAGGGTCCTAAGGAACTATAGGACCAATCTCACCCGAGATTACATACGCGATGTTGAGAATAGGTTCTTGATTGATTCCAATTCTAGACATTGATCAATATTTCACTAACTCTACACTAATAATTTTTGTTTGTATTCTCTTTGAAAAATAAATATAGGAAGAAGGAAGCCACACAGCAATGGAACTACTTGGACCCCAAAGAGTGGGAGGAGTTTGTTACCCAAAGAAAAATAGATGAATTCAAGGTATTAAGCGCTACTCCCAATTTAATTAATATACGTTTTTATGTATTCACCTATTCAAGATTAACCTTTAGTGTTACTAACCAAATCAATGTGCTAACTAACTAGGCTATCAGCGATGTTCAACGAGCAAGGTGTGCACTGAATGTGCACGACCACACAATGGGTCTAAGAGGATATGCAGGCGTTCGCCAAAGACTACAGGCTATGCAGGACGACCATGACATAGCTATGCAGGATATCGAGGCATTCACCAAAGGTTATATAGATATATAGGCAGCAAGTCATGAAATAGCAAAAGAAGCCACAATGAAGAGAAGCATGATACAGATACAATACATAAAGTGCAGCACGCACAAGTGCTTCAGATTCATATAACAACATGACGGACTAACACATATATAATGTATAACAACAGCAGCACTGAATTTACATACAACACTAGCTTAGTACATATATAGTGGGACTAAGGTGACGATCCCACATGCTAAAACAGGTTACCGACAACTACATGTTACGACTGGGAGGTCGTGATTCAACAACCGTATGCATTAGCTGGAGGACAAACAGATTTCACCACGAGTTAACATTGAAGAAGGTCTGTTTGTGGTGAAATCTATTTGTCCTCCTGCTAATGCATACGGTTGCTGAATCATGACCTCCCAGTCATAACATGTAGTTGTCGGTAACCTGTTTTAGCAGGTGGGATCGTCACCTTAGTCCCACTATATATGTACTAAGCTAGTGTTGTATGTAAATTCGGCGCCGCTGTTGTTATGCACTATATATGTGTTAGTCTGTCATGTTGTTATATGAATATGAAGCACTTGTGCGTGCTGCACTTTATGTATTGTATCTGTATCATGCTTCTCTTCATTGTGGCTTCTTTTGCTGTTTCATGGCTTGCTGCCTATATATCTATATAACCTTAGTGTGGGATGCTTGCTTTCTCTCCGACTGTTGTGCTTTGGATTTACAAAGTGTTGGATAAATTGGATATTATGATAAATCCTTTTGTTTCGATGATGACAAACATTTCATTCTTATTAATCTAACGAGCTACTTAAGTGTGCAGGAACAAGGTGATGACAAAGTTCTAGGGAATCCTTACGCTTGAATGTTTATAAATGTCATACAATGTAATCATTTGTAAACTTGTACAAATATATAATGTACAAGTACTTAGACTTCATGTAAATCAAGCGTTAGATCTCCCTAGCTAAACACCACACTTAGTTAGGTCATCTCCTTCTAATAGATCACATAATGCACACTCATGCACATACTTAGTATCTTAATTAAAAGATTGAAAACAGAGTCAATCTCGGTTGACCACACTCCTCGACCGAGACACTCTCGGTCGACAAACTTCTCGACCGAGATTGACCAAAAGTAGCCGTTAGACACAACAGTTGACAGTTGCAAATCAACGTTAATCCAGAGAGCCTGTCGGTCGACAAATCCTCGACCGACTGGGCATCTCGGTCGACAAGTCCTCGACCGAGATGGTCTCTGACAGCAACTGCAGAATTAATTAACTAGCCGTTGCTAATGCGCCTAACTTATTCCTAACGGCTAGTTAAGCACTAGGAACCCCCTAGAAGTTGTCTAGAACGTCCTTAAGCATACTTAGGCCATTCCTATAAATAGGACAAGCCATAGGACACTAGAACACACTTGTTACACTTGAGAATACACTTGAGCAATCTTTTGCAAGCAAAATTTGAGCACTGTGATCATTGGCCTACATTCTCCTTAGCTCAATCTCGTGTCCTATAGGCTAGATTCTCCTACCTACAGCAATCACAAGTTCACATACTTGGCTAGGAGATCTTACGCTTGATCTAGGCATATCAAGCCTTGGGCTTAAAGGATAAGTTGTAATTTTTGTTTTCCTTTCTTGTTCCTGTTTATCTTGTGTACTCTCCTTGCTACTCCTAGGGTTGGAGGCTGCGGATTGGAGAGGGTTGACTTCTCAGGTGGAGAAGGGGACTTCAAGCTACTTCAAGAAGGCTATCGCAGGGGAAGCTACTTCAGAAGGCTGGTGCAACGGGAGTTGGTGCATCTACTTCAAGGGAAGGCTGCTTCAAGGTTGGCGATTACTTCTAGGTGAAGGCTGCTTGAAGGGTTTAGGAAAAGAGATTGTATTTTATGTAAATTCCTTGAAGAGGTAATAAAATAAATTTCTTTTGAAATCCCGGTTGGGTAAGCAACCGGGTAGTGGACTGACGGCTATAGTATTTGCTATAGTTGGAACCACTCTAAACCTTGTGTCTCCTTGTCCAATATTTTCTTTGTGGTTGTTGAAGTGCAATAATTGTTAAATTATCTATAAAACTCTATTCACCCCCCCTCTAGAGGTTTTCAATTGGTACCAGAGCAGGCTTCAAGGAGCCCTAACAAGGTCTTGAAGAGATAAAGGGAGGAGGTGACTACAACCACAAGAAAAGGAGCATGGACCAAAGTTCGACAAGTTGCAATTGGTGCTTAGGAACAAAGCACTCTACGTCTAAATGTCCATGGAGGTCAAAGAAAGGAGATGCACATAAAGAGTGTTTCGTTGCTACAATAAGTGAGGAAGAAGAAGAAGAGGTAAGCTTGCTTGATTTACCCAAGGAGGAGTTAGTTGCTATTATTGAAGAAACACATAATAAATATGTTGAATGCAAAAAGAAGTTAAAGAAATCCAGTAAAGAAAATGATGATCTAAATGCTAGACTTCTTGCTCTTACATCCGAAAATGACGATTTATATGCTAAATTGAATACTCTTGGTTTTGAAAAAGACAGCATTATGTCTGATAATCGTACCTTGAAATCATCTCTAAGTAACAGTGAAGTAAAGATCTTTACTCTAGAAACAAACTATGATCTTCTATGTCAAGAAAAAGCTGAATTGCTTACAAAATTAAATGATTTTAAAAAACAACCTATATTGTGCACCCATGTAGATTATGACAATATAGTGAAAGAAAGAAATATGTTATCATCCAATCTAGACCAAGCAAAATTAGATATCAAGAAAAGAATGGATGAGATCGTTAAGTTGCAACAAGAAGTTAGTAAGTTAAGCAACAATGGAATCCTTGATAGAATATTAGAAAATTCCTATCATCAAATAGGGAGAAGAGGACTAGGTTATAAGCCTAATGAGAAATTCCATCAACAACCTAGAAGAACACAAGCGAGTCAATCTGCTTATATACCTAGAGGCACAAAAATGTATATACCCAAGAATAACCTAGATCAAAACCATAGAAAAAGGCTTGAGGTTGATTCAATTTGTTGTCATTATTGCTCACGCCTTGGACATTATTCTTTTTCATGCCCATACAAGAAAAAGCATGTCGAGATGGTATGGGTTCCAAAAACCCCAAATTAAATAGGTTCGACTAAGTTGAGATATGACCAAAGACCTTAATTTGTATATCCTTATATCTATCTCAACTTAACATTTAGGGATAACAAAATCAAAAATTAAAAGATTTAATAGCACCTTGATACACATATGTTTATCTCAAACTGATCTTTGAAATAATTGAATAAGATACAACCTATATTGCACTTGAAATATATTTCTGAAATAGTTTCCAGAAACTTGATCGGTCGAGAAGTTGTCGACCGAATAATCCTCGGTCGAGCAACTGTCGACCGAGCATATCACTGTTCTCAGACTGCTGTAAATCTTTACATTGTATGTGAAAATTATTCTTGAAAGATTATAAGGAATAAATATTAACTGATCATGCTTACATTTCTATTTAATCATTCTTTTATTGCACATTTCTTTTTCAGAAATACTTGCAATGAATAAAATGTTTCAAATAAATTTTTGTGTGCTTTTATATTAAGCATCACTTATTTTAGTCTATCCAAAGTAATCTTAAATTCATGAATGGATATTATTCTTGAATATGCTTCATCATATTTGATGTCCTTATTAAGCTCTCATAATTAGTACACTTTAATGAGTCTCAAATTGATATTTGCAAGCTATCTGCAGAACTCATACTTCACATATGAATGATTCATACTGGAAACTTGCAGAATATGCCTCTTGGTTAAAATAAAATTTGACCAAGGGGCGCCATGGTCGTAATCAAGGGCGACCTAAAATAAACTTTGATAAAAAAAAAATTACTTATTTGAACATTATTTTATTGAACTTAATCTTAGCATATTTTTAAATCAAAACATCAAATCATTTGTGGAAATTAGAAGCCTTAAATATTATTAATCCCTTGGAATATACATATACATATGCTCTACAAAAATGTTCTAAAATTCAGTCAAAAATTGAACTCAGTAAGTCTGTCGGTCGACAACTTCGTCGACCGAGAACCACTCGGTCAGCCCATCTCACTCGACTGACAAATTCTAAACAGATTCAGTATCGGACAAACGGTCGGTCGACGAGTGCTCGACCGAGACAATATCGGTCGACAAGCGCTCGACCGAGAAATAGCCGTTGGATATGACCGTTGCGACCCGACCGTTATGACCGTTTTCTTTACCGTTGGAGGACCAAGTGGCGCGTCTGCAACTCGACCGTTGCGGACGCTCGGTCGACGAGTCGTCGACCGACCGGGTCGCTGGAATTCTATAAATAAGTGCAAAAACGAGCCACTTACTCACACTTGCATTTCCTTGCTTCCATAGTCCATCTCTAGTGCAATTTCGTGCAATCCTTCAGCACTCTTACCCTCAAATCTTCCTTGCTTCTTCTCCACTCTCAAGAAACACAATGGCCTCATCATCAACTGTCCGTGGGAAGAAGAAAGTTGCTGGAAGAAAAAGAAGAGAAGATCGGGAAGCCACTCCGCCACTGACGATCATCAATGACATCGCCTTCGTCGACGGAGATGCTGGAGATAGATACTTTTGGCTTTCCTCTAAAGCTCCTCTTCCCCGACGTCCGGTCGAAGTGATGGACTTCATCAACATAGTCGACCTGGAGCATCTCTTTGGAGTACAAAAGCTGAAGGACTTCATCAATCCATCCTTTCCTTCCTATTCTATTAAGGTAGTCAACGAATTCTATGCCAATCTTCTATCCCACACCGAAAATGACACCACATTCTTCTACACCATGGTCAATGGGCATAGTTTTAAATTTTCCGAAGGGGATATTCTTGACATGCTTGAAATTGATATAGATGAATATCAAGATTTCCTTGACTTTACCACCGGCAATCCAATAAATTTATTTTCCCATGATGACCACACCACTAGTCTTAGTGATATAAAAAGAGCCATATTTCAAGCAAATACCACTTGTCATGAAGATAGGGGAACCTATTATGCAATAAACCTAAAACCGGCATGTAGAATAGTAAACCTCATTGTTTCCACCAACATACATCCACGAGCCAATAAATCCGAGGTTCCTATCTTCCGTATGTGTCTAATTTATGCTATCATAAAAGAAATTCCCATCAACTTC
The DNA here is from genome assembly GCA_963693085.1 of Alisma plantago-aquatica. NCBI lineage: Eukaryota > Viridiplantae > Streptophyta > Magnoliopsida > Alismatales > Alismataceae > Alisma > Alisma plantago-aquatica. Next base: position 631,172,976 of record OY856411.1, read on the forward strand.
ATTCGCATAATACTTAAAAATATGCTTGAGTTTTCTGGCAATCCACCATATGCCGATTTTGTATGCCAGATTACTCAACATTTTCTTAAGTCAAACATTGAAGATATGGGATACATATGGGAGCGTAGACCACCAAAGATAAGTAAGAACACCGTAGAGAAGATGGGAATTGACTTTGGCCATAAAAGGGCAAGAGTAGAAGGAGAGTCATCACATCAGGATATACCACCCCCTCCTCCTACTAACCTTTCCATTGATCCCATCCAAAATACCCTTACTTATATTGCTGGCTCCCAATATCATCTTAGTAGACAATTAAACTACAATCATCATGCCATGACATACTTAAATCAAAGAATGCAAAACCTTTCTCCTGGCCAAACCGATGAATATCCGCATTCTTTAAACCCTGGCATGCTCAACCCATTTAACCCCTCATACAACTACTACCAACCTCCATCTTCACCATCAATGGATCTTGCACATACTCAATTTTCTTCCATACAATTGCAAGACATAGCTGCTCACTTCCGATTTGACCGAGTTCCCACTTTCCTGGAAGCATATGCGTTGACTACAACTGGTGCTTTGGATTGGCAAACTCTGGTCCAATACTATGGAGCCGAGCCATTCCTTGGGAAAGATCCGGACATCGATGTAATTCTTAAATCTTTCCTGTGAAGTTTTGGAGTTGTAATAGTTGTAATGAAAATGATTAGTCAAATTCTATATGATTGTAATCTTCTTCATGCTCTTGAATGAAATTTGCCATTTTTTTATTCACATGGTTATTTGTTTGGCATATGAGACATCTTCAAAACATGGATTATAAGTTCATTATTGTAGAGCATAACAAATAAGGGAATAATAATTCAAACAGGCAACTATTACAATCAAAATTAAATTTTCAAATAACAAAACAGTTCTCCAGAAACATTCTCGGTCGAGCAACTAGTCGACCGAGAACATTGTCGGTCGAGCAACTGTCGACCGACTGGGTTTCTGTTTTTCCAGATTAACATAAATTGCATACATCTTTGTTAAATCTTGGACATCTTATATATTTGCTTAGTATTCAAACTTTCATCTATCTAAGGGGGAGCAAAGCATAAAAAAAAAGGGGAGATTATCAAAACTTTGACCATTTGATTAAAGAAGCTTACAAAAATATTATGTGTAGCTGAAAATTTTCAAGAAATTTATGAATTTATTGAAAATGGTATCTTGTATTTACAGGAATTCTCTACCCAAAATAGGGCTTTTAGATGGAGACATTTTTATGTAATCTAAGCTTAAAGGAATCTCATATCATTTCAAGGCTTAACATCCTTTGCGAATGATTAAGAAACAAATTGTGGATAAATTAGATAAAAATCCATGTTCCTAATAGGATATCTAATTAAGGGGGAGCATTATATTAAGGGGGAAAAGAAAAATAAAACATTCAACTTGGATATCTTTTTGAAATGACAAAGGGGGAGAAAGAATATAAAAGAGTTTCATCACATCTTGGCCAGCACTCACTTGAAAAACATAAATAGCTACAAAAGGTAAATTTTCAGGTATGAAACTCACATGCTTTATATTTCCTTATTTCATATTTAGGAAATGTTTGTCATCTTCAAAAAGGGGGAGATTGTTGGATAAATTGGATATTATGATAAATCCCTTTGTTTCGATGATGACAAACATTTCATTCTTATTAATCTAACGAGCTACTTAAGTGTGCAGGAACAAGGTGATGACAAAGTTCTAGGGAATCCTTACGCTTGAATGTTTATAAATGTCATACAATGTAATCATTTGTAAACTTGTACAAATATATAATGTACAAGTGCTTAGACTTCATGTAAATCAAGCGTTAGATCTCCCTAGCTAAACACCACACTTAGTTAGGTCATCTCCTTCTAATAGATCACATAATGCACACTCATGCACATACTTAGTATCTTAATTAAAAGATTGAAAATAGAGTCAATCTCGGTCGACCACACTCCTCGACCGAGACACTCTCGGTCGACAAACTTCTCGACCGAGATTGACCAAAAGTAGCCGTTAGACACAGCAGTTGACAGTTGCAAATCAACGTTAATCCAGAGAGCCTGTCGGTCGACAAATCCTCGACCGACTGGGCATCTCGGTCGATAAGTCCTCGACCGAGATGGTCTCTGACAGCAACTGCAGAATTAATTAACTAGCCGTTGCTAATGCGCCTAACTTATTCCTAACGGCTAGTTAAGCACTAGGAACCCCCTAGAAGTTGTCTAGAACGTCCTTAAGCATACTTAGGCCATTCCTATAAATAGGACAAGCCATAGGACACTAGAACAAACTTGTTACACTTGAGAATACACTTGAGCATACTTGAGCAATCTTTTGCAAGCAAAATTTGAGCACTGTGATCATTGGCCTACATTCTCCTTAGCTCAATCTCGTGTCCTATAGGCTAGATTCTCCTACCTACAGCAATCACAAGTTCACATACTTGGCTAGGAGATCTTACGCTTGATCTAGGCATATCAAGCCTTGGGCTTAAAGGATAAGTTGTAATTTCTGTTTTCCTTTCTTGTTCCTGTTTATCTTGTGTACTCTCCTTGCTACTCCTAGGGTTGGAGGCTGCGGATTGGAGAGGGTTGACTTCTCAGGTGGAGAAGGGGACTTCAAGCTACTTCAAGAAGGCTATCGCAGGGGAAGCTACTTCAGAAGGCTGGTGCAACGGGAGTTGGTGCATCTACTTCAAGGGAAGGCTGCTTCAAGGTTGGCGATTACTTCTAGGTGAAGGCTGCTTGAAGGGTTTAGGAAAAGAGATTGTATTTTATGTAAATTCCTTGAAGAGGTAATAAAATAAATTTCTTTTCAAATCCCGGTTGGGTAAGCAACCGGGTAGTGGACTGACGGCTATAGTATTTGCTATAGTTGGAACCACTCTAAACCTTGTGTCTCCTTGTCCAATATTTTCTTTGTGGTTGTTGAAGTGCAATAATTGTTAAATTATCTATAAAACTCTATTCACCCCCCCTCTAGAGGTTTTCACAAAGATCACAATTTTAGAGGCATGCATGTTTATATTTTTTTATTGAAGCTAAATGTTTGCTTTTTAATATCAATATCATTTTCAGATTTGATGTTTCATTATCTTCTAGTTAATACAAATGCTAAATGTTTGCCTTTTTAATGACATTTTTAGATGGCTGACCATGATGAGCATGATGTCCATGATGAGAATGAAATCCATGATGAGCATGTTTTCCATGATGAGCATGGCGAGGATACCAATGTAAGTTCTAAAAACATATCCTGTATTTCTAAAAAATTCATTATCTTCTAGTTATGTCATATATCCTATATTTCTATATTGGACTAATTCAGTGTGTTTATTTTTGTCAAGAAGGGTGAAATAAAGAAACCCGTAACTGCTGAGGCGATTTATGCAGATGATTATCCAATTTGCCGCATTGGACATCGATACCATACATGAGGTATTATATATACTAGTCTCATTAGTTAGTATGAAATATATCAATCTTATTTTTATATTATTACTTATATATATACATCATTCTCTTTGCAGGTGTTTAAAACTGGCCACACTATAGGTAAATACTTAAAATATGTACATGCTCCATACACGATGGAAGTATTAAATGAAGTAAGAGAAGATTGGGAAAAATCTATTCAAACTAGGGGTGAGCAAATCTCGGTCCAGACCGCAAAACCGGACCAGACCGCTCAATTCGGTCCGGTTCGGTCCGGTCCATTTCAACTTCGGTCTGGTCCGCGGTCCAATAAATTCGATAAATTCGGTCTTCGGTCCGGTCCGGTCCGGTCTGGTCCAAAACCGGTCCGGTCCGGTTCGGACCGCAGACTAACTTTTATATAAAATCCATATATATTTGAAGGTGTATTCTATAATAACTACAAATAAAGTACATATATAAGTACTACTAGTATAAATGTTTGATACTAAAGTTATATAATTGTTAGAAGTGACTAAGATTATCAACTTTGTATAATTAAATAAGTTGTAAAACATCTAAAAAAGGCTGATTGCGGTCCAAACGGTCCGGTCCGGTCCGGTCCGCGGTCAAAACGGTCCGGTCCCGGTCTGGTCCGACCACCAAACGGTCCGGTCAACGGTCCAAAAATTATTGATTTTCGGTCCTCGGTCCGGTCCGGTCCGGTCCGGTTTTGGACCGATGCTCACCCCCCATTCAAACAGTGGGGACTGTAAAATATAATTGGGATGCTGATAGTGATGTTGAATGATATTTTGTAAATGAATATTTCTGAATGTTTATACATGTCTAAATATTTATACATGTATTTGAATGTTTCTACATGTGTGAATGTGAGAATTGAATTGATGTCTGAATGTATCAATGTATCTACTTGTATGAAAAGTATATTTGTTGATTTTGTAGGTTTGTGGCCTATTTGTTGGCTGATATCAATGGATGTCGTAAACCTACAGTTCAGAAAACTGAACTGCAGGTTCTCATCCTGCTGACCAGCCATAGCAGGCCTGCAAACTGATAAGAAAAAAAAATTAAAACATAGGTGTCGGTTATTTATAGAAAACCATCATCAAAGGCTTACAACGTCGGTTATTGGATAAAAACCGCTGCCTAATGTGACAAACAAGCCGACCGTGCAGGAAAGCACGACCGTGGTAGAAAATGGCGTCGGTTATTCGTACAAAACCGACACCTATAGTACTAAACATGGCCGTGGCATCTAGGAATATGGCATTGGTTTTGATTGGAAAACCGACGCAGAAAGTGTCGTAGATGGCGCTCTTTTTGTGGCTCAAACCCTTTTGGCATCGGCTTACTATACCTAACCGACGCCTATAGGTCCCCTGCTGGCACATTTTTGGTGGCGCGAAGCCTTTTGGCGTCGGTTATAAAACTGAAGCCGAAGAGTTTGACCTTTAGCGGCGCCTACATAGGCATCGCTTGTGAACTGTCGCTAAAAGGGGTTAAACAACTGACGCCAAAGGCGTGTTCTGTAGTAGTGTTGCCACCTCCATCGTCATTTATTGGATACTCATATATGCTCTTAGTTCCAACAATGTGACACACCATCACGTAGCATGTTTTTGCTATCTTGCACCAAGTCAGGAAAAGGAAGATAAGAGAGTGAGGCTGGCATTTATGGGTTCTATTAACCAAACCATACATTTGATTGCCCATGATCGGAGCCTCGCACACTGGTTAGGTGCTGAAAATCCATGTATAATAGGTTGGTATAGTTTGGGAATGGTTTAGGTGATGGTAGAAGGTTATTATTGTCATCCCTACCTTCATCCCTTAGTGTCGAGGGGCATGGATGTGCTTGTGATGCCCATGTTCTTAGAATTTTTCATGTGTGGTCACGCCACACTACTCCCATGCCAATTTAGGGATGGAAACAATACCCACAAAAACTAAACTCGAACTGAGAAAAATAAATTTTCATATTCTGTTTAGTCTTGATTTGGGCACTATAGAAATCTGAAGACAATTGATTTGGTTCAATCCTGGAACTCGAGAAGTACCACCCAATTTTCCCATGAGAGAAGGTTGTAACGACACAATACCCACACACACTTACTATTGTGTAGTGTTGTAACACCCCGATCTCACAATTTCCTCAAATCATGAGATTAGAGCATAAGATAGGAATTATATGTAATACAAAGAACACCCTTAACTTTTTTTTTAAACTCTTGTTTCTTCGCATTGAATCACATAAATCATTTTAACAAGGGAATCTGAACATTTCTTTTACTAAACAGACTTTAATAGTAAAGATACATGTATAAACATTCATGATGTCTCTCACACCTTATGCACATAAGACCTACTAATTAGCATACAATTTCAAAAGAGGAATAATATTACACATCGTAATTACAACTCTCTCTCTTATCTCTTACTGAGGACCTAGAGTGACAAGGACCGACTGACTCAACTAATCTTGTGCTTAACTCTTGTGGAAGATCTACACTGATGCTCTGACCATCTTCAAGTCCACGCGGTTAACCCTAAAATGTTTGAGTAGAGGGGTGAGCCTACTCGCTCAGTGAATGAGTACTTCAAAGAAACAGTCTAAGGAACTAATGTGATTACAGATATAACTTTGAGTAAACGATATGAAATTTAACAACAATAAATACTACACTGAGCAGTTCTAAAACAATATAATTGAAATAACAAAGAATGTAAATATTGCATCCAAAGAATAACTACTAGAAGACTATGCTCTAGTCTTCCTTAACTCTTTCATTTATAAGGAACTCTGTGAACCTATATGATCATATTTTAACTTATGCCCTGATCTATGCAGTGTACTCTACATAGAGACTCGCAGTGCACTACGGCCACACCATACAAGACTTAGCGACACACCCGGGAAATGCTAAGTCTGACTGCCAGTCCTGGTCTGCTACAGGACCCACATGCTCTCCGGCCTTCTCTGCACTCATCCTGAGTGCTCTGGACTCCTCCTCTAACCTGAGCACACAGGCGCAGGGAGTCAACACTGGGTTACCACCAGAATTACTCAACCGGTTGGTGTTGGATAACCCTTCTGTCCTCGTGCCACCAGAATTACTCAACCGGTTGATGTTGGACACGAGTTTCACCCCTAAGGTACAGACCTCTCAAAGGGGTTCTACGGTGTTCAGGGCACCTAAGTCTAACATTAACATTATAGATACATTTTAAACAGAAATCATAACTCATTTTACATTTCTCACAAGGCTCACACGGCCTGCCATATCATATCATATAAAACATCATAGCTCATGTATTCAAACATATATCATGTCTGCCCAACAAGTATTCTCCTTCTAACATTTCATACATATCTGCATGATCTCAGTAACATCCCTTTCTAGGGCATGTCATATCTCATCACCTACAATTCACGAGATATGTATTGTGAAAATAAGAAACCCTGTAGTATATATATACCAACTCGAAGAGAACAAGCATGTAAAGTTAAATGCACAAACAACATACAATTCAACAGTTAAGCATCACCACATCTCATATGGAAACCTTTCATATCACCATAACTTAATTCATAGAACACCCTGTCCTTAGGGTTTCCTTTCCTTATTCTCTTATCACATAGCAACACCCTGCTCTTAGGGTTTCATTTGCCTCATTCACTTATCACATGGCTCTCATAAGGATTTCACACGATATAAACATTCACAAATTAAAGTCTGCTTTCAACAATTATATACAGTCAATATATGTATGAAACCATGGAAATTGAACTAAATTTAGGTTTCCATGCTATTCACTGAGATATCATGCACCAAGAATAAAGTTCAAATAAGGTAACCTATGAGGTACATCCTAACCACTTATAAGATTACTAGTCCTCTTCAATAAGGTTGAAACTCTAGTGATATCTCAATTAGGTTAAACCCTAATTACATCATATGGTATAAATCTGAAAAGGATTCTTACTAGGATGTGTTGTATACGTTTCTGATGTGAATCTACCATCAAAGAGTCATTCAAACAGAGAAGGAATCCATATCATATCAATTTGCAACAACTTAAATTAAACGGACATTTCAGGGTTTAGAATCACATATCAAGCAATTAGGGATTTGGATGCTATAATCAAATTTCGTGCATTATACTATTTAAAAGAAATACCCACTCACCCTAAGGTGTGAAGACACCTCAAAACTTCAGCTCAACTCAGGGGATCTCGAACTCATATCAAATCCCTAGCAAATCTCCCAATTCTTCTTCCATTCAACTAGGAAACCTTAAAAATGAGGGATTATGAAGAAAGGGTGAGAAAAGAGGGAATTTCGACATCATCTTGGGTCAAATCAGAGCATGGACGGAATCTTGACATGAGAGAGAAGATTCACCATAAAAGTCTATGCAAAGAATCCAAACTTACTTGATTTCACCATTCCTCGGACCGCAAAACCCTAGGTCAGCAATTCCTCCTCTTTCTCCACTCAAGCCCTAACTCTCCCTCTCTCTCTAGATTTTCGTTTATCTGGGATGGATGATGAAGAATGAGAGCTGTGTGTGTGTGTGGTCGATCATATAAGTCAATTTGAGCTGCTTGGGTCAATTGCATATTGACCCAACACTCAACTTTAATTATATTGGCTGAATATTCAGTTTCACAATAGTTTCTGTAATTCACATACTGAATAGCTAACAGAAGCTCCACAAATTCTGGAAATTTTATATGTTATACCTAATGAAGTTTCAGACCTTCAATAAAAATTTGAGATCATTTCTTGTTACAAATAAATAATTAAAAATCAAACAGTGAACTGCTATATTGCAGTCTGCAGCATATTCGGTCGAGTTTGTCCTGCACAGAACTCGACCGACACCCTCAATGTAGAGATCAAATGTCATCCAAAAATTACTCCAATTTAACAGAGTGTCTAAAATTGTGTTTTTAAAGCACAGATAAAATTTGAGATCAATTGGATATATCAATAAAAAGATAAAATTCAATTACCACACTGCTATATAAATCTGGAAATATGATCGGTCGAGTTTGAAACTCGACCGATAAACAGGTCATAACATTCTTAAAAAATTCTGATATTTACCAATGTTGTTAACATTTTATATATACAAATCATATCCAAATTTAAAGTAAATCCGAGTTACACATAAAATACTAAAAATCATTAATTGAAACACTATACTTATCAAATTTTGTATTCATGTATCATTAAAACCCTATTTTGGGCCGATTAGGGTCTATGCTTCTCAAACCCTAATTCTCAAGGCAAAAGAACATTTAGACTTCTCATCATAGTTAAAACATCCTAATTGTGTTATCTTCATTAATTATATTTCAAGAATAATTATTCCAATTAATCTTTGCAATTGTCTAGGTAAACCCTAGTTTACCAATTAAGCTCAGATGGGGTCGTTACAAGTGTCCACTGATCCCACAACCCTCTCACCCTCTCAAACCCTATCAACAAAGTCTCTCAATCTCTCCACTATTCCGTCTCAAAACCATAGCCACTACACCGAATTCCACAACTATCCCCCAATTTCAGTAGTCGTTGTCATTCCCACTTGGTGAAATTGAGCAATTTCACCACTTATCTCCCTTGTCCTCTATCAACGACATCATCTACAACTTCTCTGACTTTGAATTGCTCAAAAAGTAGTGGCTAATGACTAGATTGGAAGGGTTTCTCACGTCTCTCCTAGTAATGTCCATATACAAAAGCCGCACACCCCATTCCTTCTCCTGCATGGATATGAAACATCCATGGACTATAGAATCGACTACTCCCACACCACTGAAGAAGTAGTGAGTAATCAAGATAGGGCACAAGGGAGTACAAGAACTCATCTTATACGTTTAGACTATTCTACATGTTGATTTGTTGCACAAGGAACCATTTCTAATTATCGCCCCAACACACCTTAAACATCAACACTTATTAATGACTCTCATTCATATTATTAGCATCCCATTCCCACCCTTCTCCTCCTTCCTTTCATCTTCTTGTACATTAGTTCCACATCCCCACTTGGAACCTACCCTACATGCGCTTCTTCCCCACAACCACCAAGTCCACCACCACCAAGTGTGAGGTCAATGCTTAAGAATATTAGACACTAGAACTGAAGAGTTGGAATGTCATCCCTTGTCCTTGATTTCTGGCTTGTCACTTGTTTGATAATTTAATTAGTGTATATGACACCCTGTTCCTTTTTTTCTCGACCCCCCATACTTTATTTTTTTTTTAGTGATGGAGGCGGAGCATGTGAGATCAACAACCAATGATTAAATTTTTTAAATAGATCGAACCAGGGTTGCAATGTCTCTGAACATTTATCTAGTCTAAAAAAAGGTTATATGAATTGATATTGATGTTCTTTGTTCTATACCATGAGAGGCCCAAAGGGATTTGGATTTTTACATTTCCCAGATATAAAGTGATCTATAAAGGATTCCTACTCCTACCAAATACCATCCACTAGTTCTAAGTTGGGTAGGAGAAACTAGGTAGCATCCAAACTACTGAATCAAACCAAACTATATAATCCACCACATAATGATTATATGCTATCATATTTGAATCAAAGGAAATTGTGTAAACCAAAACACAATACATCTAGTTGATTGCTTTATGATTTCGTGTGGTGAATTTTGTCCAAACTGTAGTCTAACATAAGTACATACTTTTATGAAAAACCAATATGCTACCATGTAATTTTTGCATGCAATTTAATATTTTTGTATCACCATTCCGCTATCTATTTATTGTCATCCCATTTGTTTTTTTTTCTTGTATGGGCTTATTTACAGGCTTGTTTAACTGCACCTTCCTATTGCTTTAGTTCCTCAGTGGATTTATTTCTAGGCCAATGAAGAGAATCTTGTTTGTATAAAATTACCACCCCAATAAAAATATTTACTTCCAGAAAGCATTCTAGTCTGCTTGCTATGATTTGTGCATTGCCCCATCACATTAATAGCATAATATCTGAGATGAATTAGAATACAACCTTAATTAATGTCAATGTATCATGAGTAATGTCTAAAGTGTATGCAATATGAATTGGAAGTATAATAATAAACCACATATAGTGGAGTCTTAAATTCGGTGTAGTGGTAGATTTTTCATCTTTGTTTCTTATTAGTACATACTAGTGGACAAATAGCAACAAATACACTCAGTTACATTGAATAAAAACCAAGTTTCAAATTTACATCCAAACAAACTACTTATTGCATGTGTATAAGAAAAATTAACTTGGCAACTTGAGAAAGTCCTATCCAATGGAAGAAAAATAATAAGACAAAAGATTTGTACCACAATATAATAAGAAAGCACCATGGTGGTGGTCGAGGAAGCAACTTGATACCAACTAATTTCTCGAGATGATAGGACCAATCCACACATTTACTGCTAGAGATGGAAAGCAAGTTTCCAACCAATCATCATGGAGAGTCCAAAAAATATAAAAAGCAGAGACTATTTATAGTTAAGGAAGTACATAAAGTCCAAGGGGGTTTGTTTTCAGAAGTCATCGAACCTATCATGGAAATTTTTTGATGGAATTTAAGTTTCCAAATATTTTATTCATCTTAAAGAGGACCAAATAGAATCTTAAACAATAGGAAATTTACCTGCAAGTTGGGAACCGTATATAATATTATATATCTTTTGGACATGGTTTGATATGCATGTGCGTCTGTAATGAATTGACAACCAAAATGATCATAATTGTGTGGAGCTTCCAATGCATCATAGATAATAGAAGTAGTATCCCCAAATTGTAATATGATGCGATGAATTAAGCCACCAAGTTAGAAGGTTAGAGTTCCCATTTGGGTTTTTAATAGATCTGTACAAGTGGACTAGGAGTACAACCAGAATGATCGTAACTTTGCTGAAGGATATGCACAAGTGAACTATCCAAGGTGATATTCAATTTGATGAAGATGATTGAAGTTTGTAGTTTTTTTATCTGACAATGGATACAAAAGAGAGATAAAATCATTACTTTCATAATAGAAAATATTATGTTCTAGATAGAAAGATGTGCATCATATGCATATTGACATATTAATAGCCAAAGATACATTCTATTTTGAAATCTATGATTTTCTAATCCAATTCATTAACTATAAAACCAAATGATCAATGGCCAAGTTAAGTGTGATAAAAAATCATACCTTCTACACTAATAAGCATTTTGCTCTGCTAGGGTTTCATGCATGGCGGTGCTTCCAACGGCCTTCGAGCTAGAGGAAGATTCTGTGGCACTTGTCTGCCGGAGGAAGACCTTACTAATGGGGTTGATGGCTATGACGCTATGGAAGGTCTTTATTGTGATGGTAAAAGCACATTAGGAAACGAAGGATAGGAGTGTCAACCACTGGAGGGGGAGACAGGGGACCAAGGTGGCAGAGTTGCGTAGACACAACACCAGAACGTCGACAGGGGGGGCAATGTGCATGGAAGCACTAGATGACAATCCACTATTTAAAGTAGTGACAACTAATAAGAAGCAATTTCAGTAGGAGACTCTAATGTGACTAGGAATCTCGTTGAAGTTTAGCAGCAAAGAAGATCAAGGGAAGCACCATGATTTACAAAAGAAAAATGATGATAAGGCAAAAGGTCTGGTGCACCCCAGGGTAGAAGACTTCCCGGCTCTATAGAACGGGGGGCACGAGTATGCCACACACCATGAATTCAGACCCTGACCCGCGTAAAATAGTATCATATAAAGATATCATCAACGAGGGAGATGGAGTTGGGAAGCTACCATTATTGGTGTTTGATGATCCAAACATCAGACTTGCAAGAAGGATACCAAAACCAGTGTAGTAGATGACACCCCTAGTTTCAAAATTGATATCATCATGTTCAAAGGATTGGTGAAGTTGTGGACTTACATGGTGATTGTCAAGGTAATTGCTAGGAACATAGGCTTCCTCACACTGCAAGACATGATTTGTACGATGTGGAGGTTGTCTGGAGCATTTAGGCTCATTGATCTTGAAGATAACTACTTCATTGTCAGTTGACAAGGGAGGATGACTATCTGACAGCCCTCACAGGAGGACCATGGCCATTAATGGGATCCTACCTTAGCGTGCAACCATGGGATCCTTCGTTCTCACCATCAACAATGAACTCTAAATTCATGATGATCTGGATAAGAATACCTAGACTACCAATATTCCTATACCAGACTCACTTTCTAGAAGAGGCGGGCGATGTGATTGGCACAAAAATAAAGGTGGACACTAATACCGATCAAAAGAAATGTGGGAAGTTTGAAAAGATTGCGGTGAAATTGGACACCATCAAGCTGTTGGTGTCGGTCATCATCATGCAAGGTGAAAGATATAATGTTGAGTATGAAAACCTGACCAGCATATGTATGTTCTGTCGTACGATTGGACACTTTGAAGATGAATGCAATGATAGGGAGGCAACGTTGGAGGCACAGGGGAAGTTGGCAAACAGGCGAAAGGTACTGAAGCCAATCTGAGTCCTTTGGGTGCCTTTACTGAAATGATACATGTGAAGCCTTTTATTAGGCATTCAAGAAAGGAGGAAGGTCAGGGGAAGAGTAGCATTGTGGCTACACAAAAAAAGTTTAGGAAGGTGGTCATCAATGAGGATATCACAAAAACTGAGGGGACCGCAGAGGGCAGTGCACCATGGCCAGGTTACAAGTGGCATCAATGGAAAGTAGCTAACAAGAAAAAGAGATTAGCGGAGGAAACGAATCACCCCATCACTAGAGATGCCCAAAGTCACCAGATCAAGAAGGACTCATAGACAAGCAAGGAAGGGAAAGAGCATACACATTGAGAAATTACCATTGAAGGAGAGAACGCAATGGTGATTCCTGGTGAGGAAGACAGTGGTACATGGAATATGATGTTTAACATTGGAGGAACGTCAAGGTGGACTAGTACGGTGGGTAGTCCCAACAAAATCTTGATGTTCGAGTTGTCTGTCAGGGTTCATCTCAGAAATCACAAGATACTCAACACAAAAGACCTCACAAAGAATGGTCCAAGAAAGAAGAACCGAAAAGAAAGTGGGCACGGAGAGACTACTGAACCGGGCATGGAAGGCTCGAGCACACCTGACATGGTTACCCAATGATAGTTGCTACATGGAATGTGTAGGGTTTCAGTGGGAAGGATACCTAAAACACAATACATGATCTAACTTAGATGTATAATGTAGATATCTTTTCCATTCTTGAGATGAGAACAAGCGGAGCACAATCTAATAGGATTGTGAAAACTCTAGGGTTTGAAGCATCATATAGAGCAAAAGAACTGATTTTTTAGGTGGTATCTGGGTCATGTGGAAAAGATGAATAGGAGAGGTAGAAATCCTTGCTATCCATAAACAATTAGTGCATTGCAGAATTAACAAGAGACAACGTATGATGTTTGTCTATGCTTGTACAAAGAAAGGAGGATGTAGGTTGCTTTGGGAACATCTACATACGATTGTTAACTCCTCTACACTACCTTGTCTAGTACATGGGAATTTAATGTGGTCATTCATGTGGATGAGAAGATAGGGAGTGAACCCATACATCTGAGTAGCTGTAGAAATTTTGCAATGGGGCTATCAGGTGTGGGGCTAGAAGATCTTGGTGCGTTGGGGCCAAAGATGATGTTTAGAAGAGGTTGGCTGCAAGAGAGGCTTGATTGGGTAGCTGCAAACCAGAGTGGTTGCATCTGGCTACATTAGTTAAAGTTCTTCCTAGACTCAATTCAGATCACACACCTATTTTGATCTCTACAGGAGGAGGGAGAAGGCAGTTGACTCATAGACCCAAAACTAGTGTTAGTTGGAATGATAGTGCCTCATTTCCCATTTTTTTCTAGAAAAACTGTGATAATAATATTTTTTTATATGAGGCCATATGCAAGTTCATGGGGAAATCATCCAAATGGGATAGGGATAAAAGGAGGAAGGATAGGGAGAGGAATTATTGGATTCTATGTGACATAGGCACACCCCAAAAGGATCTTTGTATAAGGGTGGATACTAAGAGAGAAGAACATGTTGCACATCTTTAGACAGAGTGCAATGAGCTTCTATACCAGTAGATGAAGGAATCGTGACAGCGGGCTCACTATGAAGGGATGAAATCTGGTGATGCTTATTCTAAATACTTCCAAGCAATTGTCAAGGCCAAGAGACAAAGGACCAAGATCACTAAGCTCAAGATCAGTGAAGGAGTGTGGGTGGAAGAAAAAGAAGATCTAAAGACAACAATTTGGGAGTTTTTTCTAAAGATTTTCACTCAAAAGAGGAGGAGAACTAGAAGTCTAGCAATTACTACTTATAGTACTTCCCCATGCTACCTGAATGTGTTATGAAGCATCTAAGGAGTGTGGCATGCAAGGAGGATATTCGTTCTGTGCTAATAAAGATGAATCCCATTAAGGATCCAGGATCGGATGGTGTTGATGCTGGTTTTCTTCAAAGGAATTGGGACCGCGTGTGTGGGTCCATTTCACTAATGATAGCCAATTGTTTTACATGTCAACCGATTGAAGGGAGCCTTTATAACTCCATCCTTGTGTTGATTCTAAAACACCAACACCAGAATGCTGCAACAATATGCGCCCCATCACCCTGAATAATGTCAGATTCAAGCTTCTATCTAAGATCATTGTTCAAAGGAACAATCCTTATTTACCTGACAGGATTTCCCCTAAGCAAAGTAGATTTGTGCCTGGAAGGAGAATCACTGACAACATTATCTTAGTCAAGAGTTAATGCACTCCATAAGGATACAAATGGGAAAGAAAGTTGCAATGTCATAAAAATGTTGGATCTATCCAAAGCTTATGACAAAATGAACTAGGAGTTCATCAAAGATGTGGTTAAGAGGATGACTATACTGCAAAACCTAATTTAGATCATGATGAACATCGTCACCATGGGCGAGATATCAATTGCTTGGGAAGGGGAGAATTTACAACCATTCAAAGAACCAGACGAGTTTGTTAAGGGGATCCACTATCACCATATATCTTTGTCTTATATCTGGATAGGCTTATCCAAGCTATTGCCGAAGAAGCAAGGGTGGGGCGCTGAATTCCTTTCCATGCCACTCGGGGAGGAGTTGGTGTGCCCCACATATGCTTCGCATATGACCTTATATTATTTGGAGAAGCTACAAAATGCCATGCTAGGGTCATGGTGAAGGTTTTAAGAAAATTTGAGCAAGTGTCAGGACAATAATTAGCTAAGGAGAAATCAACCATTTACTTCTCAAAGAATGTTTATTAAACCTTTGCAGAGATCTATCACTAGAATCACAGGCATCCGATAGATAGAGAACTTGGGGAAGCATCTGGGTGTTCCCATAATCCATGAAAGAGATAATAAGGAAATATATTTGGAAATAATCAACAAGATTGAAACAAGGATTTCCTCTTGGGTTAATCACACATTCTCACTAGCTGGGAGGGTGACTTTGATCAAATATGTACCCAATAGAATGCCTATATACATGATGCAGATGTATTACCTTCCCCTATCAATCAATGATAGCTTAGACCAGGTCGTGAGAACTTTCTTTTAGAAAGGTGCATCAAGGAGAAGCGGTATTCATCTTGTGGCTTGGGATAAATTTACTGCAAGTGGTAGGAATGGAGGTTTGGACATCAAATCTGCTATATTATAGAATGAGGCACTATTACAAAAAGTCAGTTGGGATTTCATGATTTGTTTAAAGGCTATATGGAAGAGTGTTATGTAAGAGAAATATACTCACACGGTTAACGAAGGGGTAGCAAGCACATCAATACTATGGCGAGTTATTTCGAGGGTGCAAACTATGTTACTGTCGGAGACAGGGAGGGCTATTTTCTCTAGAACCAATACACACGTATGGAAGGAGAGGTTGTGGAAGGTACAAAGATACCAATGGTGAAGGAACATGTAAATATACCTGAATAGTTTCAGGAACTCAAGGTTAGTTCTATGGTCAATTTAAACGGTGAATGGAATGATGATTTCATCCGTCACTGGTTTTAGGAGGAAATTGTGAGAGGAATTAAGGCTATGCCACCACCTAATCCAGAGGCAGGTGTAGATGAGTTGATTTACTTGAAGGATACTAAGGGGAAGTTCACATCAAAGGAAATATACCACAAACTTTAACATGAACACACCATGAGGACACCTGGATGTTGGAGGACGCTATGGAATTGGAAGTGCCTCAGTGGGTCAAAATACTTATATGGCTTGCTATGCATGGAGGACTCATGACAAATGAAGCTAGGGCCAAGCGAGGCTTCACTGAGGACGTTCATTGTCTGAGGTGTCAGAGGGAGAGAGAATCTAAGATTCATACTTCCGTTCACTGTAAATAGATTCAACACTTGTGGAAGCATGTCCAACAGGCAGCTAATGTGAAGTTGAATCCAACACTGGCAATAGCAACTTGGATACCTCCAACCCTTAGAAGAGGGACACTCATAGTGGACGGAATGTTTGGTCACCATCATGATCTAGAAGATCTGTTCACTCAGATGTAATATGGTGTTCTAGGTACTAATGTAGGAGCTAAAGGGATGTATATGACCATCAAGAAGGAGGTTGTTACATGTTTGCTTGCTTTTTTGAGAAAGGAGAGCAGTGGAGACAGAGCCATCCATTCATAAGCAAGATGGGCGTCACTGTATTTAGGCATAGTCAAGCTTAACTTAGATGTTGTGGTAAAAAAGAAGAGGTTGGAAAAGGCCACTGGTTTCATCATCAGAGATCATGGTGGATGTTGGCTGGAAGGTGGATATGAAAAAGGCATGGTAATGGACACCCTATTAGCTGAATTGTAGGCCATTTTTGATGGAGTGCATGCATGCAATTCGAGATTCACCCAAGTCATAGTGGAGTCAGACAATGAAGGGGCTATCAAGATGCTGAAGGACCATGTGTAGATACCTGCTAAATATAGGCCTATTTGCACTTACATAAGTAAACTTGCAATGTTCTTTGAAGTTTTAGATTTTAATTTCAGTAGAAGAAATTGTAATAAGACAACAATCTCCATAGCCAAGTGCACGTTGTACCAAGAGGTAGGATCATGTAGGTGGAAACAGTGTCCAACATTCCTCTCTGATGTAGTTAGAGATGAAGCTAATATGTACCATAGTAGGAGTATGTTATCGGATTTTCCTGTGCTGTGTGAACATGATGAATTGGTGACCCCCACGTAGTTAAAAAAATCATACCTTCTGAGAAAATAAAAGTGTTAAACATCACCATGGAGTTCTTTATCTATAGAGAGCTATTCTTGTTGTTGTATCACATCTTGTGAATTTTCTTTTGCTTTTTTCTTTTCTTGTACAATATGCACAAAAACAAGATGCAAAAGGTATATACATGAAACAGACCTACATGAAAAAGAAAATGTATGATAAGTATTCATATATCTTGCTTGAAATGGCCAATATAACTTCCATATAAATGCATCATCTATCCTATCTATAAAATCACTGTGGAGACTTAAGAATATTCCTCTAACATGTTATATAGAATGAATTAAATATTATTTTAAAATATTATTGTATATTATTTTCACATAACTATCTTGTTGATATTAAGGAAAATGCTAGAAATATGAAATTAATAGATATTTTCCCCTAAACTCATCTAACTTGTATTACCCCTCACTTAGAAAACTCTCATCAAGAAAAGACATTTTTCTATGGGCACCTTTATGGATTCTAGGATAAAAATTACCAAATGAATTTGTTTCATACCAAAAATACAAATCAACCAAGTTTAAAAAATCAAATGGGGCACACTAAGAAATCCATTACATAATTAACATAAAACAACACACATAACATTTTGATATCATAAGCAATATAAAAGCAAAGTTTTAACCCAAATAAACACCAACTAATAAGTTGAAAAATGAAAAATAATAGTAAATTATTTTGGCATGAAAAATGAGACATAGAAAGAACTAGACAAAGGAGACGAAACCAAGTAAAAAAGATAATTACCATGCTAGAGAAATAATGGCACCCTGCATATGGATTTTGGAACACTAGATCACCCCATCCCGATGACCAACCCAACATATGGCATGCATACATGATAAGCCCTATTTATGTTGCATTACCTCCCAAAGAATACTTTGATAGCCATATGACACAAAATTAAACTCTTTTGAACCACACATTGTCCCATTGTCCTATTAGGTGATGTGGGGTACTATGGGGTAAGATTCCCGTCTCTTAGATAATATTGCCATAATCTTCTAGTCACTAGTCTTGCAGAGTCTAGACCAATTATTGTGGAACCTTTTAAGGACAATTATTATTCAAAACATATGGTCAACATGTAATTGCATTTTTATGGATAATTGCAACAAAACAAGAGTAATCATTCATTTAGATAAACTCAAACTAAATTAGAAAAGGAAATTTACTTGAATCAAAGAACATTGGTTAGTTATTTTATAAAACAAATGTAAATGCATCCATCTATATCTTTTAAAAGTTGATACCCTAAGACCAAGATGTATAGTATGATTAGAATAAGTGTTAAACAATCTATTCTACCCATCATATATACCACCAAATGCATGAACATACTATATATGTATATATTAATATTAATAATATCAATTCTTTGATTGTCTAAATAGAAGTTACATTAAGAACAACATGGGACACATGTTTATATTGAAAGTTGTTCAAATCAACAACTTCAAAAACATGTAACCACAAAAACATACTAAACTTTTTGCTTATTAGAAAGTAAGTGAATGGTCTACAAAGTTATCTGCTATCACCTTATGATGAGCGATCTACATGGTAGTCATGGAAAGGAAACAATTAAAAAACATTTAGAGAAGCTTGAGAGAAGGGAAATTTCCTTGATGTTTACCCAAAAAATGTGTGCCATGTCATTACATTTTAAGACTAGTTTACCTTTAGCAAGGATGAATGGGAGTTGGGTCAAATACTTTTTTTTGATAGGTGCAGGCTTAAACCCATATTGAGTGAGTCACGACCAAGTAGGCCCAAATAATAATTCAAAATCCTGGTTCATATTCACCAATAAATATGTTGGTTTCCAAATGGGTTCGGGCCATCCAAAACAATATACATAAGTGATATTTCTTTCAAAGGTATATGTAGATAGATATTTTTCTGGATAAGTTCCAACAAACATATATTTGAAGAAAAATATAATTTTGAATGTTTGTAGTCAACTTTGTCTTAATAAAATACAAAATTATATACAATCATTGTTATATGCAATAAAATGCATATTTAACTTATATATTATTGTGTAATAAATCTAGGTAGTTTGTATCTCGAGCTTGGGTCAGCTTGCCCCAGAGCTGACATCTATAGAAACCTGGGTCAAATTATTTGCCAAGCTAATTCGTATAAGTTATACTAACGGGTATGCGTCAAAATATGCAGGTCGAGACTTGGGTTAAAATGGTGTCCCAGTCCTATGTGCATCCCCTCACAATTTGGAAATATTACTATACTTCTAATTTGAAGTCAATGTGCCCGTTTGAGCTACAATCACTTAAACCCGCAAGCAATATTTTTGAAGAGTGCTACATTTTCATATATTATGTTGAGACCGACAAACATATTCACCCAAATCATTTTATATCTCCTGTTTTACATAGTATATATTTTACATGTGGCAGACACAAATAACCAACATTGTTCTATTTAAACTGACACAAGTTAATTCGGACAATTCTACAGACAGTTTATGAGTGTGATCATTCAACCGGGAGGTTCCATCTATAGCATAGGTTGACATGACCAAGCAACATAACTGATGAGAGAAATAAAGTTAGATAACAAAGATGCCACTTAAGATGAATTATTAAGAAAGGCCTAAGATGAAGTAGTAAGAAAGACATATGCAACAAACATAATAGATGATGAGGTATATATCGTATTATATATAGAAATATGAGAAAGTTACCTTTTTAGAAGCAGCTGCAAGAAACGTTGTTAGCATGCATAAATCCATGCGATAAGATGAAAATTAGTTGTATATATGTATTGATATCTGGAAAGTGAGCGTTAGAATAGGAATTTGGTTGACTCACTGTTAATTATTAGAGTATGTTCCACACATGGGATGAAGGAAAAGCAGATGAAGAATGTAGATACATACTCCATCTTACATGAACTCTGCCTGCAAAAACAACAACAGAGAATAATCTACTTGGCGTGGCCACTTGTATTCATCTCTCTATCTTGTTAGAAAAATTCGAACTTGCAAAGGGATTAAGAAAAAGGCCTAAGAATAAAGAATCGATGGAGCAAAAATATGTCAATAGGTTTACCTTAGTGAGGTAGGACTAGTCCGTAACTAATGTTGTATACAGAAGGTTTTAGACCATATCCTAGTTGGATTTGGATTTGAGTAAGAGTTGACTTATGTTTCTAATCCTTATAGGAGTCAAATCAAAGCAGAAATAAGAAGGAAAGAGGATGACACTTTATATGTAACTTGGAGTTGGACTAGGATTTAAACTAGGACTTATACTAGAAGTCCTGGTTGCAATGACATGCATGGAGGCCTATAAATAGAGGCTCTGGGGAGGCCATTTAGATCATCCCACATGTTGGTGTGTGGTCCCACCAGTTGTTGGTACCTTCTGTGGTAGAAGAGGAAGAGAACAATAACAACTGGTAGTGCTCTCTCTTAGTAAGAGACGGTCAACGACTTTGCTTTGAAGTGAAGTAGCGACTAATAGTCAATGGCATATCGGTGCACTGACAGTATAGCAATCTTGTGGATAAGAGAGTGCCAATGAATTTGTGTTTAGGTTAATTAGCGGTCGATAGTGAACCATTAAATGGTAGTGCATTGACAATGGAGACGGGCCCGAGCAGCGGAGGACACACATCAATTGGTACATTTTATTGGGGTTATGACATCAGAATCAACTATGGCAGTAGATCCTAGCAGAGGAAGACGCCCATCACTCGGTGTCTATGACAATGACAATGGTCTGTCCGGATAGCGGAGGAGGATGTTACAACCTTGATTTTTTTTCTTGTATGATTGTAAATGCAATTTTTCCAAAGAAATGTACTTTCTATTAATTGTATGATTTATGGTAAATATATGGGTTTCTTTTGCGAATTTTTCTTTGTGCATGTGATTTTGTGGATCCTAATGTACTAGTGATTTCAAGATGATAAAAGAGGAAGAAAAGTTGAAGGAAATCAGATAATACATAAATAAGATAGGAAATTGAAATAATGATGAAAAATATAAGAAATATGTGGAAAGATGTATGATTGATCATCATGGATGATATTTCGAAATCCACATGGTTTCTTGTGATAAAAGGAATCCAAATAAAGAAACAAAAGTGAATATTGGAGAAAATATGAATAAACTATGCTTTAATGAATAATAACTTGCATGTGAAGAAAAGACCTTTATCCTTTCGAGTTTGGGACTCAAACTTGGTATACGAGTAGGTGATGCTAATAAAAGGTTTCCCTTAAAATTTGGATGAAAAAGTATAAATGAGGAGAGAGTTATGAATTTTTCAAGTTATCCTAAAGTGATGAGATAATCCCTCTATTGTATTAAATGTCACGATATTAATCAGAATAGAATTTCATTTATCCAAAACACTGACAACGTAGACCATTGGATCTCAAGCACTGGACAAATCCCCATCTTATTTAGAAATGTGGACTAGAGAACATTCCATGTTGATTTCAAATTTGTTTTGTTCGCAATCGAGAGATAGAGATGAGTTGGGATCGATCCCAACATCTTCGGAAGGTTATGAGGATCCCATCCATGCTGGAATTGGTGGCCTTTCGTGGAGGGAATATGATTCCCCCAAATCCAACGAAACCCCGAGACCCTGCCCTATATAAGGGGGGTGATGTATAACACCAGCAAACCCACGAACGATCTTCACGAGACCGGATGTAGTAGACAAACTCGTTGGTGCCTTCAATTTGAGTTTTTGTAACATACCAAATTTTGGTACTAAATTTTATTTTGAGCTATTATTAATATATCTATCAAATTGAAAATCTCTTTTGCTAAACTTTCCATCCAAAATTTCATTTCATGAAATTATCTTAAAATTCAAGCATCTAAATGCAATTTATTCTCATTTTGAACTATTTATCCCATTTGCGACCGAAAAGTACATAATAGAACCCAATTATGAACTATTTCCAAAGTAATCAAACAAAAATATATATCAAAGTGATTAGTATTAATATTTAAAGTTATTGGGAGGATATATATATATATATATATATATATATATATATATATATATATATATATATATATATATATATATATATATATATATATATATATATATATATATATATATATATATATTAGTATATCTTCGCTACCCGTGCATCTATTTTGTAACAGAAAGACATGCATTTGTAATGAGACGACCATGTAAAGCCATCTTTCAGCATTACAGTATACCTCCCTCACGATGACTGCGATAAAACCATATAACTCATGTTGTTTCCTTCTCCTTTCTCATCCTCTGCTCTGCAACCTATTCCCCTCGTCTTCGTCCTTCAACTATCGGGGATGAAACCCTACACACCTTGTGCCACCCTTCTTCACCACCACAGCTGACAATCCCCCGTCCAGCCATTGCAACATGAACTGCCACGCCAACAACCAGTGGTGGTGGAGCTAGGGAATCTACAGATGAGGTTCTAACTCCCTCACAGCCTATGACACTATAGGTCCGCAACAATATCGCCGCCTCTTGTTCAATCTCATCTTCTGCCAATCCTAGATGGCATCAGGTCCTGCAAAGTCAACATGACCCGATTGTCGTACACCTACAATTCTCTGACGCCACTTATCGCTCAGCCATGACCTACAGAAAATATGACACGAACGCCCCCCCTCAGCACGAATGCACATCCTCAACAACTATCAACTTGTCACCGCCTGTGCTACATGGCCCCATCTTCACTGGTGCCTGAATTTGCCTTCATCGGATCTGCAAACTCACCCGCCGCTGACCACCCTACAAACTTTACCATCCACGAACCTCTGAGAATGATGCCTATAGAACCAGGGCAGTCCCTATTGTGAGCCTGCAACCCAAGTTTTTAGGAAACCTGCAGGCGTCGGGACCCACAACCACTCCATTTATCCTCCACCTTCCTCCTTGTCCATTGATCCTCGACGCCACCCACACCTGCCCCTTCACAACATGTGCCCTGCACTGTGATTTTTAATATGGCCTCTTGACCCAGCCGCCAAGCAATCTCCTTCACAGCCTACTCAAATCTGGCGAAATAGACCTACAGTTCTCAAATAGGTCTCGATCATCGATTATCAACAAACATCATGGTGCCCCAAACCCCTCCGCCACAACCTGAGTCAACGACTGCTGCCTGGCTAGGGCTGCCTTGTGGGGAACTGTGTGCCGAGATGGAAAAATAAACAGAAGATGTTCATTGTGCTTGTGATCAGAGCATAGCATTGGGCCATGCCCAATAAAAGTAAGCAAAACCTTACTAATTTCTTTTGTTTTTGGAATTAATAACACAACAGTTGAATAAATCATTAATTACCCTAAGTATTACAAGGCTTGGGATATCAAAAAAAATAAAGAAGCAAGTAAAATCTAGGATTATAAACAACACCTTTAAATTGGTAAATATTTTGGTAAGGTGCTTGATCTAATTAGTCAAGTTGGACAAAATTAGATTTGAGAGAACAAATATGAAAAATAAAGGCAAGTTGAGAAGTGTAACAATTTTAATTTCAAATAATGTATCATATTGAGTTATACGAGCATCTACATCATTTCAATTATCCATAATGCACATACTTGTACTCCAATGCACAACTAGGATCTAAATATTACATACATTAATATTTATGTATTATCCGAAGACCTTATTACTTAATGTATGGGTGGGTCTGATTCTTTTTAGGCAACATGTACCTATTTAGAAAAAAAATAGATCAAATGACTCAAAATATAAATGTTGATCATCATCAATTTGGACACTAATTTATATTTCTATGTAAATACTTACTTTGCAATACCTCTACTATCTATACAGAAGTCTATACATGATGTTGATAAACAATATGGCAATATGAGACCAAATGTAATACCTCGACTTAATATTGATGTATACATGCACTAATTTCCACTGAGGACATGAGTAAGCATCAAAACCCTCGAAATAAAGATCATGGGAAAGTATGGTATGATAACCCTAATTGGGAAAACTCCTAATCGTAAATAACATTTCATTCCAGGCCAAGAAACATCAAATAATTCTAGTACTTCTCTTTTTCTAAATTCATGATAAATTGCCATCTTGATCCTTGCGCACATTTTGACTTGGAAATGTTCGATTTGGAACAGGTACTAGATTCTCTATTTTTATATTGAGTTATTAATTTCCCTCTTGAATTCCATGTACAATGTTTAGTGGTGAACCCTATACTTTTGTAAGTCTTTCCTACCTCTTCAAAAGTTCACCACGTCATATTGATTATTGTTTGATTGCATTGTTTATTATAATATCACTTGACTTGATCTATTTGGAGTTTTGACTCCCTGGAATTTAGTCCCTTTGGGCTTTGGCCCCTTAGATCTTTGGCTCACTTGAGGTAGGGTACGTCCCGTCATCCTGAGCATAGGTTGTAATGGTTTAGTTGACCCCCAGTCGACTGGTTTACATAGTAATTAGGCTCAATGTTGTTCTTTCATAGATGATTGAACATGAGGCATTGTTGCCCTTGAAGGAAATGATATGATAGTGATCAACCTTAATATTCAAAAGTTGATCATTGAAAATATTTTGATAATTTGATATCTTGAACTATTTTGAATAGCCTTATGGAAATTTGATCTTGAGTTATAAACATTGAAATATAGTTATCCTTACTTTGATAAATTTAGTCCACCATATGTAAGCTGCCTAGTTTTGATATTACCTTGAATCATACGTACCTATATTTTGCAAATAGCTCAATATAAGGACTTCATACCAACCTAACTAACCTTTATTTTCCCTTCAATGGGGTCCATGTGTGGTTTTGTTCCTTTAGGAATTCATGGGTAGGTGATACAAAGAAGAAATAGAAGAGATGCGCATGAGCTGTCCTTTGTTGAAGATTAGATAGGAGCCAATTCTTATCTTCAATCTTGTTATATTATGTTTAAAGCTTCCACAACTCTGATGTAAAAGCATGATTGTAATAAAGAGTGTTTATAATTTTGATATTATTTTGTAAATATTTGATCGTAAAGATCGAATCTTTAGAACATGGTATCAGAGCTATAAACAGTCGTCACTCATGCACGTCTCCTGGAAGTTAGGGTTAAAATTTAGCATACCCGAAACCCAGTCAAATAGTTTAGAACCAACCCTAATCCTGCTAGCCTTATCTAGTTAAAGGTAAATAGTAACTTAACTAGAATTAACGTCTACAAAATTGTATGATCAACCAATAGTGAAGAGGAAATGCCACCATATTAGTAGAGATCGGTTGAGGTGTCAGAAACATGAACAACTTAGTAGTTGAAAAGTAAATAGTGGGTTTAGAAACCCTAAGTTTGAATTTGTGAACCCCTCTTGGTAGAAAACAATATTTTTCCTCCCTAGCATAAGTGAAGTTACTTTAGTGATCCTTTAGGTTCTGTGTAGATCCTCTTTATACTATTGAGTCAAGTATTTAGTATGATTGTGACTTAGTCATCGCATTGATTTTGGCCATTCTTAGTTTTACATCAAAATGTTTTTTCATCAAAAAAGTTATTTTCTTTATAATATATTATGTCAAAAAATATTTTTTATGGAATTTCATCAATGATTTCTCGAGATAAGTCACAATCGGGGAGACATGAGAAAACCCTAGAAAAGAGTAACATGAAATCCTTAAAATCTAGAGTTAGGTACAAGGTAAGGTTTAGGCTACTACATTATAGTTGGCATGCCCATTTGAATTTCTAGTTGAAACCCTTTAAGGGGTGGAGTATAGTGTATCACTAAACCATGGACGATTTCTGGGATGAAATCCACTTTAAGGGGTGGAGTGTTGTAACATACCAAATTTTGGTACTAAATTTTATTTTGATCTAATATTAATATATCTCTCAAATTTAAAATCTCTTTTGGTAAACTTTCCATCCAAAATTTCATTTCATGGAATTATCTTGAAATTCAAGCCTCCATATGCAATTTGTTCTCATTTTGATCTATTTATTCCATTTGTGACCGACAAGTACATAGTATAGCCCAATTATGAACTATTTCCAAAGCAATCAAATAAAAATATATATCAAAGTGATTAGTATTAATATTTAAAGTTATTGGGAGGATATATAAATATGGAGTCCGGAGTGGATAAAATGGAATTTTAACATTTGTTTAGAACTAAAGATACATTAAAGGAATGATTAATACACAATTAGAATAACTTAATATCAAATGTTTTCACGATACAAAATGAAAGCTATATTCATATACCTTGTATCCTAATTAAGCTACCTAGGCATTTACAGGTCAATTTTGATGTTAAATGCTATCGGAATTAAATTTATGAAATAAACATATGGTAGACCTATGTAATTAGTCAATTGATTGACCCCATTATTCCCCTAACTTTCTTTTCTTTTATCCATGTAATGCCATCTCTCACTGTCACAGGATACCTCCCTCGCGACGATTGTGGGAAAACCATATAACTCATGCCGATTCATTCTCTTTTCTCATCCTCTTCTCCGCTACGTATTCGTTGTCTTCGTCCTTCAACTATCGGGGATGAAACCCTAGACACCTTGTGCCACCCTTCTTCACTACCACAGCTGACGATCCCCCGCCCAACCTTTGCAACTTGAACTGCCACGCCAGCAACCAGCGGTGGCGGCGCTAGGGAATCTGCAGATGAGGTTCTGACTCCCTCACAGCCTGTGACACTATAGATCCGCAACAATATCGACGCCTCTTGTTCGATCTCATCTTCTGCGAATCCTAGATGGCATCAGGTCCTGCAAAGTCAACATGACCCGATTGTCGTACTCCTGCAATTCTCCGACGCACTCATCGCCCAGCCATGACCTGTAGAAAATAAGCCACGAGCACCCCACCTCAGCTAGGATGGACATCCTCAGCAACTATCAACTTGCCGCCGCCTGTGCTACATGGCCCCGTCTTCACTGCTGCCTGAATTCACCAACATCAGATCTGCAAACTCACCTACCACTGACCACCCTACGGACTTCAGCATCCACGACCCTCAGAGAATGTGGCCTATAGAACCAGGGCAGTCCCTGTTGCGAACCTGCAACCCAAGTTTTTAGGAAACCTGTAGGCGTCGGGACCACCAACCTCTCCATTGCTCCTACACCTTCCTCCTCATCCATTGATCCTTGATGCCATCCACGCCTGCCCCTCCACCAATTGTGCCCTGCACTATGACTTGTAATACGGCCTCTTGCCACAACCGCCAAGCAATCTCCTTCATAACGTACTCAGATCTGGCGCAATAGACCTGCAGTTCTCAAACAGGTCTCGATCATCGATTGTCCGTAGACATCATGGTGCCCCGGACCCCTCCGCCACAACCCGAGTCGACGACTGCTGCCTGGCTAGGGCTGCCTTGCAGGGAATTGTGTGCACCCAGGAGGGGGCAGAACAAACAGAAGATGATCGTTGTGCTTGCGATCAGAGCATAGCATTGGGCCAGGCCAACAGTTGAATAAATCATTAATTACCCTAAGTATTACAAGGCTTGGGATATCAACAAAAATAAAGAAGTAAAATCTAGGATTATAAACAACACCTTTAAATTGGTAAATATTTTGGTAAGGTGCTTGATCTAATTATTCAAGTAGGACAAAATTAGATTTGAGAGAACAAATATGAAAAATAAAGGCAAGTTGAGAAGTGTAACAATTTCTATTTTCAAATAATGTATCATATTGAATTATATGAGCATCTATCGTTTCAATTATCCATAATGCACATACTTGTACTCCAATGCACAACTAGGATCTAAATATTACACATATTAATATTTATGTATTATCCGACGACCTTATTACTTAATGTATGGGTGAGTTTGATTCTTTTTAGGTAACATGGGCCTATTTAGAAAAGAAAAATAGATCAAATGACTCAAAATATAAATGTTGATCATCATCAATTTGGACACGTACTAATTTATATTTCTATGTAAATACTTACTTTGCAATACCTCTACTATCTATATATAAGTCAATACATGATGTTGATAAACAATATGGCAATATGAGACCAAATGTAATACCTCGACTTAATATTGATGTATACATGCACTAATTTCCAATGAGGATACACATAAGCATCAAAACCCTCGAAATAAAGATCATGAGAAAGTATGGTATGATAACCCTAATTGGGAAACTCCTAATCGTAAATAAAATTTCATTCCAGGCCAAGAAACATCAAAAAATTCTAGTACTTCTCTTTTTCTAGATTCATGATAAATTGCCATCTTGATCCTGGCACACATTTTGACTTGGAAATGCTCGATTTGGAACAGGTACTAGATTCTCTATTTTCATATTGAGTTATTAATTTCCCTCTTGAATTCCATGTACAATGTTTAGTGGTGAACCCTATACTTTTGTAAGCCTTTCCTACCTCTTCAAAAGCTCACCACGTCATATTGATTATTGTTTGATTGCATTGAATATTATAATATCACTTGACTAGATCTATTTGGAGTTTTTACTCCCTGGACTTTAGTCCATTTGGGCTTTGGCTCACTTGAGGTAGGGTACGTCTCGCCGCCCTGTGCACATGTTGTAATGGTTTAGTCAACCCCCAATCGATTGGTTAACATAGTAATTAGGTTCAATGTTGTTCTTTCATAGATGATTGAACTTGAGGCATTGTTGCCCTTGAAGGAAATGATATTATAGTGCTCAACCTTAATATTCAAAAGTTGATCATTGCTAATATTTTGATAATTTGATATCTTGAATTATTTTGAATAGCCTTGTGGAAATTTGATCTTGAGTTACAAACATTGAAATATTGTTATCCTTTGATAAATTTAGTCCACCATATATAACCTGCCTAGTTATGATATTACCTTGAATCATATTAAGTACCTATATTTTGCAAAAAGCTCGATATAAGGATTCAGTACCAGCCTAGCTGACCTTTAATTTCCCTTCAATGGGGTCCATGTGTGGTTTTGTTCCTATGGGAATTCATGGGCAAGTGAGACAAAGAAGAAATGGAAGAGACGTGCAGGAGCTATCCTCTGTTGAAGATTAGATAAGAGACAATTCTTATTTTCAATCTTGTAATATTATGTTTAAAGCTTCCGCGACTCTGATGTAAAAGCATGATTGTAATAAAGAGTGTTTATCATTTTGATATTATTTTTGTAAATATTTGATCATAAAGATTGAGTCTTTATAGTTTTCTCCTTGACATGCATCCTCATCTTGTAGCAGTCTTCGCCGGAGTTCGCGTGGTGTCGTCCTGATGGTGGAGGGTAGCGAGCAAGGAATTGAGTTGGTCGTTGAGTCTGGATGAGCGAGATAAAGCCATTGGCAATCTTGGTTCGTGTGTAGGTGTGACAGAGAGTAAAGTCAATCGGTGGGTTGACCACCTGCTCGTATGAAGAGGCGAGTTGAGGTTGAAGAAGACTCACTGTGAGTTTACCAAACTATCTTGACTCTCCTTCAATACAGTTAAGGGTAATACCATCCTTTCATTATGTTTTTTGTTTATATGAGCGTGTGTCCTCGTTGGCGAGCGATGCTGAGTTGGTAAGGCCCGATTGGTTGGCCGAGCCGAGGTGGCAAGCTCCCATCGGCCAATAAAAGATTAATGAGAAAAAATCGTAAGTAATTATAAATAAATCGGACGAAGATGAATTATATATGAAAGTTGATCAAAAAAATGCGTAGATTGTAATAAAAATAGTATTGAAGCCTAGATCTACATGTAATCCAAAATGTATATAAATTTGTCACCTTTAATGCATTTATGAATAACAAACCCTAATTTTGATGTTAATAAGGATTGAGTAAAGTGCTATGCACGATCTAAAAGGGCATTAGCATGTTGTCAATAAAAAGAATGTTGTGAATCTAAAAATATGGTTTATGTGTTTAATTGGCTAATTTATGGTTCCTTGTACATAAGAGTACATTAGTGGGACTAGAAACCCTACTTTTGGATAACTATGAGTTTTAATGGTTTTTATTTCAAAAATCTATGTAAAGGACAAAGATATGGTGATCCTAAGACAAATTGAGAATAAAGAACCCTTAATATGGATAATTTGAGTAATTATGGTCTTTATGAGTAGAAAAGTTGTTTTAGGGTTTGTTGACCTAAAAAGGATAAAGATTGATAAATTGATCTAAAAAACCCTAAGGCATCCTAATGAGACTTAGAAACCTTAGAAAGGTATCCCAAGTCAATAAAGAGTTGTTTGGGATGTGATGATAACAACTAGGTGTTATACATGTTTTCAGGATTAAGGGTTACTTGATTTGGTTGCTTAACTTTCTTGATTGGACATCTAGTTGGATTTGGATATCTTGCTTCTTTTCACTCATAATCCGGTATGTGGTTACGCTTATGGCTAATCGCTCTAGTTTCACGGTGATTTCTGAAGTTTTACTAGTTTCTTTAAATTAACTGCTTGGTTGACTTTTATTTCATTCAACTATAAAGTGACTATGGTTATCACCATAAATATATGGGCATAACTAGCTCAAACCCTAGTCCTCCTCTGTAGCTTTGAGTAATTGTGAGAGATAGATAACCTAGTTATTGGTCTACCCATGGGGAAGGATCATTAGGTTACCTTGGGTCGATGTTTGGTCTACCTTTCGGTAGGATCATAAGACTATAATACCTTATGTGTTGGTATACCCTTAGGGTAGGACCATAAGGGGATAATTGAGATCTACCATATGAGAAAGGTAGTATCTATGTCCACTGCAGGGACAAGACAGAGGCTTGGATATGTCAGGATTGAATAGTTATGTTTAATACGTAAAGTTTGATCTGTTAAGTAATAATTTTGTTGCATTATGTTGTTACAAATAAATGCAAGATTATGGTTCCCCCACATACCAGTATAATTCATTATACTGACTGTCGTTTTGTTTGTCTGCATTTTAGGTTTATCAAAAAGTGGACATTCCTTAAAGTGACATTGAATGCTTTAGCTTAATAAAGAATTGGAGGATTGTAGATAGATAGTTTCTTATTTGGGTAAAGTCCCTTAAATCCTATTTTTCTGCAAGGTATGTGAAAAGAAATTTTTTTATCCTATTTTAAGCTTAGTTGTGGTAGAATTTATTAATTATTTTTTATTATTTGCAAAACCATATGATCTATTTTTGGGATAACGACTCTAGACTATTAGTCTACCTTATTTGGGGGTTACTGATGGGTGGAGTCGTTACAATTGGTATCAGAGCATGGTTTTCCATTTAATCATTAATAATTTTTAAAATTTACAATTTCTTTAGAGCCCAAGGGAGTTATTATAGGATTTTCCAAATATAGATGTGTTTAGAAAAGGATAAGGATTCAGGGGATGGCAAGATTTTCCTCCGCCCTGCTAGTCAATTTAGGAAGACTCTCAAAATTTGAGTGACTACCTGATGAAAATTTGAGGATTTAACTTGAAATAAGATACCTCTAGATCTTCTCATCTATTTTTGTCTCTTCTTTACCTCTTATTTTTGGAGTTTTCTTGTGATGATAGCCACCATATCTAGTATCAGGGTGTAAGAAGCTATGTAAGGGAGGCTGTGTCAGTCACCACTTCATATAAATGATTTCGGTGAAAGGACCTTGTAAAGGTCAGAGAGACCACAATGTGTGCATATGAGGTCACTTTGATCATGCGATGGATGAGAAAGCCCAGGGGCGACATGAATCGTGAGTTGATGCAAAGCAAACTGACATGCAGTTCACTGTGGGAGAATATGTGTTATGAAAACCCAACCCCTCTGAGCTATAGCTAAAGCTGAGTCCCCGATACATAGGTCCATTTGAAATGGATTGGTGGAGATGCTTATGTTTAGCCTTACCCCTCAGGATAATATTATGTATGATGTGTTCTACGAGTCTGATCTAGAGCACTATGTGATGTACCCGAGTCGTGTGTTGAGCCATGAACCTATTGAGCTTCTAGGGAGGCTAAAATATCCTAAGTCACATATGAGGGTACATGGTACCAAGGTGAGAAAGAACTCATATGTAAGAATATAAGACGATAAAGGTTCTTTGGAAGCATCATGTAGAGGATGAAGCCACATGGGAGCCTATGATGGATATGAGAAAGTCTTATCCTGTTTGCTTATTTGTTTGGTGAAATTTTGAGGGCAAAATTTCTATAAGAGGGGAAGGATGTTACAACCTCAATTTACATGTATTTTCATAATTTAAATGTAATAATTTTATGAATATGGACTTGAATTGAGAAGGTTGTATGCTTTGCTTCAAAGAATGGGTTTCTTTGCAAATCTCCCCTTTGATATGAATTTCATGATTTCTACTGTTTTGTTAATCCAATAATGGATATAAAAGAGAAGAAAAGAAGAAAAGTCCAAATAATAGAGAAAGATATAAGATAATGGATAACAAGCAATGTATAGAAATCTCTAGAAAGTGGCATTGATGGCTACAATTGATTAGATTTCGTTTACATGTGATTACTGATGGAAATATTAGTCAAAATAAGCAAAAAGGAATAAATAACAAAGAAAAGGAGAACAAAGAGAGAGAAGTGGAAACCTCTAGAAGACAAAGAATATCCTCCAAGTGGGGAATTCGTGCACTAGGGTTCCTTGGGGTCCAAGGAGTCCAATATAGTAAGATATTGGTTTGAGGAAAGAGAAAATAACCATTATTTAGATTTGTTTAAAGAGTAACTTGCCTATGAAGAGATAGTCCTATTCTCTTGGAATTTCGGACTCAAACTTGACATGAAAGTAGATAAAGAAAATAGAGAGAAATCCTTAAAATTTTGTTGGAAAATACTACACGGTTTCTGAGATATGTAATTTGCAAAATTACCTAAAGTGTAGTTATTAATTGCATAAGAAATCGATGATATGAATTAATTGGATAATTCAAGATTTTGGGCTTTATGTGGACCGTTGGATCATGATCCAATGATTCAGGAGTACTCCCACGGGCGTGAGGAGTCCTGCACCAGACAGGTTGGAAATGATCCAAATTCAGATCATTGTGTGAAAAGGAAAGATAGTTAGGATGAGGGAAGATCAACATTGGACTCAGGAGAGAAGTTCAGTGATGACCATCCCTACTTTGTAGGGGTTTGTTCGATGATGGGGAAAGATCCCAATTCATCTAATCCATGTCCTTTACCCTATATATAGGGGAGGATGAGAGAGGGTACCCGCATCTTCTTTTGCTACCCTAGACTCTACGGTAGACCGAGAGGAACATTTCCGTTCCCTCAATTCCATCTTTCACCCCGACATTCACCCTCATCATCTCAGAGGACCTCGCTGGAGTCTGGCGAGTAGGAGGTGGTCACACCAAGTTCGTGGCGAGCAATTGAGGCTATAGTCGAGTTTGAAGGAGGGAGACAAAGGTCCCTGAGCAATCAATGCGCTCGTAGGTGATCGAGAGATCGAAGTCAACCATAGTGTTGACCACGCAGGCGAGGCAGAGCTCGACGTGAGGTTGAAGAAGGAGACTTGGTTAATTACCCTTCTTCCCTTCCGCATCTAGTGATCTCTTTGTGTGCTTGCTTGCCTATTGGATTTCTTACATTGATTGGATTATTCTGTCTCAAATCTGCCTGACAGGTATGTGGTTATTTATGAGTAACTGATTTAGTTTCATGGAGTTTTCTCAAATGATTGATCGAATTGGATGCAACCTAAACTATTGGATGTTCATTTATGCAAATCTTTAAAGTCACTATGATTATCACAATTAATTATATATGTGAATTCTCGCACCTACATGCCACCCTGATGTATGATGCATGACCAAGCCCTGGAGAGAAGGTCAATTAGGTCAAGCCCAAGAGGGAAGACCATTGGGCACCATGAGAGGTGATCCCAGGAACCAAGCTCAGGATGGAGAAGGTGGCCTTATGTTTCTGGCATGACTATTGGGCACCATGAGAGGTGACCCCAGGCACCAAGCTCAGGATGGAGAAGGTGGCCTTATGTCTAGTGCAAAGGAAAAACCCTAGAGGGGGTATTCCAGGGTTAGTGCAAAAGTGGTGGAGAATGTCACATTGAAAATGTAATTTGGATTGTTAAATAACTCAATTGTGATATTTAGGTTGTTAGCAATATTTGTGAAATTCGGGTTGTCCCCACATACTAGCATATTCATTTATGCTGACCGACGTTTTGTTTGTCGGCGTTTTAGGTACAATATGAAAAGAACAAATAGTAAAGTGACACATTGTGAATATTTGAATTAAAGTACAAGGAGGATTAGTTAGAATAGACTCCAGTTGTGGATAGAAGTTTAGAAATCCAAGAATTTAAAGAGGTATGCAAAGTTTTATTTTTTTATTCCAGCCTTTTAGTGTAGTTGTTGGTATAATTTAGTAATTATTATTTATTATTTGTCAAACCATTGATCTGGAAAATTGGGATAACGACTCTGACCTTTTAGTCTCCCATAATTGGTGGTTACCGGGAGGCGGGGTCATTACAACTCTAGTGATACCTATTAAGTATCGAGATCATGAGTTCCCAATAGATTTTACCCTCCTTGACATGAACAACTTTTATGTGATCATCGGTATGGATTTCCTCTATACCTATAGGGAAAATATCAATTGTAGGGAAAAGAAAGTAATCATAAAAAGACTAGGTCACCCACCGTTCACCATTGGAGGTAGAAAGGATGCTACCACTAGCCTGTATGTGTTAGCCTTGAAGGTTAAATGGATGATAACCAAGGGTTATCAAGCTTTCCTAGTAGTCATTACCGAGTTGGAGCCTAAGATGTAGCCATTAGAGGAAATAGAGGTACTCAGGGACTATGCAGATATGTTCCCGAATGATTTTCCTAAGATTCCTCTTGAGAGAGAGGTATATGGTGCGTCTCCGCTAGTGGTTTACAACACCGGCCAACTAGGGTGGCCGAGTGAAAACCACGAGGTCGGAACGCACGGGATGGGATTGTGCTTTCAAAATTTATAAACCTAACTAACACACCTACTTCTACTAAAATAACTACACCTGTAAGCGCACAGGGTCGTGTCGAATTATAGGAAGGTGGGAAGTATAGGGTCGATCCACAGGGAAAAGAGGTGGCACTAGAGCTAGGTTAGTTTGTCTAGGTTCCTACTACGGAGACTATGGTTAAGGGTTTGAAGGTGAATTGATTGTTAACTAAGGATAAACAAGCAATCAATTAAAGGCGAGAATGAAATCTATGTTAACCCTAGGTTAGATTAAGGCTAAACAAGCAAGAAAAGATTAAGCTAGGTAGGAAAAGGCAATTTACACTAAGGCAAGCAAGAGAAAAGAAAAAGAGCAATTAAAGAACTAAACTAGCATAAACAAGGCAAGAGCAAGGCAAGAAGCTAACTATGCAAGAAAAGAACTAACTAAGCTAAGCAAGCACAAAACTAGGGTTTTAAGCAGTAAAGAGATGTGTGGGCTGTTTAGGGGTATGAACTTATCACTTAAGTTGGGGGGTGACATATGAACATTATGATTTAATTTATATCATCCAAACCAAACAACAAGTTAGAGTCTAATGGATTAACCTAAGCTACTAACTGGTCATGGATATGCTAGGTTGTGTATAGGGGAACTAGTCCCTAACACCCCCTACTACCCTTACGAGGCTCAATTGGGTTAGGGTTAGGTTCAATCCAATTAGAGTCTAATCATGTCTAGGTTTCTAGATTAGGCATTCCTAGGGAAGTTAGGGGTCGAGGGTAGTAATGGGGAGGTGAGATTAGGGTTTTGGACCCCAATTCCCCCACATTCTAGCCTTGAGAAGGCTCCATGCTAATTGCAATAGAATTACCTAATCCAGCTACTTAGATCTCTCACTTGGGTTTAGAGAGATTGATTAGGATGTAGGAAGATGGGAGGCAACCTAGGGATCTAAGAATTGGACCTAGGGGCAAATCCCAAAATTCACACATATAAGTAATTTGCCTAAATTCCTAAGTGATTTCACACACAAACCAACAAGCAATCCATGGAGAATGATATAGAAATAGAATATAATCATTAAAAAATGAATTTACAACATTTACATGTCATTTTCCCCCAACATGGTAT
Organism: Alisma plantago-aquatica; assembly: GCA_963693085.1. NCBI lineage: Eukaryota > Viridiplantae > Streptophyta > Magnoliopsida > Alismatales > Alismataceae > Alisma > Alisma plantago-aquatica. The sequence continues at coordinate 631,209,809 of OY856411.1, forward strand.
CAAAGTAACATAATTTCCCCCAAACAGCCCACCCACAGGGGCCTAGCTACTCATAGAAATGGAAAATACAAAAAGAAAGGAGAAAGAGGTAGAAGAAGCCATGGAGCTCGGTGTAGATGAAGGACTCCTCCTCTCCAGCAGCTGCAAGGTCTTCCTCCTCCTTCTTCTTGGATGGAATGGAGTGGGATGATGGTGGGAAGTGGATGGAAGGCTTAGATATGGGGGGTTATGTGGTGGAAATGGTGAAATGGAATGGATTTGAGGTGGAGGTGATAAGGGAGCCAAAATGGGACTCTAAGGTAGCCAACCTCGTGCCCCAGCCACCACCTAGGTATATATAGGAGTCTAGGGGGTCTAGGGTTAAGTTAGGGGCAAAATGGGGAAATCAGTGAAAAAGCGGCTGGATTTTGTGAGTAGCACGACCGTGGTGGGGTACCACGGCCGTGGTGGGTAGGTTAGGCCACGGTCGTGGTGGATGGGCACGGTCATGGGAATAAAAATTGCAAAGTTAAAGGGTTTTTGTCAAAACGGCCACGGTCGTGGTGTGTCACCACGGCCATGGTGGAGGTGGTGTGCCACGGCCGTGGTGTATGGCACGACCATGGTGGGCTTGGTGGAGGTGGTCGTGGTGCTACTGCACGGCCATTTTGCTCTGCTGTGCCACGACCGTTTTGTGGAGCACGACCGTGGTGTCAACCCATTGCACGACTATTTTGTGTTGCACGGTTGTGCTGCCTTCTGCTTGATTTGGAGGTTGAACCTGTCGATTTCTAAGTGACCTAGCACAGCCCTTTTGTGGTACCACGGCCGTGCTGGGTCCTGGGGCAGCACTTTGACTTCGGTCTTTGACTTTTCTTGGACATCTTTGCTTCAATTGATCTTTGGCCACTAGGGGTAGGTCGAGGGAGCATCAGAATTCACTTTGGGCCTCTCCAAGTGCAGAGGAACCCTAGGATCACCCCTTCTCTCTCTCTTCCATCAAACATGGTCTGAATGCCTGAAAAACATGCAAATAATGTCCATAAGTGCATTTTATACAAATAAGCATATTAGGGGGAATGACATGCAATCTAACAGGTATAGATGTGATTGAAGAGCAAAAAGACACAAGATTAAGCCCTAAAATAGGGCTGAATCACCACCCCAAACTTGAAACATACTTGTCCTCAAATGTGCTCCAACTCAATATCTCTACAAACTTTCACAAAAAGAAATGGCAAATGCAATATAAAAGACGATTGTTGCTGAATGGGATCAAAGATGACTAAGTACATGCATTTCACCTCTCTCCTCTCCTTCTTTCACAATCCAATCATGAAAAGAGCACAAAGCATATGAACTTCAAATATAGAGCATAGAATACACAAGTTATCCATATTTCTTCCATTAAGTTCCGGGTAAACCGTTTCATGGTGGCGTTAATCAAGAATGACTAGGAGTGTTGTTTCACATTCATGCATTCAATCTTATATCTCAAATCAAACCAAATGACCCACGTGGCTGTGGAAAAGGGTAAAATGAGCTAAGTTTGGTGTTTCCTAGCTCAATGGGTATGAAAGTGGAAGAAAGGGTTGCGGTAAGATTTTTGGAGTGTTTTTACACACTCATCTTTTCTTTATTTAAATGCTCTTAAATAGGAGCATCCTTTTATTTTCTTTTTCTTTTTGCATTTTTTTTCTTTTCTTTCTTGCCCTTGGTGTAGATGGGGAATATGGTGGATAGAGTGAAGTGGGGAGATAAAGATGTGGCCACCCCAAAATTTTAGAGGTGGCCATGGCTAATATGTGCACTTTGGCATCTTTTTATGAGGCAGAGGGGTACGAAGATGGTGGAAGAATAGTCGGGTCAAAGAGGTGTCATTGGTATGATTTTGCACATAAGAAATCATGCATGAGAATTAATCCAACACTTCATTCAAGATATCACACCACATGAATGAACAAAATGAAATTGATATATCAAACAAGCAATTCCACAAACACTAAGCGTTCAAAGTTTGCTCAATTTCACAATTCAACCAATTCAATCACAATCATAAGAGAGGAGATGCCCATGTAAAAAGTCAAACATTGATACCACTCAACAACAAACAATGTTAATTCACTTGCATTTGTCAAAGGTCATCATTTTTACTCAAAATAGTAGAGATTGGGTCAAAACACACTTCTTAGACAAGAAATCTCAAAATTTGGCAAAATTGGCCAAAATGGTGCCAAGTTGCCACCAATCACATCTAAGCCTATATTATTGAACTTAAAATAGCAAACAAGCAAATCCTAGCTAAAACATGCAGAAATTACCGAAAATCTACATGATATGCAATGTATGGAAAAAAGAGCAAAATTTTTGAAAATTACACAAAAAATGACAATAAGGTAAACTACATGGAATGCAGGTGTGCAAAGTAGTAAAATTCTAGACTAGATAGTAGGACAACCAAAAGAAATGAAAAGCAACACACAAAAAATAGAATAGCAGATGAGACGCAAAAATGAGTGAAAGAAGAATGAGGGCATACCGCCCTACCACCCCAAACTTTTGAACCATGCTGTCCTCAGCATGACACTAAAGTCTAGGGTGATAGGGTAGATGATCACTGCGGAGGTGGTGGAGGTGCTCTTCCCTGCCTGTAGTAGGCACCCCAATAGTCGGATTGTGGAGGCAGATAGTTGTCCTAGAATGCTGACAAAGAATTCCACCAATCTTCACCCCACTACGGGTTCCTCTGGGCCTGTGCATTTTGGAACTGATAAAGGTGGTTGACCTGATAATGCATCTGCTGGTGGTCCAACCACATGGCGTCCTGTGTCCTTTGGAATCCCTCCTGGGCCCGTAGAATTCTGTCTTGTGTCGCCTGAATACCCTCCAGCTGTGCATGAATGGTACCCATATCATATGCATTCACTGAAGGTTGTTGTGGCTCTGACGCTCCCATTCTTTCTTCTCTTTGCCTCACCCATCTTGTCGCTCTCTCCTCTGCCGTCCGCCTCTACTGTGCCGCCTGTGGAGGCTCTCCTGGACTCCCTGCAAACCTCACCTTAGGGATTTCCTCTCCTTTGGGGTTCTCCTCCTCGTATCTCCTCAACTTTTCCAGAAAATCTGGCGTTGGTCCAAACTGTGCCATGAGGGGAGGAGTATGGTAAGGCAGCTCCAATGTGACTCCTGGGTAAGGTGGGTTGATTTGGTAAATGATCTTATGATCCGCAACCGTAATCATGGATGAGCGAGCCAGGTAGTGCAAATCAACCAACTTGCCACCTCTACCTTTGTATATCCTGTCATGTCATGCCCCAAGGCAGTGGCAATAGATGTTACAATCCCTCCCATTACAAATGTATTTGTGCTCTTGGACGGGATTGTCCTCATGTGATCAATCAATAATGCCCCCAGGTTCACATGTCTCTCCTTTGCCATCCTTGTCTGTTTTCAAGAATTGATGGAAAAATTGGGGCTTTTTGAAATATTGACACTGCAACAGGAGTCATACATCGAGTTAATGTAGCAGTTCTTCACCACGCTAGAGAAAGCAACAAATGATGGCGAGAATGCAATTAAGGTAACTATTGGGTATATATAGTAAGTGGACCCATGTCCGGTAGGGCGGTATGCCCACATTCTTCTTTCACTCATTTTTGCATCTCATCTGCACATATCAAAACTATACAAAACTATCAAATATGAGTGTGTGTGTGTGCGTGCTTTCTTGGAAAAAAGTAAAAACAAAGAAAAAGTGTCAAAAACATGCGCTGAGTTTCTTGCCTTCAGCTAGGCTTCTTGGGGATTCTTCAAAATTCATCTGTTTGGCATTCTCATGTGTCCGTTCTTGAAAAACATGCATCCTTCCTTTGCACTCAATCTATTTTCCTCATCCCTTTGATCACAATAATCATCATTAACTTCTTCACCTTGATTTCCTTCTCTCAAATGCCCATTTGGACTTGTGAAGTGACCATGTCCAATATCCCTATCTCGGACTTGCCGGGTCAGGGTCTTGTACATGTTGATGTTGATCTTCATGTCCATGAATGAGACTGTCATGGTGCCACTGCGTACATGAATGTCAGCATCAGCTATAGATAAGAACGTCCTCCCCAAGATAATGGGAATCTTCCTATCCTCTGGCTCCATATCAAGTACAATGAAATCCGTCAGGAACATCACGCCTTTTTCGTTGTCTATCATCACGAAGACATCATCCACTCTACCTCTAGGCACTTTTATGGATCTATCCTCCAACTGGAGAGTGCAATGTGTTGGCTTCAACTTGCCTAAGCCCAGCTCAACATAGACATGATATGGCATCAAATTCATACTAGATCCCAAATCAAGCAAGGACTTGTCTATGTGATGTCCCCCTATGTAACTAGGTATGAGTGGGGCTCCTGGGTCCTTTCTCTTCATGGGAAGTGAGTGTTATATGATGGAGCTCACTTGTTCATTCAGTCTCACCTTCTTTGGAATCCTCCCCGTTGACCTTCTTTTCACAGTGCATAGGTTCTTGAGGAACTTGGCATATGATGGGATTTGCTTGATAGCATCCAAAAGTGGAATGTTCGCCTTTACTTGGCGAAACACCTCAAGAATGTCAACATTGTGCTTTTGCCTCCTTTTCAATTCTGGTGGCTCATCTAGTGCTTCTACAAATGGAGGATCACTAGTTTTTTCCACACTTACATGAACATGAGGCGGAACGCTAGGGATGGTAGGACCTGCAAAAGGGATATGTGGTGGATCACATGGAATCCCAAACTCAACATACAGTATCACAACATCATCTTCAGCAATATCAATCATAGTATCACCACTTGGCTACATGTGCTTTGCTTCATCAACCTTTCTTTGACTTGCGGGCTGCTCAAGAGTTTTCCCACTCCTTAGAACTCTCACAGCACTACCTTGCTCATGAAGGGGAGGGGGAGCATGTTGTGGCTGTGGAGGAGGTGGAGGTGGCACTTGGGGTTGAAATTGAGGTGGAGAAAAGAATTGAGGAGGAGAGAATTGGGGCTGGAAAGTGAAGTTTTGTGAAATTTGAGGCGAGGGCGGTGGTGGAGGAGTGTAGGGCTGGGAATAGCCTTGGAAGGAGTGAATGGGATGTACTTGCATGGGGGTGGACTATAGAAAATTTGAGAAGAGGGCATGGGTCCACTTGCTTCATGGTGGCTCACGATGGGTCTTGAAGAAAATTTTTCCTCTTGGAGAGTGATTATGGAAGATAGTTGCTCTATTCTCTCTTCTAACCTTGCAACATCCCTTTGAACATCATCAAACACTCTCAATCTAGAAAGAACCTCTTCCTCAAACCTTGAGCTGTGTGTAGGACTTTGTGGTTCCTGGTAGCTATAGGAGTGAGGTGTCTTCGTTTCTTCCCCATAGAACTCAATAGAATTGACCGGGTGGCAAGGAGCATTTTTCACCTGGTTCCTCATGAAGCTTACCATGTCACCGAGAATCTTCATAACTTGCGGGCTTGAGTCATCATGAGTAGGGGGTGTCACACCAAAGGCATACCCTCTTTCATTCATCATGCTAGAAGCTTGAATTCTTGATCCTTCAACCAACTGCTCAAACAAAGACCATATCTCCTCAGGTGGCCTAGCCATGAAAACTCCTCCACAAGAAGATTCCACTATGTCTTGGTCCTTTAGAGAAAAACCAGAGTAGAATGATTGAACTAGATGCCACAAGGGATCTCATGGTGAGCACACTCTCTCAACAGCTTCTTGAATCTCTCCCATGCATTATAGAACTATTCGTTGCCCATTTGGCTAAAACTTGTCACAAAACGTCGCATGTGTGTCAACCTTGCTATAGAGTAGAACTATCTCAAGAAAGCATTCTTCATTGTTTCCCTACCCATGATGTCCTTTCTTGAGTCATACCAGTCTTTAGCTCTATCTTTGAGGGAGAAAGAGAACAAGGTCAACCGAATTGTATCATCACTAGTCGTCGACGTCCTGAAGGTGGAGCATACTTCAAGAAAGGAGTCTAAGTGCTTGTAGGGGTTATCACTCTCTGAGCCGTAGAAGATGGGAAGGAGCCCAAGAAGACCTGGAGGAATAGAGAATTGCTCCCCTGGCATCTGATCAACCCTGCTAGCAATTGGCGATTTGTAGTTTCTAGGCATGAAGTAGTCTTGAAGCGGCTTGTGAGGTGCATTTTGGTCTTCCATATTGTTTCCTCCCGAATGGCTTGTCACATGCACAAAGCACAACCAAACAAAATAAAGCAAGATAGTAAACCAATATACACAAGAAATGCAAAGAAAAATGAATAAAGAATAGCAATGATGAGGGCAGTAGGAAAAGTCAAAGCAAAACTAACTAGCTAGGCTGAGCGCCTCTATTCCCTGGAAACGGTGCCAGAAAGCTTGGTGCGTCTCCGCTAGTGGTTTACAACACCGGCCAACTAGGCGGCCGAGTGCAATCCACGAGGTCGGAACGTACGAGATGGGATTGTGCTTTCAAAATTTATAAACCTAACTAACACACCTACTTCTACTAAAACAACTACACCCGCAAGCACACAGGGTCGTGTCGTAGTATAGGAAGGTGACAAGTATAGGGTCAATCCACAGGGAAAAGAGGGGGCACTATATCTAGGTTAGTTTTGCTAGGTTCCTACTGCGTAGACTAGGGTTAAGGGTTTGAAGGTGAATTGATTGTTAACTAAGGATAAACAAGCAAGCAATTAAAGGTGAGAATGAAATCTATGTTAACCCTAGGTTAGATTAAGGCTAAACAAGCAAGACAAGATTAAGCTAGGTAGGAAAAGGCAATTTACACTAAGGCAAGCAAGAGAAAAGCAAAAGAGAAATTAAAGAACTAAACTAGCATAAACAAGGCAAGAGCAAGGCAAGAAGCTAACTAAGCAAGAAAAGAACTAACTAAGCTAAGCAAACACAAAACTAGGGTTTTAAGCAGTAAAGAGATGTGTGGGCTGTTTAGGGGTATGAACTTATCACTTAAGTTGGGGGTGACATATGAACATTATGATTTCATTTAGATCATCCAAACCAAACAACAAGTTAGAGTCTAATGGATTAACCTAAGCTACTAACTGGCCATGGATATGTTAGGTGGTGTATAGGGGAACTAGTCCCTAACACCCCCTACTACCCTTACGAGGCTCAATTGGGTTAGGGGTTAGGTTCAATCCAATTAGAGTCTAATCAACTCTAGGTTTCTAGATTAGGAATTCCTAGGGCAATTAGGGGCCGAGGGTAGTAATGGGGAGGTGAGATTAGGGTTTTGGACCCCAATTCCCCCACATTCTAGCCTTGAGAAGGATCCATGATAATTGCAATAGAATTACCTAATCCAGCTACTTAGATCTCTCACTTAGGTTTAGGGAGACTGATTAGGATGTAGGAAGATGGGAGGCAACCTAGGGATCCAATAATTGGACCTAGGGGAAAATCCCAAAATTCACACATATAAGTAATTTGCCTAAATTCCTAAGTGATTTCACACACAAACCAAAAAGCAATCCATGGAGAATGAGATAGAAATAGAATATAATCATTAAAAAATGAAATTACAATGTTTACATGTCATTTTCCCCCAACATGGTATCAAAGTAACATAATTTCCCCCAAACAGCCCACCCACAGGGGCCTAGCTACTCATAGAAATGGAAAATACAAAAAGAAAGGAGAAAGAGGTAGAAGAAGCCATGGAGCTCGGTGTAGATGAAGGACTCCTCCTCTCCAATAGTTGCAAGGTCGTCCTCCTCCTTCTTCTTGGATGGAATGGAGTGGGATGATGGTGGGAAGTGGATGGAAGATTTAGATATGGGGGGTTATGTGGTGGAAATGGTGAAATGGAATGGATTTGAGGTGGAGGTGAAGGGGAATGGAGTGGAGGTGACAAGGGAGCGAAAATGGGACTCTAAGGTAGCCAACCTCGTGCCCCAGCCGCCACCTAGGTATATATAGGAGTCTAGGGGGTCTAGGGTTAAGTTAGGGGCAAAATGGGGAAATCAATGAAAAAGTGGCTGGATTTTGTGAGTAGCACGGCCGTGGTGGGGTACCATGGCCGTGGTGGGTAGGGTAGGCCACAGCCTTGGTGGATGGGCACGGTCGTGGGAATAAAAATTGCAAAGTTACAGGGTTTTTGTCAAAACGACCACGGTCGTGGTGGAGGTGGTGTGCCACGGCCGTGGTGTATGGCACGGCCGTGGTGGGCTTGGTGGAGGTGGTCGTGGTGCTGTTGCACAGACGTTTTGCTCTGTTGTGCGACGGCCGTTTTGTGGAGCACGACCGTGGTGTGAACCCATTGCACGGCCATTTTGTGTTGCACGGACGTGCTGCCTTCTGCTTGATTTGGAGGTTGAACCTATCGATTTCTAAGTGACCTAGCACAGCCGTTTTGTGGTACCACGGCCGTGCTGGGTCCTGGGGCAGGACTTTGACTTGGGTCTTTGACTTTTCTTGGACATATTTGCTTCAATTGATCTTTGGCCACTAGGGGTAGGTCAAGGGAGCATCAGAATTCACTTTGGGCCTCTCCAAGTGCAGACGAACCCTAGGATCTCCCCTTCTCTCTCTCTTCCATCAAGCGTGGTCAGAATGGCTGAAAAACATGCAAATAATGTCCATAAGTGCATTTTATACAAATAAGCATATTAGGGGGAATGACATGCAATCTAACAGGTATAGATGTGATTGAAGAGCAAAAAGACACAAGATTAAGCCCTAAAATAGGGCTGAATCACCACCCCAAACTTGAAACATACTTGTCCTCAAGTATGCTCCAACTCAATCTCTCTACAAACTTTCACAAAAAGAAATGACAAATGCAATATAAAAGACGATTGTTGCTGAACGGGATCAAAGATGACTAAGTACATGCATTTCACCTCTCTCCTCTCCTTCTTTCACAATCCAATCATGAAAAGAGCACAAAGCATATGAACTTCAAATATAGCGCATAGAATGCATAAGTTATCCATATTTCTTCCATTAAGTTCCGGGTAAACCGTTTCATGGTGGCGTTAATCAAGAATGACTAGGAGTGTTGTTTCACATTCATGCATTCAATCTTATATCTCAAACCAAACCAAATGACCCACGTGGCTGCGGAAAAGGGTAAAATGAGCTAAGTTTGGTGTTTCCTAGCTCAATGGGTATGAAAGGGAAAGAAAGGATTGTGATAAGATTTTTGGAGTGTTTTTACACACTCATCTTTTCTTTATTTGAATGCTCTTAAACATGAGCATCCTTTTATTTTCTTTTGCTTTTTGCATTTTTTTTCTTTTCTTTCTTGCCCTTGGTGTAGATGGGGCATGTGGTGGACAGAGTGAAGTGGGGAGATAAAGATGTTGCCACCCCAAATTTTTGGAGGTGGCCACGACTAATATGTGCACTTTGGCATCTTTTTATGAGGCGGAGGGGTACGAAGATGGTTGAAGAATAGTCGGGTCAAAGAGGGGTCATTGGTATGATTTTCCACATAAGACATCCTGCATGAGAATTAATCCAACACTTCATCTCAGATATCACACCACATGAATGAATAAAATGAAATTGATATATCAAACAAGCAATTCCACAAACACTAAGCGTTCAAAGCTTGCTCAATTTCACAATTCAACCAATTCAATCACAAACATAAGAGAGGTGATGCACATGTAAAAAGTCAAACATTGATACCACTCAACAACAAACAATGTTAATTCACTTGCATTTGTCAAAGGTCATCATTTTTACTCAAAATAGTAGAGATTGGGTCAAAACACACTTCTTAGACAAGAAATCTCAAATTTTGGCAAAATTGGCCAAAATGGTGCCAAGTTGCCTCCAATCACATATAAGCCTATATTATTGAACTTAAAACAGCAAACAAGCAAATCCTAGCTAAAACATGCAGAAATTACCAAAAATCTACATGATATGCAATGTATGGCAAAAAGAGCAAAATTTTTGAAAATTATGTAAAAAATGACAATAAGGTAAACTACATGGAATGCAGGTGTGCAAAGTAGTAAAATTGTATAGTAGATAGCAGGACAAGCAAAATAAATGAAAAGCAACACACAAAAAGTAAAATAGCAAATGTGATGCAAAAATGAGTGAAAGAAGAATGAGGGCATACTGCCCTACCACCTCAAACTTTTGAACCATGATTGTAACATCCCTGACCTGGGTTATGAGTTAACCCTATGTGTTTTGCCTAATTATGTAATTAAGATACTGGTGATTATCTTTTGGCATGTAATTAAACTCTTGAGGAACACATATTTCCATTTCTGCCCTAATTGAATAATGTTTTAGTATTGTTTTGTAATACAGGGACCTATGTGAAATTTACCCAGTTAGAAAGGTTAACTTGCAATTTGCACATGTTGAGATGTTCCTCTGATGTTGAGACATCATGAGAATGATTATGGTAAAGTTTGAAGGATTTCCCAAGCTTGAGCACCAAGGTGCAGCTGTGGAAGCAATCCCTGTGCTTGAAACCCAGGTTTTGGGGTATAATGCAATTTACCCAAAATTTGGAGTTCAACTTGTAAATTTCATCTTGTAAACTATCTTTTATAACTTTTGTCATCATTTAGAGTAGAAATGATGAAGAGGGCACTTCATTTGAATAATCATATAATAGATAAACACCTTTGTGATTAAATAATCAAGTAATAAGTATAATAGCTCTTTTATATGTATACTTTAGTAATGGGTTGATCTTCTTTGCCTTTAATTCTTGACCTTAGAAGGAGTTTGTCCTTATAAATAAGGGGTAGGGATGAGCAAAGAAGAAAGGAAGGACTTAGATGAGAAATGGGATAAAGTAGAAGCTTTATGGAGAAATTTCACCCAAAATATATATACCACTTCCTTTGCAAGCAAAGGAACGTTTCTTTCATTCCCTCACTTATCCCCCTTTCTCAAACTGACTAAGGCAGAGCTCTGGAGCATAAGAGAACGACCAGGGAGTTCAAGGTAAGTTTGGATCATCCCTTTTGCTTGAATTCATGGAGGAAACTCGATTTCAAGGTTGAATTCATGGCTAGCTCACCTAGCTTTATCTTTCTAGACATTCCTTTCCAACTTTTCCTTGGAGAATTCACCTTGGCCGACCTGTGGAGCTCAAAGACGCCATTAAAGACCTGAAGCTTGGAAGCTTGTAGCTCAAGGAACAACCTTTAGGCGGGTTTTATAACTCTAAACCTTATGCTTTGATTATACATCTTTTTCTATGCATATAGTTGCTAGTTCTTCTTCTTCCCTATCTTCCCTTGCATCCTTGCAAGCAAAATCGTGAAGAACTGCTACTGTTCTTGAGGTAGAAGATAAGGGCGTTAATTCCTATGCTTATCCACGGATTTCCACTTTACCAAACGACCTCCACCAATTGCCCATACGGTTTACACAACCATTTGGTGGGCAAACGGTTTCAGGGTCGTATGAAGGCAAACGGCCTTCAAGACCATTTGGTCGCGTTGACCAAGCGACGACCGTATGGGAATCTTGTTTATAATTATGTAGGTTAAGCACCCACAAAATTTGAGGGGTTAAATCCAAAGGAATCGTGAGATATAAGCAAATCAATTAGCAAATCCAATTGAATTAAGTTCTGATTTTCAATCTATTTAATTTTCCCTTTTTGGGAAAACGGTCTGAAGACTGTTTAATATGGTTGACCAAGTGTTGACTGTTTGGGATTACTGTTCATAATGATGTTGATTAATGACTCACCAAATTTGATGGATTAATTCCAAACGAGTTATGAGTTGAAGGTTGATTAATAGGGCAAATCCTAATTGAAATCAGTGCTGAAATTCCAATGAGTTAATTAGTGATTTTGGGTTGATTAGCCCAAACGGTCTCAAGACCGTTTGGGGATCACCCAAGACCGTTTAGAGGTCTGGGGTCAAGTATAGTTGACCAATTGAAGGTCCAAAGGTACCAAATCATATTGCAATTAAGTATTGATGTAATGATCAACTCAATAGATCGAACCTTGATGAATTTTCACTAGAGTCCAAAGATTGGATGGGCAAACGGTCTCAAGACCGTTTGGAACTCATCCAAACGGTCTCAAGACCATTTGGTGTCAACCCAAGACCGTTTGGAGGTCTAGGGTTAAGGTAATTTGATCAATTGAGGGCCCAATTACAGTGGGTTATTGAAATAATCAAATTGCTGATTTGTGACTTAATTAAGGTTCAACCCCTATCAAATCAACTTAGATTTTGATGAATTCTTGGGAAAACGGTCTCAAGACCGTTTGGAGATATCCAAACGATCCCAAGACCGTTTGGGCCAAGTTTGAGCCTGATTGAAGGTCAATTGATGGGATCAACTTCGATTTGATTCACATTGTTTAGTGTTGATGGTTGAATGTTTATAGACCTTAATTAAACCAACTTCAACCCTAATTGGATATCAATTGAGGGTCAATTGAGTGACCAATTGGTTAAGGATAACCCTAATTGTCTCAATTGATAAGTGGCTAACAAGGATTTGGCCAATTGAAGGCTTCAACATAGAAAACCCTAATCGTTTATAACCTTTAATCCACTTTTGAGGTCCAAACGGTTTGAGCCATTTGGACCAAACGGTCTCAAGACCGTTTGAGGCCAAATGGTCTCAAGACCGTTTGGGGCCAAATGGTCTCAAGACCGTTTGGGCTCAAACGATCTCAAGGTCATTTGGACCAATCGATCTCAAGATCGTTTAAGATCAAACGGTTTCAAACCGCATAAGCTTCAAACGGTTTGAAAGTCAACTCTCCCCAAACGGTCAACACACCCAAACGGTCTCAAGACCGTTTGAGGTCAAACGGTCTCAAGACCGTTTGAGGTCAAACGGTCTCAAGACCGTTTGAGGTCAAACGGTCTCAAGACCGTTTGAGACCAAACGGTCTCAAGACCGTTTGGTGGTTGAAGGTTGAAACCGTTTGAAGGTTTTCAAGGTTGTTTATACTTAATCACTTGAAGGTGTAATGGTTCAATGGTGATCTAATCTAAACCCTAATGGTAACTTAGGACATTAAGGGACTAAATGACTAATGAATTGACCCATGATGACGATCAATGGGTAATTTACCAAAATTCCCTTGAAGGGTTCAATTGAGTAATACCTTATTCTAATCAAACCCTAATCACATGATAGTGGTGTTTTGGCTTATAATAGTCAATAAGGACTTAACCCAACCTAATCTAGAGTGATGTAATCATCACCTATGAGTAAGAGGATAGAGAAGATCCCAATTATGGTTGAAATCCAAGTAATGTACCTTCAATATGTATATGAATGTGCATGATTAGGGTATGATCCACTTATGTGAGATCATGGAAACCCTAATTATGATAATTAGTGAATCTTAACCTAAATTGAGGGCATTAATGATGATGATTTTATACATGATGATGCTATGAGCTCAATTCACCATAATGTGAATGGTAAACCCTAAATTCTAGGGTAATGACACATAATGTGAATAGTAAACCCTAATTGAGGGTGATGCATTGAATTATATAATAACCCTAATTGATATAAATCAGGGAACCTAGCCTTAATGGAGGCATGAAGGTTCAACCCTTGAATTGAAAGGTTAACTCTGCAATAGTAATTTTTGATCTGAAGATAAATTGTTTATTGTTATCTATTGAGTTAACCATGCAGGTTCTTATAAGAGAATGATCATAGCTAGGTAAGGGTTATGATATCATATTCACTGAAAGCATAATTATAGGCTTGTGAATAGTGACATATGTTATGCTCCTTAAGCATAAGAGAAACATATGAGATTAATGGGCTGCAAGAGCCATGAGTAACATCAAGGTCATGCTGATAAGATGACTTATGATGAGAGAATTAAGATTTGATATCCATTTGATCACAAGTATGAGACAGACTTGATACATTTAGTATTCTTCTTGTATATTATTGTTTTGATACTTACATGCTTGGAAACATGCTTGATGTTAAAAGAATACTGAAATGTACCTAACTAATCAAGTATAATCATATCATGTAGAGCCCTGATCATAGATCCATCATTGTCAGAAGCAAAATGATGGTGAAACAGGTTTTCCTAAGGAACTCCTAGATAACATACTTTTGAGTATGTGGGGAAAATGGATGTGAATGCCCTTACATCCTAGTGTAGGAATTGATGTAGATGTATCTTAATCTATCAATCCTTCACTATGGGTTATGCCGGGGTGATGTAACACTAATCTCCCGAGAAAGTCTTTTATACCGCATCGATGAGAGATAAACAAGAAATCCCTCGATGGCGAAGAGAGTACATAATGCCACTGTGACTCTAATAGCGAAGTACCAGAATACCCCGGTAAGCTATAGTAGCAGAGACATTAGATGTCCTGCATGTTGAACCTCACACTGACTGAGGAAGATGAGGTCATAAGAATCCGGCTCTTTTGATGACCTATGTATGATACCGATGCGACTTAATAGTGATCGGTTGGAGTATGAACGGTATACCTCATCTCCGCAGGGCATAATGATGTTTGTAAAACATAATCAACCGCGTAGCATATCTGCTTAGGTTGAACTACGAGATACATTGGTTGAAGATACATTACTTAGTATACATGTTTTTCATATCCCTTAAATGTTGGTGTTCTAATTGATAGCAATCTGCTGTTGATTACCTTAAAGCTTTTATTGCCTATGTTGTTCTTGATTTGCTATAATAAAGCTTCTGGCGGAGAGTTATAACTCTCGCTGGGACAATTATTTAAAATTGTCTCACCCCGTAGATTTCAACCTTTTTAGGTGGTCGTCGAGGACGAAGGAATCAGTCTGTAGGTGGACAGTATCAGCAGCAGCACCACCAGGAGCAGTAGTAAATCTCAGGTGGAGATTCAGACTGCTGAGTTGTGTAGTTAGATAGTCAGTCCTATGTGTTCTCTGTACTCTCAGGTCCTGGGAGTCTTTTGGTCTAAGATTTTGATTCTGAGTTCTTGAGATTTTGTATCATGTTGTATATAATTACTCAAGAAGTAATTATCAAAGATGTAAACAGTTTATCTCCTTTTATGAAGGAAGTTTTTATGGATTCAAGCTTTTATCTCGAAAAGTTTTAATTGTCTGTGATTTTTGTCTTCCGTTGTTAATCGAACCGTTTCCGCTACGTTTAAATCGTGTTTATATCGTGGTTTGGAGATCAGATCCCACAATTAGTGGTATCAGAGCTCTAGGTTCACTGAGTCTATAGAGACATAGGAATTAGGATGTCGAGTCTATCCTTAGCATTTATTTCTTATCTAATAGAGTCTTCTGCTCCTCAGGAGAAGAAGATAATTAAGAATGTCTGAACCACACGAGGAGTTCATGGCAGAAAGTAGTGTTGCTGCACCCCAAGGAGGTGCAAGGAACCTAGAGATAGAACAACCTATACCTGATCCACCCAGAGAGCCACCTCAGTTTGACCCAGCTGACAGGGAAAACCCAGCTGTTCAAACTATGTTCGGGCAGTTTATGACTGCCATGACACACATCACCGACAGGATGCCCATGCCTACACCTAGGGCATATGCCCAGCCTGAAGGACAAGGTATCGGTAAGACGTTCGAGCGACTTCGTCGTGTCGGAGCAACCGAATACTTTGGAACAGATGATCATGCAGATGTCGATCTGTGGTTGACCGAATTGGAAAAAGCTTTTAGAATCCTCAACATCCCAAAAGCTCAGAAGGTTAGACACGCTGTCTATCTTCTCAAGGGAAGTGCTGGTCACTGGTGGACCATGGAAGAGCAGAAGAGGCCTAGAGTGGAGATCTCGTGGGAAGATTTTCGTCAAGAATTTATCAATAGATATTTTCCAAAGACCTTCCTAGATGAGAAGATATCTCAGTTTGAGAGATTGAGGCAGGGCATGATGAACATTAGTGAGTATGAAGCTAAGTTCATGGAGTTACTGCGGTTTTGTCCGCACATGGCTGCCACAAAAGAAGAAAGAATCAGAAGGTTCGAGAAGGGTTTAAACGCCGACTTGACTACTCCCGTGTCTTCCCTAGAGAATTGGGAGATGTTTTCTACCTTCGTTGAGTCAGTCAGAAGGATAGAGAAATCCATAGTCGAGAAGAGACAAACCCATAATAGATATCCGCAGTTCCAGAGTTCTTCATCTAGAGACTTTAAGAAGCCTAGATTCTCTGCACCTACACCTCCACCACCCAGAACGAGTGCTCAGACACAGTGGTCACCGAGTAGAGGCAGGGGACGAAGCCTACCTCAACAAGAGACTCGTAGTTCAGCATCGATGTCAGTCACAAGACCACCCAGACCACAACAACTGGAGAGGAGCTGTTACAACTGTGGGAAGGTGGGGCATTTAATGAAAGACTGCCGATCTAGGCCTGTCAGTGTGACACAACCTCTGAGGTAGAGTCAACAGGGATCTCAGAGAAGGCAATCTCAAGGAGCAGCTCGAGGACGTGGACAAGCATCTCAAGCTGGATCATCAGCACCACCTCAACACCAGGCGACAACAAGGTTCTATGCTATGAACCCACCTGATGCAGTGGTCAATCCACGAGTAGTGGCAGGTCAGATGGAACTTTTATATTCTAATATGTCTAAATCCTGTGTGGTATCTATTCTGATTGACCCGGGTGCTACGCACTCCTTTGTCACTCGGAGAGTGATTCGTAACTGCAATATGACAGTCAGTCATAGTGCAGATAGCTTGTTTTTGGAGACTCCATTGAGTGGGTCTGCCGTGTTGCAAGAGGTATGCTCTCCCTGCATTCTCTTCTTTTCTGATCATCGCAATCAAGTGGACCTTATACCACTTGATATGCAAGGATTTGATATAATCCTCAGGATGGATACCTTGGAAAAGTATCAAGTTGTCTTGGATTGTGAATCCAAGCTTGCTGTGTTTGCTGATAAAAACAACACATGGATCTTTCAAGGAGAAAGGAAGATTCTGCCCACCTGTCTTGTGTCAGCTATGGTTGCTGATAAGCTGATGAGGCAAGGATGTTATGCATTCTTGGCCCATGTGGTAGATGTTACCAAAAAAGTCTCAACCCTACTGAAGTTCCTATAGTCAGGGAATTCAAGGACGTGTTTCCTGAAGAAACTTCCAGGTATACCACCACCTCGGGAAATTGATTTTGAAATCAATTTGATCCCAGACACGAAACCTATAGCCCAGACACCGTATAGGATGGCGCCTGCTGAGATGGCAGAACTCAAGAAACAGCTTCAAGAGTTACTTGAGAACGGTTTTATCCGACCGAGCACTTCACCTTAGGGTGCTCCAGTTTTGTTTGTTAGAAAGAAAGATGGGTCAATGCGGTTGTGCATTGATCATAGACAACTCAATAAAGTAACGATAAAGAATAAGTACCCTCTGCCGAGGATTGATGATCTCTTTGACCAGTTGCGTGGTGCAACCGTCTTCTCAAAGATAGACCTGAGGTCTGGATATCATCAACTCCGTATTAAGGATGGTGACATATCCAAGTCTGCCTTTAGGACAAGATATGGTCACTATGAGTTCACGGTTATGTCGTTTGGACTAACCAATTCACCAGCTGCATCCATGGAACTCATGAATAGAGTTTTTCGACCTTTCCTCGATCAGTGTGTTGTCGTCTTCATAGATGACATTCTGATTTTTAGTAAGGATGCTCAACAGCATGAGCAGCATCTTCGCCAAGCTTTGACCTTGCTAAGAGAACATAAGTTGTATGCTAAGTTTAGCAAGTGTGAGTTCTGGCTGCCGGAGGTATCTTTTCTTGGACATGTGATATCTGCATCAGGAATTCGTGTTGACCCTACAAAGGTAGAATCTGTTCTACAGTGGGAACAACCGAAGACGCTGACGGAGATTCGAAGTTTCCTAGGGTTAGCAGGCTATTATCGAAGGTTCATTAAGAATTTCAGTTCCATAGCCTTACCCTTGAATAAGTTGACCCAGAAAGATGTTCCTTTTGTTTGGAGTGATAAGTGTCAGCAATCTTTCCAGCTGTTGAAGGAGAAGTTGACAAGTGCACCCATACTTGTGCTACCTGAGCAAGGAAAAGGATATATAGTTTTCTATGATGCTTCTAAGAATGGACTAGGGTGTGTGTTGATGCAGGATAAACAAGTAATTTCTTTTGCTTCTCGACAGCTTAAGAAACACGAAGAGAATTATCCGACACACGATCTGGAGTTAGCTACTGTAGTTTATGCCCTAAAGATCTGGAGACATTATCTTTATGGAGAGACGTTTCAGATTTTCACTGACCATAAGAACCTTAAGTACATCTTCTCTCAGCATGAGCTTAATATGAGACAACGCCGCTGGATGGAATTAATCAAGGACTACGATTGTACGATTGATTACCATCCGGGTAAAGCTAATGTGGTTGCTGATGCCTTGAGTAGGAAATCAGCAACATCAACCATGGAAAGGGAACAACTAAACTCTTTAGTATGCTCTAAGAGAGACATGCTTATCTCTTTAAGGCAAGACAATGTACAGTTGAAGGTGTCATTGTTAGCCGGGTTGTTGGCTGAGATGCATATTAAACCTACCCTTAGAGAGCAGATTAAGGAAGCACAGCAAGGTGATACTGTAGTTCAGCAGATTAGATCGGAGTATGGTAGTGAGAAACGAGATGGTTTCCATGACTCAGATGATCAAATAGCCTGTTATTATGGGAGGATGATAGTGTCAGATGTGGACAACTTGAGGAAGTTAGTCCTGGAAGAAGCTCATTCTTCGATGTATGCCATGCATCCAGGGAGCACCAAGATGTATCGAAACTTGAAAGATATGTATTGGTGGCCTGGAATGAAGAAGGATGTTGTAGAGTTTGTTCTGAGGTGTCCTGTGTGTCAGCAAGTTAAAGCTGAACACCAGAAGCCTGCAGGAACAATGCAACCTTTACCCATACCACAGTGGAAGTGGGACCATGTTACCATGGACTTTGTTGTTGGCCTACCCAGGACAAGCAAAGGACATGATTCCATTTGGGTAGTTGTTGATAGGTTGACTAAGACAACGCATTTCTTACCTGTCAAAACAACCTATTCTGCGGAGAGGTTATCACAGTTGTATGTTCAAGAGATAGTGCGTTTGCACGGAGTTCCTGCCACTATAGTTTCTGACAGAGGTCCCCAGTTTACAAGTCATTTTTGGGAGCAGTTACACAGATCCTTAGGCACCAAGCTAAGGTTTAGTACGGCCTTTCATCCACAGACTGATGGACAGTCGGAAAGGACCATACAGACCTTGGAAGACCTGTTGAGAGCATGTGTTCTCCAGTTTACCGGAAGTTGGGATCTACACCTAAGCTTGATAGAGTTTGCTTATAACAATAGCTATCAGCATAGTATTGATATGGCACCTTATGAAGCCTTGTATGGTATACGTTGTAGATCACCCTTGTGTTAGTATGAGACTGGTGAGCATCAGTTGTTAGGACCTGATCTTGTGCAGCAAACTACAGAAAAGATTAAGGTAATACAACAATAGATTAAGACTGCACAGGATAGGTAGAAATCTTATGCTGACAAGCGTCGTAGACCCTTAGAGTTCCAGGTCGGAGACAGAGTGTATCTCAAAGTCTCGCCTTGGAAAGGAGTTCTTCGTTTTGGAAGAAAAGGGAAGTTAGCTCCTAGATTTATGGGGCCTTATCCAATCATTGAACAGATTGGAAAGGTAGCATATAAACTAGAGCTGCCACCAGAGTTACAGAGGTTACACCCTGTGTTTCACATTTCTATGCTGAGGAAATGTCACCCAGATACCGAGTCAGTTCTACAACCTATGTAAGTAGAATTGAATGAAGATATAACTTATGAGGAAGGACCGGTGTCAATCCTTGATAGTAGAACTAAAAAGTTAAAGAAGAAAGATATAAGCCTTGTGAAAGTCCTCTGGAACCACCGTAGTGTTGAAGAAACCACTTGGGAACTAGAGGAGGAGATGAGAAGGAAATACCCTGCTCTTTTCTCGTAATACGTTTTATCGATTTTGGGGACGAAATCCTTGTAAGGGGTGGATAATTTGTAACATCCCTGACCTGGGTTATGAGTTAACCCTAGGTGTTTTGCCTAATTATGTAATTAAGATACTGGTGATTATCTTTTGACATGTAATTAAACTCTTGAGGAACACATATTTCCATTTCTACCCTAATTGAACAATGTTTTAGTATTGTTTTGTAATACAGGGACCTATGTGCAATTTACCCAGTTAGAAAGGTTAACTTGCAATTTGCACATGTTGAGATGTTCCTCTGATGTTGAGACATCATGAGAATGATTATGGTAAAGTTTGAAGGATTTCCCAAGCTTGAGCACCAAGGTGCAGCTGTGGAAGCAATCCATGTGCTTGAAACCCTGGTTTTCGGGTATAATGCAATTTACCCAAAATTTGGAGTGCAACTTGTAAATTTCATCTTATAAAATATCTTTTATAACTTTTGTCATCATTTAGAGTAGAAATGATGAAGAGGGCACTTCATTTGAAGAATCATATAATAGATAAACACCTTTGTGATTAAATAATCAAGGAATAAGTATAATAGCTCTTTTATATGTATACTTTAGTAATGGGTTGATCTTCTTTGCCTTCAATTCTTGACCTTAGAAGGAGTTTGTCCTTAGAAATAAGGGGTAGGGACGAGCAAAGAATAAAGGAAGGACTTAGATGAGAAATGGGATAAAGTAGAAGCTTTATGGAGAAATTTCACCCAAAATATATATACCACTTCCTTTGCAAGCAAAGGAACGTTTCTTTCATTCCCTCACTTATCCCCCTTGCTCAAACCGACTAAGGAAGAGCTCTGAAGCATAAGAGAATGACCAGGGAATTCAAGGTAAGTTTGGATCATCCCTTTTGCTTGAATTCATGGAGGAAACTCGATTTCAAGGTTGAATTCATGGCTAGCTCACCTAGCTTTATCTTTCTAGCCATTCCTTTCCAACTTTTCCTTGGATAATTCACCTTGGCCGACCTGTGGAGCTCAAAGACGCCATTAAAGACCTGAAGCTTGGAAGCTTGGAGCTCAAGGAACAACCTTTAGGCGGGTTTTATAACTCTAAACCTTATGCTTTGATTATACATCTTTTTCTATGCATATAGTTGCTAGTTCTTCTTCTTCCCTATCTTCCCTTGCATCCTTGCAAGTAAAATCGTGAAGAACTGCTACTGTTCTTGAGGTAGAAGATAAGGGCGTTAATTTCTATTCTTATCCACGGATTTCCACTTTACCAAACGACCTCCACCAATTGCCCATACGGTTTACACAACCATTTGGTGGGCAAACGGTTTCAGGGTCGTATGAAGGCAAACGGCCTTCAAGACCGTTTGGTCGCGTTGACCAAGCAACGAACGTATGGGAATCTTGTTTATAATTACGTAGGTTAAGCACCCACAAAATTTGAGGGGTTAACTCCAAAGGAATCGTGAGATATAAGCAAATCAATTAGCAAATCCAATTGAATTAAGTTCTGATTTTCAATCTGTTTAATTTGCCCTTTTTGGGCAAACGGTCTGAAGACTGTTTAAGATGGTTGACCAAGCATTGACCGTTTGGGATTACTGTTCATACTGATGTTGATTAATGACTCACCAAATTTGATGGATTAACTCCAAAAGAGTTATGAGTTGAAGGTTGATTAATAGGGCAAATCCTAATTGAAATCAGTGCTGAAATTCCAATGAGTTAATTAGTGATTTTGGGTTGATTAGCCCAAACGGTCTCACGACCGTTTGGGGAATCATCCAAACGGTCTCAAGACCGTTTGGGGATCACCCAAGACCGTTTAGAGGTCTGGGGTCAAGTATAGTTGACCAATTGAAGGTCCAAAGGTACCAAATCATATTGCAATTAAGTATTGATGTAATGATCAACTCAATAGATCAAACCTTGATGAATTTTCACTAGAGTCCAAAGATTGGATGGGCAAACGGTCTCAAGACCATTTGGAACTCATCCAAACGGTCGCAAGACCGTTTGATGTCAACCCAAGACCGTTTGGAGGTCTAGGGTTAAGGTAATTTGATCAATTGAGGGCCCAATTACAGTGGGTTATTGAAATAATCAAATTGCTGATTTGTGACTTAATTAAGGTTCAACCCCTATCAAATCAACTTAGATTTTGATGAATTCTTGGGCAAACGGTCTCAAGACCGTTTGGAGATTATCGAAACGATCCCAAGACTGTTTGGGCCAAGTTTGAGCCCGATTGAAGGTCAATTGATGGGATCAACTTCGATTTGATTCACATTGTTGAGTGTTGATGGTTGAATGTTTATAGACCTTAATTGAACCAACTTCAACCCTAATTGGATATCAATTGAGTGTCAATTGAGTGACCAATTGGTTAAGGATAACCCTAATTGTCTCAATTGATAAGTGGATAACAAGGATTTGGCCAATTGAAGGCTTCAACATAGAAAACCCCAATCGTTTATAACCTTTAATCCACTTTTGAGGTCCAAACGGTTTGAGCCATTTGGACCAAACGGTCTCAAGACCGTTTGGATCCAAATGGTCTCAAGACCGTTTGGGCTCAAACGATCTCAAGGTCGTTTGGACCAATCGATCTCAAGATCGTTTAAGATCAAACGGTTTCAAACTGCATAAGCTTCAAACGGTTTGAAAGTCAACTCTCCCCAAACGGTCAACACACCCAAACGGTCTCAAGACCGTTTGGTGGTTGAAGGTTGAAACCGTTTGAAGGTTTTCAAGGTTGTTTATACTTAATCACTTGAAGGTGTAATGGTTCAATGGTGATCTAATCTAAACCCTAATGGTAACTTAGGACATTAAGGGACTAAATGATTAATGAATTGACCCATGATGACGATCAATGGGTAATTTACCAAAATGCCCTTGAAGGGTTCAATTGAGTAATACCTTATTCTAATCAAACCCTAATCACATGATAGTGGTGTTTTGGCTTATAATAGTCAATAAGGACTTAAACCAACCTAATCTAGAGTGATGTAATCATCACCTATGAGTAAGAGGAGAGAGAAGATCCCAATTATGGTTGAAATCCAAGTAATGTACCTTCAATATGTATATGAATGTGCATGATTAGGGTATGATCCACTTATGTGAGATCATGGAAACCCTAATTATGATAATTAGTGAATCTTAACCTAACTTAAGGGCATTAATGATGATGATTTTATACATGATGATGCTATGAGCTCAATTCACCATAATGTGAATGGTAAACCCTAAATTCTAGGGTAATGACACATAATGTGAATAGTAAACCCTAATTGAGGGTGATGCATTGAATTATAAAATAACCCTAATTGATATAAATCAGGGAACCTAGCCTTAATGGAGGCATGAAGGTTCGACCCTTGAATTGAAAGGTGAACTCTGCAATAGTAATTATTGATTTGAAGATAAATTGTTTATTGTTGTCTATTTAGTTAACCATGCATGTTCTTATAAGAGAATGATCATAGCCAGGTAAGGGTTATGATATCATATTCACTGAAAGCATAATTATAGGCTTGTGAATAGTGACATATGTTATGCTCCTTAAGCATAAGAGAAACATATGAGATTAATGGGCTGCAAGAGCCATGAGTAACATCAAGGTCATGCTGATAAGATGACTTATGATGAGAGAATTAAGATTTGATATCCATTTGATCACAGGTATGAGACAGACTTGATACATTTAGTATTCTTCTTGTATATTATTGTTTTGATACTTACATGCTTGGAAACATGCTTGATGTTAAAAGAATACTGAAATGTACCTAACTAATCAAGTATAATCATATCATGTAGAGCCCTGATCATAGATCCATCATTGTCAGAAGCAAAATGATGGTGAAACAGGTTTTCCTAAGGGAACTCCTGGATCACATACTTTTGAGTATGTGGGGAAAATGGATGTGAATGCCCTTAAATCCTAGTGTAGGAATTGATGTAGATGTATCTTAATCTATCAATCCTTCACTATGGGTTATGCCGGGGTGATGTAACACTAATCTCCCGAGAAAGTCTTTTATACCGCATCGATGAGAGATAAACAAGAAATCCCTCGATGGCGAAGAGAGTACAAAATGCCACTGTGACTCTAATAGCGAAGTACCAGAATACCCTGGTAAGCTATAGTAGCAGAGACATTAGATGTCCTGCATGTTGAACCTCACACTGACTGAGGAAGATGAGGTCATAAGAATCCGGCTCTTTTGATGACCTATGTATGATACCGATGCGACTTAATAGTGATCGGTTGGAGTATGAACGGTATACCTCATCTCCGCAGGGCATAATGATGTTTGTAAAACATAATCAACCGCGTAGCATATCTACTTAGGTTGAACTACGAGATACATTGGTTGAAGATACATTACTTAGTATACATGTTTTTCATATCCCTTAAATGTTGTTGTTCTAATTGATAGCAATCTGCTATTGATTACCTTAAAGCTTTTATTGCCTATGTTGTTCTTGATTTGCTATAATAAAGCTTCTGGCAGAGAGTTATAACTCTCGCTGGGACCATTATTTAAAATTGTCTCACCCCGTAGATTTCAACCTTTTTAGGTGGTCGTCGAGGACGAAGGAATCAGTCTGCAGGTGGACAGTATCAGCAGCAGCAGCACCAGGAGCAGTAGTAAATCTCAGGTGGAGATTCAGACTGCTGAGTTGTGTAGTTAGATAGTCAGTCCTATGTGTTCTCTGTACTCTCAGGTCCTTGGAGTCTTTTGGTCTAAGATTTTGATTCTGAGTTCTTGAGATTTTGTATCATGTTGTATATAATTACTCAAGAAGTAATTATCAAAGATGTAAATCGTTTATCTCCTTTTATGAAGGAAGTTTTTATGGATTCAAGATCTTATCTCGAAAAGTTTTAATTTTCTGTGATTTTTGTCTTCCGCTGTTAATCGAACCGTTTCCGCTACGTTTAAATCGTGTTTATATCGTGGTTTGGAGATCAGAGCCCACAATGATGTCCTCAGCATGACACTAAAGTCTAGGGTGATAGGGTAGATGATCACTGTGGAGGTGGTGGAGGTGCTCCTCCCTGCCTGTAGTAGGTGCCCCAGTAGTCAAATTGTGGAGGCGGATAGTTGTCCTAGAATGCTGACAAAGAACACCACCAATCTTCACCCCACTACGAGTTCCTCTGGGCCTGTGCATTTTGGAACTAATAAAGGTGGTTGACCTGATAATGCATCTGTTGGTGGTCCAACCACATGGCGTCCTGTGTCCTTTAGAATCCCTCCTGGGCCCGTAGAATTCTGTCCTGCATCGCCTGAATACCCTCTAACTGTGCATGAATGGTACCCATATCATATGCATTCACTGAAGGCTGCTGTGGCTCTGACGCTCCCATTCTATCTTCTATTTGCCTCACCCATATTGCCACTCTCTCCTCTGTCGTCCGCCTCTACTCTTCCGCCTGTGAAGGCTCTCCTGGACTCCCTGTAAACCTCACCTCAGGGATTTCCTCTCCTTTGGGGTTCTCTTCCTCGTACCTCCTCAACTTTTCTAGAAAATCTGGCGTTGGTCCAAACGGTGCCATGAGGGGAGGAGTATGGTAAGGAAGCTCCAATGTGACTCCTGGGTAAGGTGGGTTGATTTGGTAAATGATCTTCTGATTTGTAACCATAATCATGGATGAGCGAGCCAGGTAGTGCAAATCAACCAACTTGCCACCCTCTGCCTTTGTATATCCTGTCATGTCATGCCCCAAGGCAGTGGCAATAGATGTTACAATCCCTCCCATTACAAATGGATTTGTGCTCTTGGATGGGATTATCCTCATGTGATCAAAAATTAACGCCCCCAGGTTCACATGTCTCTCCTTTGCCATCCTTGTCTATTTTCAAGAATTGATGGAAAAATTGGGGCTTTTTGAAATATTGACACTACAGCAGGAGTCATACATCGAGTTAACGCAGCAGTTTTTCACCACGCTAGAGAAAGCAACTAATGATGGTGAGAATGCAATTAAGGTAATGATTGGGTATATATAGCAAGTGGACCCATGCCCGGTAGGGCGGTATGCCCTCATTCTTCTTTCACTCATTTTTGCATCTCATCTGCACATATCAAAACTATACAAAAACTATCAAATACGAGTGTGTGCGTGTGCTTTCTTGGAAAAAAGTAAAAACAAAACAAAAGTGTCAAAAAAGTAGATTGGGTCAAAAATTCCCAAACCTAGGTGGGTTGCCTCCCACAAGTGCTGAGTTTCTTGCCTTCAGCTAGGCTTCTTGGGGATTTTTCAAAATTCATCCATTTGGCATTCTCATGTGTCCGTTCTTGCAAAATATGCATCCTTCTTTTGCACTCAATCTGTTTTCCTAATCCCTTTGATCACAATAATCATCATTAACTTCTTCACCTTGATTTCCTTCTCTCAAATGCCCATTTGGACTTGTGAAGTGACCATGTCCAATATCCCTATCTCGGACTTGTCAGGTCGGGGTCTTGTACATGTTGATGTTGATCTTCATGTCTATGA
This sequence comes from Alisma plantago-aquatica, assembly GCA_963693085.1. Taxonomy (NCBI): domain Eukaryota; kingdom Viridiplantae; phylum Streptophyta; class Magnoliopsida; order Alismatales; family Alismataceae; genus Alisma; species Alisma plantago-aquatica. Next base: position 631,236,239 of record OY856411.1, read on the forward strand.
ATAAGACTGTCATGGTGCCACTGTGTACATGAATGTCGGCATCAGCTGTAGATAAGAACGACCTCTCCAAGATAATCAGAATCTTCCTATCCTCCGGCTCCATATCAAGTACAATGAAATCTGCCGGGAAAACCGCCCCTTTTTCCTTGTCTATCATCACCAAGACATCATCCTCTCTACCTCTAGGCACTTTTATGGATCTATCCGCCAACTGGAGAGTGCAATGTGCCGGCTTCAACTTGCCTAAGCCCAGCTCAACATAGACATGATATGACATCAAATTCACACTAGATCCCAAATCAAGCAAGGACCTATCTATGCGATGTCCCCCTATGTAACTAGGTATGAGTGGGGCTCCTGGGTCCTTTCTCTTCACGGGAAGTGAGTGTTGTATGATGGAGCTCACTTGTTAATTCAGTCTCACCTTCTTTGGAATCCTCCCCGTTGACCTTCTTTTCACATTGCATAGGTTCTTGAGGAACTTGGCATATGATGGGATTTGCTTGATAGCATCCAAAAGTGGAATGTTCACTTTTACTTGGCGAAACACCTCAAGAATGTAACATTGTGCTTTTTCCTCCTTTTCAATTCTGGTGGCTCATCTAGTACTTCTACAAATGGAGGATCACTAGTTTTTTCCGCACTTACATGAACATGAGGCGGAACGCTAGGGATGGTAGGACCTGCAAAAGGGATATGTGGTGGATCACATGGAATCCCAAACTCAACATATGGTATCACAACATCATCTTCAGCAATATCAATCATAGTATCACCACTTGGCTACCTGTGCTTTGCTTCATCAACCTTTCTTTGACTTGCAGGCTGCTCAATAGCTTTCCCACTCCTTAGAACTATCACAGCACTACCTTGCTCATGAAGAGGAGGGGGAGCGTGTTGTGGCTGTGGAGGAGGTGGAGGTGGCACTTGGGGTTGAAATTGAGGTGGAGAAGAGAATTGAGGAGGAGAGAATAGGGGCTGGAAAGTAAAGTTTTGTGAAATTTGAGGTGAGGGCAGTGGTGGAGGAGTGTAGGGTTGGGGATAGCCTTGGAAGGAGTGAATGGGATGTACTTGCATGGGGGGTGGACTATAGAAAATTTGAGAAGAGGGCATGGGTCCACTTGCCTCATGGTGGCTCACGATGGGTCTTGAAGACATTTTTTCCTCTTGGAGAGCGATTATGGAATATAGTTACCCTATTCTCTCTTCTAACCTTGCAACATCCCTTTGAACATCATCAAACACTCTCAATCTAGAAAGAACCTCTTCCTCAAACCTTGAGTTGTATGTAGGACATTGTGGTTCCTGGTAGCTATAGGAATGAGGTGTCTTCTTTTCTTCCCCATAGAACTCAATAGAATTGACCGGGTGGCAAGGAGCATTTGTCACCTGGTTCCTCATGAAGCTTACCATGAGTCATCATGAGTAGGGGGTGTCACACCAAAGGCATACCCTCTTTCATTCACTTGCGGGCTTGAGTCATCAAGAGTAGGGGGTGTCACACCAAAGGCATACCCTCTTTCATTCATCATGCTAGAAGCTTGAATTCTTGATCCTTCAGCCAACTGCTCAAACAAAGGCCATATCTCCTCAGGTGGCCTAGCCATGAAAACTCCTCCACAAGAAGAGTCCACTATGCCTTGGTCCTTTAGAGACAAACCAGAGTAGAATGATTGAACTTGCTGCCACAAAGGGATCTCATGGTGAGGACACTCTCTCAACAGCTTCTTAAATCTCTCCCATGCATTATGGAACTGCTCGTTGCCCATTTGGCTAAAACTTGTCACAGAACACCGCATTTGTGTCAACCTTGCTATAGATTAGAACTGTCTCAAGAAAGCATTCTTCATTATTTCCCAACTCATGATGTCCTTTCTTGAGTCATACCAGTCTTTAGCTCTATCTTTGAGGGAGAAAGAGAACAAGGTCAACCGAGTTGTATCATCACTAGTCGTCGACGTCTTGAAAGTGGAGCATACTTCAAGAAAGGAGTCCAAGTGCTTATAAGGGTTCTCACTCTCTAAGCCGTAGAAGATGGGCAGGAGCCCAAGAAGACCTGGAGGAATAGAGAATTTCTCCCCTGGCATCTGATCAACCCTGCTAGCAATTGGTGATTTGTAGTTGCTAGGCATGAAGTAGTCTTGAAGCGGCTTGTGAGGTGCATTTTGGTCTTCCATCTTGTTTCCTCCCGAATGGCTTGTCACATGCACAAAGCACAACCAAACAAAAGAAAGCAAGTTAGTAAACCAATATACACAAGAAATGCAAAGAAAAATGAATAAAGAATAGCAATGATGAGGGCAGTAGGAAAAGTAAAAGCAAAACTAACTAGCTAGGCCGAGTGCCTCTATTCCCCAGCAACGACGCCAGAAAGCTTGGTGCGTCTCCGCTAGTGGTTTACAACACCGGCCAACTAGGGTGGCCGAGTGCAATCCACGAGGTCGGAACGCACGGGATGGGATTGTGCTTTTGAAAATTTATAAACCTAACTAACACACCTACTTCTACTAAAACAACTACACCCGCAAGCGTACGGGGTCGTGTCGTAGTTTAGGAAGGTGGCAAGTATAGGGTCGATCCACAGGGAAAAGAGGGGGCACTAGAGCTAGGTTAGTTTGGCTAGGTTCCTACTACGGAGACTAGGGTTAAGGGTTTGAAGGTGAAATGATTGTTAACTAAGGATAAACAAACAAGCAATTAAAGGAGAGAATGAAATCTATGTTAACCCTAGGTTAGATTAAGGCTAAACAAGCAAGAAAAGATTAATCTAGATAGGAAAAGGCAATTTACACTAAGGCAAGCAAGAGAAAAGCAAAAGAGAAATTAAAGAACTAAACTAGCATAAACAAGGCAAGAGCAAGGCAAGAAGCTAACTAAGCAAGAAAAGAACTAACTAAGCTAAGCAAGCACAAAACTAGGGTTTTAAGCAGTAAAGAGATGTGTGGGCTGTTTAGGGGTATGAACTTATCACTTAAGTTGGGGGGTGACATATGAACATTATGATTTCATTTAGATCATCCAAACCAAACAACAAGTTAGAGTCTAATGGATTAAGCTAAGCTACTAACTGGCCATGGATATGCTAGGTTGTGTATAGGGGAACTAGTCCCTAACACCCCCTACTACCCTTACGAGGCTCAATTGGGTTAGGGGTTAGGTTCAATCCAATTAGAGTCTAATCAAGTCTAGGTTTCTAGATTAGGCATTCCTAGGGCAATTAGGGGCCGGGGGTAGTAATGGGGAGGTGAGATTAGGGTTTTGGACCCCAATTCCCCCACATTCTAGCCTTGAGAAGGCTCCATGCTAATTGCAATAGAATTACCTAATCCAGCTACTTAGATCTCTCACTTAGGTTTAGGGAGATTTATTAGGATGTAGGAATATGGGAGGCAACCTAGGGACCCAAGAATTGGACCTAGGGGCAAATCCCAAAATTCACACATATAAGCAATTTGCCTAAATTCCTAAGTTATTTCACACACAAACCAACAAGAAATCCATGGAGAATGAGATAGAAATAGAATATAATCATTAACAAATGAAATTACAACGTTTACATGTCATTTTCCCCCAACATGGTATCAAAGTAACATAATTTCCCCCAAACAGCCCACCTACAGGGGCCTAGCTACTCATAGAAATGGAAAATATAAAAAGAAAGGAGAAAAAGGTAGAAGAAGCCATGGAGCTCGGTGTAGATGAAGGACTCCTCCTCTCCAGTAGCTGCAAGGTCATCCTCCTCCTTCTTCTTGGATGGAATGGAGTGGTATGATGGTGGGAAGTGGATGGAAGGCTTACATATGGGGGGTTATGTGGTGGAAATGGTGAAATGGAATGGATTTGAGGTGGAGGTGAGAAGGGAGAGAAAATGGGACTCTAAGGTAGCCAACCTCGTGCCCCAGCCACCACCTAGGTATATATAGGAGTCTAGGGGGTCTAGGGTTAAGTTAGGGGCAAAATGGGGAAAGCAGTGAAAAAGTGGCTGGATTTTGTGAGTAGCACGGACGTGGTGGGGTACCACGGCCATGGTGTGTAGGGTAGGCCACGGCCGTGGTGGATGAGCACGGTCGTGGGAATAAAAATTGCAAAGTTACAGGGTTTTTGTCAAAATGGCCACGGTCGTGGTGTGTCACCACGGCCGTGGTGGAGGTGGTGTGCCACGGCCGTGGTGTATGGCACGGCCGTGGTGGGCTTGGTGGAGGTGGTCGTGGTGCTGCCGCACAGCCATTTTGCTCTGTTGTGCCATGGCCGTTTTGTGGAGCATGGCCGTGGTGTCAACCCATTGCACGGCCATTTTGTGTTGCACGGCCGTGCTGCCTTCTGCTTGATTTGGAGGTTGAACCTATCAATTTCTAAGTGACCTAGCACGGCCGTTTTGTGGTACCACAGCCGTGCTGGGTCCTGGGGCAGCACTTTGACTTGGGTCTTTGACTTTTCTTGGACATCTTTTCTTCAATTGATCTTTGGCCACTAGGGGTAGGTCGAGGGAGCATCAGAATTCACTTTGGGCCTCTCCAAGTGCAGAGGAACCCTAGGATCGCCCCTTCTCTCTCTCTTCCATCAAGCGTGGTATGAATGCCTGAAAAACATGCAAATAATGTCCATAAGTGTATTTTATACAAAGAAGCATATTAGGGGGAATGACATGCAATCTAACAGGTATAGATGTGATTGAAGAGAAAAAAGACACAAGATTAAGCCCTAAAATAGGGTTGAATCAGTATACTTTCGATAGATATAGCTCCCTAGACAAACTCTATTTCGAGAGCACCTTATAGGATGGCCCCTGCTGAGTTTCTCGAGTTGAAGAAACAACTACATGAACTGCTAGACAAAGGTTTTATTTGACCTAGCACATCACCATGGGGAGTACCAGTCCTCTTTGTGAAGAAGAAGGATGGGTCGCTTAGAATGTGTATAGACTATCAGATGATCAAACAAACTACCATTAAGAATAAATACCTTTTACCTCATATACATGAAATGTTTGACCAGCTGAAGTCAGATCGAATCTTTTCAAAGATTGACCTGAGGTCTTGGTACCACCAGTTGCGAGTCAAGAGTGAGGACATCTCGAAAACCGCTTTTAGAACCCGTTATGGCCATTATGAGTTTGTGGATATGCCTTTTGGATTGACCAATGCCTCGAGTGTGTTTATGAACCTCATGAATAGTGTGTTCCTACCCTTCCTTGACTCATTTGTCATAATGTTCATAGATGATATCTTGGTTTATTCTGATGACCTAGAGAAACAGCGTGACCACCTATATAGAGTCATTGATATATTGAGAAAGCATAAGTTCTATGGGAAATTCTCAAAGTGTGAGTTTTGGATAGACCGTGTCATCTTCCTTAGACACATCATATCTGGAGGGACCATATCAGTGGATCCAGCTAAAGTATCAGTCATCTGAGATTGGCTAGCACCGAAGAACCCTTCAAAAATCTGCAACTATTTGGGATTGGCCAGATTTATCAGTGCTTCATAAAACATTTCTCAAAGACTTATTTGCCACTCACCAGGCTCACTTAGAAGGATGACAAGTTTGTGTGGTCAGACTTATGTGAAGCTCAATTCCAAGAGTTAAAGGAGAAGTTGACTACAACTTCGGTGTTGACTCTACCGTATGGTAACGAGGGTTTTCTAATCTTCACTGACATATCGAAGATGGGGTTTGGATGTGTGTTAGAGCAAAACAAACATGTTGTCACTTATGCCTCTAGATAGCTCAAACACAATGAAGTGAACTATCTGACACATAATTTGGAGTTGACTGTAATTATACATGCCCTGAAGATTTGGCCACACTATATATATGAAGCCACCTTTGAAATCTTCACCGACCATAAGAGCCTAAAGTATCTCCTGACTTAGAGGGACCTAAATTTGAGGTGCAGACGATGGATGGAATTTATGACAGACTATTATTTCACCATCGCCTATCACCCTTGAAAGACAAATGTTTTTGCAGATGCTATTTGTTTTTATAAGATTTTCACATGTGCATGGTCTGAGCCCACCCCTTAGTAGGAAACAACTTAGGTGTGCAACTATTTTGTCTAACCAGTGGAGAAGACTTGAAGAGTTTGCTAGGTGGACTCCACATCTGTTAGAAGACCAGATCTGAGTGGCTAATATCTAGATTAAAACAAACCTATTGACTGAGTTGGTAGCTACCCAGTTGGCCAACCCAGAGCATGACATGATGAGAGGTTTGTTAGAGAAACCTTAGACCCATATCTCAGTGGGAGTGGATGGCGGAATCCTTTACAAGAGTCGTATTTGGGTTCCTGAAGATTTTCCATTGAAGGATCGTATCTTGCAAGAAGCTCATGGTTCTAAGTACATGATACACCCTGGCACTACCAAAATTTTTAAGGATTTGCAGTGGTACTTTTGGTTGCCTGGAATGAAAAGAGATATAGCGATATATGTGGCCAGTTGTCTCACTTTCCAGATGGTGAAGGTTGAACACCAGCGACCCAGTGGATTGCTATAGACAATTGAGATTCCTGAGTGGAAATGGGAAGAAATAATGATGGACTTTGTGGTGAGTCTCCCCAAGACCAAGAGAGATCATGACAGAATATAGGTTTTGGTAGATAACCTTACCCAGTCGATGCATTTCCTTACCTTAAAGACCACTACCAAAGTGACGGATGTAGTTGAACTTTACATCACAAAGATTGTACGACTGCATGGTGTTCTGAGTTTGATCATTTCTGATCATGATCTAAAGTTCACTTCCATGCTGTAGAAGTAGGTACAAGAGGAACTCGGTACTAGACTAAAGTTCAGTATAGCATATCACCCCCAGACTAATGGACAGTCACAGAGGACAATCCAGACTTTAGAGGATTTGTTGAGAGCTTGTGTGCTTGGTTGGGGTGGATTGTGGGAGCAATAACTGCCCCTCGTTGAGTTTGCTTATAGTAACTGTTGGGTTTTAGGGGAGATAGAGAAGGCAGCAGAAATAAAACTTTTCTTCTCCCCGAACCCAGTATAAAGGAATCGCGTCAACATCTATACAATAGGAAGGATGGTTTGTAGAGATATACCTTGTCCCCAGGCTTGCTCGACGACGTTACCTTGCGGCTTGCGCAGTCTTCACCTCCGATCTTGGACAATGTTTGTGCAGCTCCTGGTCACCGGGACTGTCGGGATTGACAACTATCCTTCGAGCGGAAAAAGTCTCCCACCTTTGTAGCAGTCCACATGGACCACCTGGAACTCTGATCGCCTTGTCACACAAGGCACCGAAAGGAGTCGTACCCTCCTGTCAGCATACTAGTCACCGACACACTCTCCTGCCACCAGTTGCTTTTCTACAGTTGTCTTTCCCTTGATGTGTCTCCCTAATTGGGTAGCACTTTCTCAGGCTCTCCTGGTTACCACAACCAGAGAGAATGACAACTTTGTAGAGAAACTGGTGTTCTCTGAGTTGTACTTGAGAAGCTCCCAATACCCCTCTATATATAGGAGGGGTCAGTGTAAGGACACTGACCTGCGTTTAGGGCTTACCCTGTTTGTTTTGCTTAACCTTGATGGTTTGATGCTTTCTAATCACCTTTAGTGGTGATTAGGTTTGGTTGTGCTTTGTTGAGAGTTGGAGGTGCTACTTGCAAATAACTTAAGTCTAGGGTTTTGTGAGCAAGTTTACCATCTTGAAAGGTATTCTTCTCTCTCCTTGCTTCCTCTAGGGTTGAGAGGAAGACTTGGGCTTGTTGTTTGAGTTATTTGGGCCTTTGTTGAGCTTGTTTTTCCTTGTTTGGGCTTGCTTGGGCCTTGTGTCAGCCAAGTGGAGCTTGTGTCGGCCTAGAGTGGAGCTTGTGTCGCCCATGGTGCTTGGTCCAACCTTGGTCATGTTTGGAGAACACATGGTGCACATCTTGGACAAGTGTCCTATGGCTTGCAAGGGTGGTGGCTTGAGTTGGTGGACAAGTGTTCCTTGGGTGGGCGACACCTAGCATGAGACAACCTTGGTTTCTCCTCCTTTCTCATCTATATAGGTGATCCCTTCCTTAGCTTGAGGCCCCTTTTTAGTTTCTCTCCTTCTTGTGCACAACACACCCTTCATCTTTCCCTTGCTTGGTGGCCGACACACCCTTGAAGAAGGAGCTAAGGTGGCCGACACACCCTTGTGTGAGCAGTTTGGAGGTCGAGACACATCCTTGAAGAAGCTAAGGTGGCTGATACCCTTGGAGCTTGAAGTGCATCTTCTTCCTTGGAGCTTGAGGCGGGTTGCATGACTCTAAACCCTAGCTACCTTACTCTCTTTGCATTTATGTTTGCTTTAATCGCACGTTAGTAGTTGGTTTCTAGTTATCTTGCATGTTGGCCGATCCTTGTGTTCTAGGGTTTAGGGAGCAACACTCCTTTCTCCCCTTGGTCTAGATGAGTGAGCTTGAGCTCTAATGCCATGAGCAACACCCCTCTTTCCTACCCGATTGAGGTGAGCACATGACTTAGTGGCTTGAGCAAGACTCTCCTCTCACCTTGGGCAAGATGGTGAGCTCGTTTAGATGGTTTGGATATGATTTACCTTGGTCGAGATGTGTGTGGGGAGGTGCTTCCCGACAGCCCTTGCTCTGGTTTCCCCTTGCACGGTTTTGATTGAGCAAAGCTCCTCTTTTGTGCCTTGTGCGGGTGAGCACTCTGGATCAGCTCGCCCGATGGGCTGCACGCTCAGTAAGTTCAGTAGTTTTGGCTCGCCCGATATAACCTTGGTTCGCCCGACAGGCCCTGCTCACATGGTTTTAACCTGCTCGCCCGACCCAGCTTGTGTTGCCCGACACAGTGCTTTGCTCGCCCGGTGGACCTGTCGCCCGAGACACACCCTTGCACGCCTTAGTTGAACCTTGCTCGCCCGACAGGGGAATCTTGCACGGCTCGCCCGATACTGCCCTGCTCAGTTTCATCTTGCACGCATGAGTTCTGCTCACACGCTCGGTAACCTGGTGCATGTTGGTGTTGCACGCCCAATAGGGCTGCACGCCCGATAGGTTAGCTAGGAATGGGTCCTTCCCGGGGTGATCTCCAGTGAGAGTTTTCAATATCTTTGGTGAGGGCACGATTGGTCATGGAAGGGTGACATGTCGACTATGCTTCTATGCTAGCTCATTTCTTAATGATGATGTTCATATTCTCTTTAAGGTCAAATATGATCTTGATCATACATTATGGTTACTCAATAATGTGTTTACATATGAAGCATGGATATGACTATTATTGTCATTATGTGCTGGCAATATACTTAACCCTAATTGTCAATAAGGATGAGTCTCTTGATTACTCATATGGTTATTGAATGATGCTAACCATGCAGGTGATGCTTAGCCCAAATTAAAGGCTATGAGAAATGGTTAATGGGAATACTGTGATGACAGGTGTATTATGATTGGTGTTCCATAATGATGATGAAAGCCTTGAGAGGCTATGGCACTATGTGATAAGGGATTGAGATCCCATGATGTGTGATGATCCTTGAGATGGATCTAGATGGTTGGCAAGAGGCCAAGTGATAACATGTGATGTGAGGTCCTTGTGAAGGATCAATGTGATGTAAATTGTGGGAAACGCATAATGTTGAGTTTATGCTGTTTACTTTCTGTTATATCTTGCATGTTATACAACTTGGTTGAATCTTGCAATCCATCTAAAAGATACTAAGTAATCATAGTGTAATTTATAATGTAGCTTGCCCTGGCCATAGATTCATCACCAGTCAGGGTAGGGTGATGATGAAACGGGTTCTCCTGCAGGTTAACCCGGAGCGCATATTTTTGAATATGCGAGGTTTCTCCTAGCCTAAAATAGAGAGGTGTAATGAGTGCAGCTGCGGTTGTAGACTCGGTTGTGTGATGAGCATGGTGAACATGGCCCATGGCTCCAGATATGTGATATGTTGAGCATGAATGCGTTCATGGCTCCGAGCATGGTGTTTAGACACGTGGCTCAGTTTGTAGCGCCATGACCTGTACCAAGGCGGGCTAGGCAGAGGGTAGCCTTAGGAGCTGACCCTGTGGCTTATGACCACTTCAGCATGAGACTGCGGTCCTGCTTATGTTATACTCATGTACTGACCATGAGGCGGAGAAGGTCTTGGATTCTGGCTCTTCCATTGACCTTGTATGGCACCGGCTATGGGCTTCACAGCCGAAGGTTGGATTTGAACGGTACGGTTCATTTCCTCAGGGCATAATAAAACGTAATACAGTCGTTTAGTATGTATTGCAAAGACAAACACAAAACATTGGTTGAGGCCTTGTTTGTGTAGTTAACTTTATCTATCCTGCAGTTACTGTGCATTACTCCTATGTGGTGTGTTTCACATATAGTTTGTCTTGTCAATCATGCTCCATTGGGAAATATGTTGGTACAGCTGGTAAATCTAAAAGTGAGGATGGCTTGCATTTCATAAATTGCTTCTGTTATATTCCTTATCAGTAAACCTGCTTAAATATGCTTATATGAGGTTTTGTAGTTTTGGCGCAGAGTTATGCCTCCCGCTGGGACAATGTTCAATTGTCTCACTCCGCTGGTTTACACCCTTTTTAGGTGGTCGAGCTTGTCGTGGTGGCGGTCGCGGAGTTGCGGCCGAGCAGCGAGAAGATCAGTAGGAGGCAAGCTTTGGAGATGCTGCTGTTTTGGGTGTTTCGTTGTAGAGTCTAGAGTCATCCCTGTACTCTCAGGTCCTTGGCGGTGTTTTGACGTTGTTTTACGATGCACGACCGATGCGGTTTGTATATCCTGCTGCTGGCCAGATGTGGGCCTTTATGTATATAACAGGTGATGAACTCAGGTTACGACAGGACAGTTGTTGCTCTAAGATGTGGACATGTATCCAGGCTTGTGTGGATGTATATATAATAGGTTTTCTGTAGGATATGGACTGAAATGTAATATGTTTCTCAGTTTATCAGTTTTCTGCAATCGGTTTTAATTAACCCGTGTTTTTTGTAAACTGTGGTTATGGTGATTTTCGCACATTTTCGCGTAACACCTCGTTATCTGTGTGATAATGGGATGTGTTGCCACAAGTTTTGGTATCAGAGCTTTAGGTTCGCTGAGTCTACAGGGATCTAGGACTAGGTTGTGTTTGTTCTTATGTGTTTCCCAGATCTTCTCATAGTAATCTTCTGCCCTCAGCGGAAGAAAAGTCAAGATGTCTAGAAACCATGAAGAACTCGCTGCTGAGTACAACGATGCTACATCTGTTGATGGAGCAGTAGGACAGGCACATGAAGATCGGGTGCCTGAGGTCCCCCAACCTGACCCAGCCATACTTGAACATCCTGCTTACCAACAGCTTATGGGGCAGATGATGGCTACGGTGAATCTCATGGTCGAGCGATTACTAGTGCCTCCTCCGCGAGCACATGTTCTCCATGGAGAAGCATCTAGTATTGGGAAGACCTTCGAGCGGCTTCGCCGAGTCGGAGCTTCGGAATATGCTGGAACGGCTGATCCAGCGGATGCAGATCTGTGGCTGACAATTCTTGAGAAGGCTTTCCGGATCCTCGACATCCCCGAAGCAGACAAAGTAAAGCATGCTGTCTACCTTCTGAAAGGTAGTGTTGGTCAATGGTGAACCATCGAGGAAGAGAAGCGACCTGGTGAGGTGATCTGTTGGGAAGTGTTTCGACACGAGTTCTTCGCCAGATACTTTCCCAAAACATACCTGGATGAGAAGATATGTCAGTTCGAGAGTTTGCGACAAGGAACGATGAACATCACCAAGTATGAAGCCAAGTTTATGGATATGTTGAGGTTTTGTCCTCACATGGCGACGACAGACGAGGAATGGATCAGACGTTTCGAGAAGGGTCTGAGTGCTGAGATGACGACACCGGTTTCTGCGTTGGAGAACCGAGAGCGGTTTTCCACGTTTGTGGAATCTGTTCAGAGGATTGAACGTTCGGTAAGAGAGAAGAGAGAGTCTATGGCTAAGAAAAGAGCTTCTCAGTTCCAGGGTCAAAGGTTTGGTGGCTTTAAGAAGCCCAGGTTTTCAGCACTGGCAGCGATGAGAGGTTCTGGTAGGCCATCTCAATGGTCTATGAGTAGAGGAAGAGGCTATGTTTCTACACCTTCTAAGGCACAAAGTTTGGCTTTTGTGGCGGTGACAGGGCCATCTAGGCCTCGAGATGATGTTAGGACATGCTATGCCTGTGGTCAGACAGGGCATATCAGGTCAAGTTGTCCCTACAACAATGTTGAAGTGACGCAGCAGCCGAGATAGAACCTTCAGGGGTCTGAGAAACCACATCCCAGTGGTAGCAAAGGATGAGGATGCGGTCAAGCGTCTCAGGCTGGATCGTCTGCTCAGGGAAGCAGAGGTCGTGGACAGTAAGCAACGGCTCGATTCTATGCTATGAATCAGCCAGAGGCGGTAGTCAACCCACGAGTAGTGATAGGTCAGATGGAGTTATTTCATTCTGATATGTCTTCTTTTTGCTTTATATCTGTTCTGGTTGACCCAGGTGCTACGCACTCTTTTATCGCCTATAGTATGCTTGAGAACTGTCGCTTACCTGTTAGCTGTAAGAAGGATAGTTTGTTGTTAGAAACCCCTCTTGATGGTTCCTCTTTGCTTCGAGAAGAGTGTCCATCTTGTGTTTTGTCTTTCTCGGGACATCGCATTCAAGTGGACCTCATACCACTTGATATGCATGGTTTCGATGACATCCTTGGGATGGATACCTTAGAGAAGTATAAGGTTGTCTTGGACTGTGGTTCCAAGTAGGCAGTGTTTGATGATGCTGGAGAGAAGTGGATCTTCCAGGGAGATAGGAAGATTCTTTCGACGTGCCTAGTATCAGCTATGGTGGCAGATAAGTTGTTACGACAGGGATGTGAGGCGTTCCTAGCTCACGTGGTGGATACCGTTGTGGTTACCAAGGCAAAGGGTCCTAGTCTTGAGGAGGTGTCCGTGGTTCGAGAGTTTGCAGACGTGTTTCCTGAGGAATTTCCTGGTGTTCCTCCACCCCGAGAGATTGATTTCGAGATCAATCTGGTTCCAGGAACACAGCCAGTTGCACAGTCAGCATATAGGATGGCTCCAACAGAGATGGCAGAGTTGAAGAAGTAGCTACAAGAATTGTTGGAGAAAGGTTTTATCTGACCGAGTACGTCGCTGTGGGGTGCTCCCGTGTTGTTTGTTAAGAAGAAGGATGGTTCGATGCGGTTGTGTATAGACTACCAGCAGTTGAACAAGGTCACGATCAAGAACAAGTATCCGTTGCAGAGGATAGATGATCTGTTCGATCAGTTGTGTGGTGCTACAGTGTTCTTGAAGATCGATCTACGGTCCGGATATCATCAGTTGAGGATAAAGGCAGATGACATACCGAAGTCAGCCTTCAGGACAAGGTATGGTCATTATGAGTTTGTGGTTATGCCGTTTGGGTTGTCCAATGCACCTGCAGCTTTCATGGACCTGATGAACAGAGTGTTCCGTTCGTTCTTAGATCAGTTTGTTGTAGTCTTTATAGATGACATCTTGATCTATAGTCGGGACATGCTAGAGCATGATCAACATCTTCGTCAAGCATTGACTCTTCTTCGTCAACATCAGTTGTATGCCAAGTTCAGTAAGTGTGAGTTCTGGCTGGATGAAGTGACCTTCTTGGGCCATGTGATATCCGCTGAAGGAGTCAAGGTAGATCCAAAGAAGGTGGAATCTATTTCAGATTGGGAACAACCGAGGACGCCGACGGAAGTTCATAGTTTCCTTGGTCTAGCAGGATACTACCGTAGGTTTATCAAGGACTTCAGTGCGATCACATTACCGATGACGAAGCTGACCAGGAAGGATGTACCTTTTGTTTGGGATGATCGATGTCAGCAAGATTTCCAGAGTTTGAAAGAGAAGTTGACCAGTGCTCCAGTGCTGATCTTGCCAGAGCCTGGGAAAGGCTATGTTGTTTTCTGTGATGCTTCCAAGAGAGGTTTAGGTTGTGTGTTGATGTAGGAAGATCATGTGGTTTCTTTTGCCTCGCGATAGCTCAAGAAGCATGAGGAGAACTATCCGACTCATGACTTGGAATTAGCGGCGGTGGTTCATGCGTTAAAGATTTGGAGACACTATCTGTATGGGGAAGTGTGTCAGATCTTTATGGATCATAAGAATCTGAAGTATATCTTCACACAACATGAGTTGAACATGTGACAACGACGATGGATGGAGTTGATCAACGACTACGATTGCACTATCGAGTATCATCCTGGTAAGGCAAATGTGGTAGAAGATGCTCTTAGTCGAAAGTCTTCTTTTTCTTCAAAGAAGGCACAGTTGAGTTCCCTGGTTTGCCATAAGCGGGAGATGTTTGTTTCTCTACGACAGATGAATGTGCAGATGGAAGTTTCTTTGTTGTCTGGTCTTTTCGCATAGATGCAAGTCAAGCCTACATTGAGGCAGCAAATCAAGGATGCACAGCAGACAGATGATACGGTACAGTTGATCAGATCAGAGTTCGGCAGTGACAAGCGTGATGGGTTTCATGAGTCTGAGGATGGACTAGTTTTCTATCATGATAGGATGGTGGTTCCAGATGCTGATGATCTGAGGAAGTTGGTGCTTGAGAAAGCACACACGTCGATGTATGCCATGCATCCAGGTGTCACCAAGATGTATCATAGTCTGAAGGACTTGTATTGGTGGCTCGGGTTGAAGAGAGATGTGGCTGAGTTTGTGGCAAGATATGCGGTATGTCAGCAAGTGAAGGCTAAACATCAGAAGCCGGCAGGTACGTTGCAACCTTTGCCGATACCGCAGTGGAAATGGGATCACATAACCATGGATTTCGTAGTTGGTCTGCCCATGGAAACTAGGAATCATGATTCCATTTGGGTGATAGTGGACAGATTGACAAAGTCTGCCCATTTCCTGCCTGTAAAGACGACGCATACAGCTGAGAAGCTCGCCAAAGTGTATATGGATGAGATAGTTCATTTGCACGGTGTGCCAGCAACGATAGTTTCTGACAGAGGTCCTCAGTTTACCAGTCATTTTTGGGAACAGTTGCCCAGAGCGTTGGGAATGCAGTTGAGGTTCAGTACAACCTTTCACCCGCAAACCGATGGACAGTCTGAAAGGACTATTCAGACTTTAGAAGATCTCCTTCGAGCTTGTGTTTTGCAGTTCCTAGGCAGCTGGGATGTACATCTGAGTTTGATCGAGTTCGCTTACAACAACAGTTATCAGCGAAGCATCGACATGGCTCCTTATGAAGCTTTGTATGGAAGGAAGTGCAGATCTCCTTTGTGTTGGTACGAGTCTGGAGAGTATCCGCTTTTGGGTCCTGAGCTAGTTCAGCAGACGACAGATAAGATCAAGGTGATACAACAACAGTTGAAAGTAGCACAGGACAGGCAGAAGTCTTATGCGGACAATCGCCGGCGACCGTTGGAGTTCCAGGTAGGAGACAAAGTATATCTTAAAGTCTCGCCGTGGAAAGGAGTGCTAAGGTTTGGACAGAAGGGTAAGTTGGCACCCAGGTATATGGGGCCTTACCCAGTCATAGCACATGTTGGTAAGGTAGCTTACGAGATAGAGTTGCCTCCTGAGTTGCATAAGTTGCATCCAGTCTTCCATGTCAGTATGCTAAAGAAAAGTCATCCAGATTCCGGTACAGTGATACAGCCAGTTGAAGTAGAGCTTGATGCAGATGTGACCTACGAGGAAGGTCCTATGGCAATTCTTGACAGAAGGATCAAGAAGCTGAAAAGGAAGGACCTGGTTCTTGTGAAAGTTCTTTTGCAGCGTTGTAGCGTCGAGGAAGCCACGTGGGAGCTTGAGGAAGAGATGAGGAGGAAGTATCCCTCGCTTTTCTCTTCGGATTTCGAGGACGAAATCCCTTAAAGGGGGTTAGATTGTAAGGACCCTGACCTGCGTTTAGGGCTTACCCTGTTTGTTTTGCTTAACCTTGATGGTTTGATGCTTGCTAATCACCTTTAGTGGTGATTAGGGTTTGGTTGTGCTTTGTTGAGAGTTGGAGGTGCTACTTGCAAATAACTTAAGTCTAGGGTTTTATGAGCAAGTTTACCACCTTGAAAGGTGTTTTTCTCTCTCCTTGCTTCCTCTAGGGTTGAGAGGAAGGCTTGGGCTTGTTGTTTGAATTCTTTGGGCCTTTGTTGAGCTTGTTTTTCCTTGTTTGGGCTTGCTTGGGCCTTGTGTCGGCCAAGTGGAGCTTGTATCGGCCTAGAGTGGAGCTTGTGTCGCCCATGGTGCTTGGTCCAACCTTGGTCATGTTTGGAGAACACATGGTGCACATCTTGGACAAGTGTCCTATGGCTTGCAAGGGTGGTGGCTTGAGTTGGTGGACAAGTGTTCCTTGGGTGGGCGACACCTAGCATGAGACAACCTTAGTTTCTCCTCCTTTCTCATCTATATAGGTGATCTCTTCCTTAGCTTGAGGCCCCTTTTTAGTTTCTCTCCTTCTTGTGCACGACACACCCTTCATCTTTCCCTTGCTTGGTGGCCGACACATCCTTGAAGAAGAAGCTAAGGTGGCCGACACACCCTTGTGTGAGCAGCTTGGAGGTCGAGACACATCCTTGAAGAAGCTAAGGTGGTCGATACCCTTGGAGCTTGAAGTGCATCTTCTTCCTTGGAGCTTGAGGCGGGTTGCATGACTCTAAACCCTAGCTACCTTACTCTCTTTGCATTTATGTTTGCTTTAATCGCACGTTAGTAGTTGGTTTCTAGTTATCTTGCATGTTGGCCGATCCTTGTGTTCTAGGGTTTAGGGAGCAACACTCCTTTCTCCCCTTGGTCTAGATGAGTGAGCTTGAGCTCTAATGCCATGAGCAACACCCCTCTTTCCTACCCGATTGAGGTGAGCACATGACTTAGTGGCTTGAGCAAGACTCTCCTCTCACCTTGGGCAAGATGGTGAGCTCGTTTAGATGGTTTGGATATGATGTACCTTGGTCGAGATGTGTGTGGGGAGGTGCTGCCCGACAGCCCTTGCCCTGGTGTCCCGTTGCATGGTTTTGAGTGAGTAAAGCTCCTCTTTTGTGCCTTGTGCGGGTGAGCACTCTGGCTCAGCTCGCCCGATGGGCTGCACGCTCAGTAAGTTCAGTAGTTTTGGCTCGCCCGATATAACCTTGGCTTGCCCGACAGGCCCTGCTCACAGAGTTTTAACCTGCTCGCCCGGCCCAGCTTGTGTCGCCCGACACAGTGCTTTGCTCGCCCGGTGGACCTGTCGCCCGAGACACACCCTTGCACGCCTTAGTTGAACCTTGCTCGCTCGATAGGGGAATCTTGCACGGCTCGCCCGATACTGCCCTGCTCAGTTTTATCGTGCACGCATGAGTTCTGCTCGCACGCCCGGTAACCTGGTGCATGTTGGTAATGCACGCCCAATAGGGTTGCACGCCCGATAGGTTAGCTAGGAATGGGTCCTGCCCGGGGTGATCTCCAGTGAGAGTTTTGAATATCTTTGGTGAGGGCACGATTGGTCATGGAAGGGTGACATGTCAACTATGCTTCTATTCTAGCTCATTTCTTAATGATGATGTTCATATTCTCTTTAAGGTCAAATATGATCTTGAGCATACATTAGGGTTACTCAATAATGTGTTTACATATGAGGCATGGATATGACTATTATAGTCATTATGTGCTGGAAATATACTTAACCCTAATTGTCAATAAGGATGAGTCTCTTGATTACTCATATGGTTATTGAATGATGCTAACCATGTAGGTGATGCTTAGCCCAAATTAAAGGCTATGCGAAATGGTTAATGGGAATACTGTGATGACAGGTGTATTGTGATTGGTGTTCCATAATGATGATGAAAGCCTTGAGAGGCTATGGCACTATGTGATAAGGGATTGAGATCCCATGATGTGTGATGATCCTTGAGGTGGATCTAGATGGTTGGCAAGAGGCCAAGTGATAACATGTGATGTGAGGTCCTTGTGAAGGATCAGTGTGATGTAAATTGTGGGAATCACATAATGTTGAGTTTATGTTGTTTACTTTCTGTTATATCTTGCATATTATACAACTTGGTTGAATCTTGCAATCCATCTAAAAGATAATAAGTAATCATAGTGTAATTTATAATGTAGCTTGCCCTAGCCATAGATTCATCACCAGTCAGGGTAGGGTGATGATGAAACCGGTTCTCCTGTAGGTTAACCCGGAGCGCATATTTTTGAATATATGAGGTTTCTCCTAGCCTAAAATAGAGAGGTGAAATGAGTGCAGCTGCGGTTGCAGACTCGGTTGTGTGATGAGCATGGTGAACATGGCCCATGGCTCCAGATATATGATATGTTGAGCATGAATGCGTTCATGGCTCTGAGCACGGTGTTTAGACATGTGGCTCAGTTTCTAGCGCCGTGACCTGTACCAAGGCGGGCTAAGCAGAGGGTAGCCTGAGGAGCTGACCCTGTGGCTTATGACCACTTCAGCATGAGACTGCGGTCCTGCTTATGTTATACTCATGTACTGACCATGAGGCGGAGAAGGTCTTGGATTTCGGCTCTTCCATTGACCTTGTATGGCACCGGCTATGGTCTTCGCAGCCGAAGGTTGGATTTGAACGGTACGGTTCATTTCCTCAGGGCATAATAAAACGTAATACAGCCGTTTAGTATGTATTGCTAAGACAAACATGAAACATTGGTTGAGGCCTTGTTTGTGTAGTTAACTTTTTTTATCCTGCAGTAACTGTGCATTACTCCTATGTGGTGTGTTTCACATATAGTTTGTCTTGTCAATCATGCTCCATTGGGAAATATGTTGGTATAGCTGGTAAATCTGAAAGTGAGGATGGCTTGCATTTCATAAATTGCTTCTGTTATATTCCTTATCAGTATACATGCTTAAATATGCTTATCTGAGGTTTTTTAGTTTTGGCGCGGAGTTATGCCTCCCGCTGGGACAATGTTCAATTGTCTCACTCTGCTGGTTTACACCCTTTTTAGGTGGTCGAGCTTGTCGTGGTGGCGGTCACGGAGTTGCGGCCGAGCAGCGAGAAGATCAGTAGGAGGCAAGCTTTGGAGATGCTGCTGTTTTGGGTGTTTCGTTGTAGAGTCTAGAGTCATCCATATACTCTCAGGTCCTTGGCGGTGTTTTGACGTTGTTTTACGATGCATGACTGATGCAGTTTGTATATCCTGCTGCTGGCTGGATGTGGGCCTTTATGTATATAACAGGTGATGAACTCAGGTTACGACAGGACAACTGTTGCTCTAAGCTGTGGACATGTATCCAGGCTTGTGTGGATGTATATATAATATGTTTTCTACAGGATATGGACTGAAATGTAATATGTTTCTCAATTTATCCGTTTTTCGCAATCGGTTTTAATTAACCCGTGTTTTTGGTAAACTGTGGTTATGGTGATTTCCGCACGTTTTCACATAACACCTCGTTATCTGTGTGATAATGGGATGTGTTTCCACAGTCAGGTTCATGGTTCTCTGCACCGGGTAATGCAGGACTAAAGAAGGAGTAGAAGGGTTTGATATTTTCCACAAAACAACCAACTGCGCCAGCTAAATTGATCATTTCATGCATGAACCAGTCGGTTGGGGACCTGAGCCAATCGGTTCACACCTAAACCGGTCAGTTGGGACACTTGAGACAATTGGTTCACTTCTGAATTGGTCGGTTCACTTCCCTGGTCAGTTCCCAAATGACTTTTCCTCTTTTGTTTCGAATTGATCCAAATACCAATCCTTGTTCCAATCAAATTGGACAAGTGAAATGAAGAGAAATTTCTCACCAACCTGACTTTCCCAACTCGCTCATTTGGACCAGTTGAGCTGATCGGTTCAACCCTTGAACCGGTCATCTCAACCTATCCTGAGCCGATTAGTTCATCGCATGATCCGATCGGTTCACCATATGAGCCGATTGGTTGGGAGTGCAGACTGCGTAAAATCAGTCAATTGCAGTTTCAATCAATTTGGTACTCTAATCAATTGGTCCAACACCTTGAACACTATGATACTGAGCTATCAATTGATTGAGTGTTTAATTGAACTACTAAACTCCTTTAGCAATCAATCTAAACATCATTTGTGGATAAACTCCTCTTCCAGGTTAAATCCTATGTGTGTGACCTTACAAGCCCATTTCACATTAGCAGTGAAAGTCCATAACACTTATGACTTCACAAGCAAAGAGAGGTGCCTAGTCACACATCAGTGCTTCCCAAGTGAAAAGGAAAGTTGGAGAACAACTTTCAATCCTACAATCTGTGAATGGTGTTACAATGAATGTATAATTCCCTTGTCACTGATATCCCAAATGAACTCAAGGCATGGAATAGTCATCCTGTCAATGTTCATTTACTTTCTTGATCTCAGAGTAGACTGGAGGAGATATGTATGACATCAATATCACATATTGATTCACACATGTGTGTGCATGCCTATCTCAATCCTACTCATCAAGTGGCCATGGATATCAAACTCCCTCAGGAGGAACAAATCCCATATCTATCACTCACCCCTCAAATGCCCCATGTGTCAAAGCCACCCAATCATCATCTTTATAACAACCCATGTGTCAGGACTGTGTTTGATGATGTCAAAGTGTACCCAACGACATGTGTTGAGTGTAGTGATTTCAGGTCAAAGAATCACAATCACCACCATCACTGTGAGAACTGACTGTGACTACCATGTCATGGTTCCATGTGTCAAATTCACGGTGGGTCTGTCCAGTACACTTATTCTCTAACAAGTACCTATATGTTTGGTTTGATATCTCCATATCATGACTAATGAGATTCTGTCATCAACCAACACCACAATTTGGTCTTATGTGTCATTGTTGTCTATCTACCTTCCAGAATGACATCCGACTAGGGACATGATAAGAATGTAAAAACTCTTAGCATTCGTTTGATCTCATCGTTCAGGTCATGAACCTAAAAGCATACATCATTGAGTATTGTCATTCTCTAGACATTCAATCTGTTCTATCATTATCTCATATGACTGAACCAGAAAGAATTGGTGTAACATACTGAATCTCAGGGTCTTCCCTGAAATTTACCCACTTGTGAGCTTTTCTTAACCTTCGAGTCCATTTGGACCTTTTTCATAAATTTCCCATCCTTTTGGATCATTCTTGGACTCTATGTGCAATTTGGGCATAATTTGATGTTGAAATCACTATTTACCATCATTTATGTATATGGAGGGGTGTTTGCACAAATAACCCACTTAAGGAGATAAGTTAGGGTTAATCATGTAATTTGGTCATTAAGGATGGTAATGTAGTAGATAATATTAATTTGGAGTTTTTTGGATAAATATATTAATAATAATAAGAATTTGAATTAATTATGAGTATATTAACTTCTTTACTTTCTCTCTCCTCCAATTTGATGATAAGTGTGTGAAAATATATTTAAAGGTTGATATTTTGCTCTTAATACTCATATATATCTATCCCCTCAAATTTGACTCACTAATTGCATTAATATAGTCATTGCATAATAATTCACACCTTTTAATGTGTTAAAATACACTTTAATGAGAAATATATTTATTATTGGCCTTATTGGATGTAAATACAAAATATAATTATATAGAATCGTTCTAAATGCTAACATGAACCTGTGGTCCAAATTTGGTGTCATTTGGACTTCATTTGACCCTTCAAATCCATGTTATGAGCTTTTAATAAGTTTTAACTATGGATTTTAATTGATTTCAGTTATATCGATTTATCACAATATGGTTCGGTTATTATGCATCTGTCACACGCCCCCTTTCACCTTCAGCGCCATTCGACGGTCCTGATCAGTTTGACCCATGATCCAACGACACCCGCTTTGTCACCTACCTCCAGCTCAACGCGAAATAAGGAGTCATTCCACGACATATCATCTCTTGATTCGTTCTCTCTCCCTCCTTCATCAATGAACTTCATTCTTAACGCATCGAGTTCGACTTGTCAAGTCCTTTCCAATGAGCCTAAGTTTTCCCTCTCTCGCTCACCGGAGACGAAACGCCTATTAGGGCATTTCAGCCTCTCTCCGCCTCTAGTTCACAACAGGACCTAGGGCTCGTCTCTCGGTTGTATAAGGGGCCTTAGAGCACCCTCGCTCCAACCCGGTTGCTCCTCTTCCTCCAATTCCTCCTGACATAGCCTGAGATACCTAGACCTGGCCGCTCTTCTTCTCCGGCAATGGCGGCTAGCTTCTCTCACCTCTGGCCTCCTCGGGTCGATTCCTTGCACGGTAACCAACTAGAACCTCTCCTCTTCATTTCCACCCTAATGGTTTTCCTCGCCTTTGCCTGAGTTGCCCAGTCCTATAGGGCCGCCGGCGAGCTACTGCCGACGCCTAACTTTTCGGCATTCAGGTCCTTCTCCACTACCACCAACGCTCGGTTTCTACCCGATTTGGGCTGTGGAGTCGAACTCCAGCAGCAGCGGGTCGCCATGGCTACGGGCTGGAGCATACCTGGTCCGACAATGACCAGGGTGCCCATTCCCTTGCAAACGGAGGATTTAATCCCCAGGGGCAGTATAGACTTTTCACAATGGGTTTTTGATTCCTCGCTGTAACGATTGATATGAACATATGACTAAAATACCCTCGTCATTTTAATTGATTGATTTTGCAAGCAAGGGTATTTCAGTCTTTTCCGTCTTTGCTCCCTCGCCTTGACCTAGGTCAGCGAGAGTGGACCTACTGATGCGGCCAATTCTGATTGGTCCGCGTCAGCGTGGGCCCGGCCTCAGTGGCCCAATCGCCCCTTATTTTGCTGACGTGGTTTTTCCTTGAATTCTGACTGACTGGGATGAGTTAATTCATAATAAATCATTCCCATGTCAGAAAAATACGAATAAATAGTCAATGGAAAGGATTTTTCATGTAGAACCTGATTTTGTGATTTTTGAAGCCTGATTCTAAATGATTTTTCGAAGTTTGCTTTGAATGTCTTTTTAAGTATATAAAATGTTCTAAAATACCTAATTAATTCATTTTAACTCCAATTGGTAAAATAAAATATGTTTTCTTATTCAGGAGAATATGACTAATCATTTCGGCTTGGTTTTGAACCCTAAATCGAGGTTTTGTAAAATTAGGGTTTTTCCTATGTTTTATGTCATTATATATATTAATACATGTGTAATTATGTAACTAGGAAATGTGTATGGATTGCAATCAACTTGGTGAATGTTATGGTAAATAAGTAAAAATATGTATGTGAAACCTATTTTGTATGTGAGCCCTATTTCAGTATGTGCACCCTATTTAAGTATGTGACACCCATTATGTGGACCCTATTCATATATGTGATCTCTATGGATGAATGTGAATGTTTATTGTGCAAACTACCTATCCTTCAGTTGGGTCTTTTCCAACCCCACAATCCTTATTGTGCTAGCCTGATTATCCCTCTAATTGCATTTATTGGCTCTTTACTTATTTTATGCTTCTAATGCGATTGTGGCTCATTCATTTGAATAATGTGAAACTTACTATATGTTGCCTCCTTTACTTGGAAATGCTTCAATCTTGTTATTGCCTATGTGGCTCATCCTTTTGAAATATTTGGAAGCATTGTATAATGTTGTTGCTTGTTAGCTCCTTTACTTCTTGGAGTTCTTGGATATTGTTGTGGCCTATGATGGCCTATTTAATTAATTTTTGGGTTTTATTCCCAATGCTATGATGTTATCTTGTTATACTTTTCACTCTCCTGCCAAGTGAATATTATGCATGATATAGTTATTGGCCAATTGACAATGTAGTGTACATGAGTACAAACCACCCACAGGGCACTAGGGTTTTAGTCCCCCTGTCAGGCACTGGGGTTTTAGTCCCCCTGCCATTTTATATATTAGGCACTGGGGTTTTAGTCCCCCTGCCATTGGTGAGGTCCGGTAGGTGTCTCACCCTACATTGAGAGGATGTTGTGTCATAATTTATATTCATGCAATTGTGATATTTGTTGATATTTAAATGTGGCGGTTTTTTTTAGAATCTTATTCACTCCTTTGCCCTCACTTCTCGAAACCCATTAATGGAATGTTTTAGCTTAGCTTATTATTTACCTTTATCCTATTTTTAACACATACCTTTTATCTCTCTCTTGCTGGATGACCCCAACCATCCAGGTTAGGATCAGAGTGCGCATGGAAGCTTGGTGAACCTAAGGCTAAGGATAGGACAAGAAGAAGAGCATATAGATTGCATGATCATAGTTGCTTTTATTTTTTAAGTTGTTTTGTTTGGAGACAATCTTGGATTAGTCTAAGTCTTCCTCTACCTAGATCCTTGTTTTTGTATAAAGTTGTACTTCATTTATGGAAATTTTGTAATGTACTCTTTATACATTTTGAATAAAGTCAAGATTTTAATTCTTCCGCTGCCACACTTTTGGTGATTTGTTTATCATGTTTATAGTAGAGACTTGGTCTTTACAACATGGTATCAGAGCATCAAGGTAGTCGGATTCTTGACTAATTAAAATTGTCTCCTAGATAGAACCCTTATCTTATATAGTTTCCCTTTAGTTAGTTTTTCACCTTAGAGTTGACCTAGCATGAAAGTTTAATTTAGGATCATAATAATTAATTAGAAATAAAATTTGTCAACTTTTTGGTGAATTGTCTATTGAGTAGCTATTAGAGCAAGAAGTTGAAGTGATGGTGTCTAGAAAGGGTCAGAGCTTAGGGGCTGGCAATATTTTCCTTCGCTCCACTAGCTTGGTAACGAGGACTCCTGAGCTCATATGACTTGGCCTGGCCTGATCTGAAACGGACAGCTCGAAATAGTCTACCCTTAGACATATTACCTTATTGTTGAGTAACCTTTATAACTCTTATATGATGATTTGATTTCTTTTCTAAAAAAAAATCATCTTGTAATCCCTAAGTATCTTGTATGAGCCTTAGATTTCCATGTTTAGGGTTTAATGTACCCTATGCCCTATGTTATACCTTGAGTTGGAAGATAGAGTTTAGTAAGACTTTCATGTTGGATCTTATACCCATAAAATAGTTTGACTTAGTCAACCCTTTGAGTGGAAAGGTAGAGTTAGTACCTTGTTAGATTTTGGAGTTACTGATTTAGAGGACGAAATCCTCTTTAGAGGGGTGGAGTCCCTCAATGACTTGAAATCAAAAAACCCTAACTCCTTAGATATGGGATTAGTGAGCTTATATGTTTAGTGTTGAACAAACCTAATATGATTGTAATTCATCTTGTTTGATTATAAACTAATGAATAAGTCATATAATTCTCATGCTTGAACCCTAATATATTATTGATGCACCTAATCATTAATTATTCATATGTGAATATACATAGTTTTGATTAAGTCACCCTAATGATAGATAAAGGCCTAATAAGTAATAATCATGTTGACCTAAACCCTAATGTGTAATCATCTAGCCTTGAAAACATATATATATATATATATATATATATATATATAAATATATATCCTTAATGCCTTTCATGACACACTAGTGACATTAGGTGTCATCACATAATATGCCTTGGTACATGTAAGTGGATTATAATCACTTAATCATCATTGTGACCCAATTATCAGCATATGTTAGGCATATCACCTAGTTCACTAAAATACATCTCATTAATCATCTTATTGGTTTATGAATCAAATCAATAATATGATAATGAGTAATTTGATTCATATAATGTGATGTTAGTTCATAGTAATTTATGTAATAAGAGATAATGATTAATGATGACATGGATATGAGTATGTTAGATGTTGTGACAATATGTAACTTGGAGATAAGCCATACACCCTTAGACCTGTTATTAGATTAATAATTTGTTGGATAATATTATATGGTTCTCACCAAAATAGTATGCGATAATTCAACTTGGTGTAGTTAATGGATAATAATATTGAGTTATTAAGGCTTGTGACCTAATGCATCTATAAATGTTGAAATGGCTTAGTAAACCCTAATTGTGCTTAAAACCCTTGATGAGGGAAATACATATGATATTATATTGAGATGTAATTGTTTTGAATAAAATGTGGCACAAATGATAGTATAATAAATATAATACCTCTTCATGATGGAGATTATGCTAATAAGGCAAAAATGTTAGTTTAAGTTTAATAAAAGGCTGTAGGTTTTGTGGAAACCTTAGTAACCCCTGACTTGTGTAGATTTTGGTCTTGTACCCTAGGTTAAGGGTTATAACCTAGTGTTTAAGGTTGGGAAGTTGCACACCCACCCTCTCTTTCCTCTTGCTGTGATTTCGGGGACGAAATCCTCTTTAAGGGGTGGTGTGCTGTAACATACTGAATCTCAAGGTCTTCCCTACAATTTACCCACTTGTGAGCTTTTCTTAACCTTCGAGTCCATTTGGACCTTTTTCATAAATTTCCCATCCTTTTGGATCATTTTTAGACTCTATGTGCAATTTGGGCATAATTTGATTTTGAAATCACTATTTACCATCATTTATGTATATGGAGGGGTGTTTGCACAAATAACCCACTTAAGGAGATAAGTTAGGGTTAATCATGTAATTTTTTCATTAAGGATGGTAATGTAGTATATAATATTAATTTGGAGTTTTTTGGATAAATATATTAATAATAAGAAGAATTTGAATTAATTATGAGTATATTAACCTCTTTACTTTCTCTCTCCTCCAATTTGATGATAAGTGTGTGAAAATATATTTAAAGGTTGATATTTTGCTCTTAATACTCATATATATCTATCCCCTCGAATTTGACTCACTAATTGCATTAATATAGTCATTTCATAATAATTCACACCTTTTAATGTGTTAAAATACACTTTAATGAGCAATATATTTATTAAGGGCCTTATTGGATGTAAATACGAAATCTAATTATATAGCATCGTTCTAAATGCTAACATGAACCTGTGGTCCAAATTTGGTGTCATTTGGACTTCATTTGACCCTTCAAATCCATTTTATGAGCTTTTAATAAGGTTTAACTATGGATTTTAATTGATTTCAGTTATATCGATTTGTCACAATATGGTTCGGTTATTATGCATCTGTCACACTCCCCCTTTCACCTTCAGCGCCATCCGACAGTCCTGATCAGTTTGACCCATGATCCAACGGCTCCCGCGTTGTCCCCTACCTCCCGCTCAACGCAAAATAAGGAGTCGTTCCACGGCAGATCATCTCTTGATTCGTTCTCTCTCCCTCCTTCATCAATGAACTTCGTTCTTAACGCATCGAGTTCGACTTCTCAAGTCCTTTCCAACGAGCCTAAGTTTTCCCTCTCTCGCTCACTGGAGACGAAACGCCTATTAGGGCATTTCGGCCTCTCTCCGCCTCTAGTTCACAACAGGACCTAGGGCTCGTCTCCTGGTTGTATAAGGGGCCTTAGAGCACCCTCGCTCCAACTGGGTTGCTCCTCTTCCTCCAATTCCTCCTGAAATAGCCCGAGATACCTAGACCTGGCTTCTCTTCTTCTCCGACAATGGCGGCTAGCTTCTCTCACCTCTGGCCTCCTCGGGTCGATTCCTTGTGCGGTAACCAACTACAACCTCTCCTCTTCATTTCCACCCTAATGGTTTTCCTCGCCTTTGCCTGAGTTGCCCAGTCCTATAGGGCCGCCGGTGAGCTACTGCCGACGCCTAACTTTCCGGCATTCAGGTCCTTCTCCACCGCCACCAACGCTCAGTTTCTACCCTTTGCCACCCTACGAACCTGTTAGTGTCGTCCAGTTTGAGTTTTGTGGTTTTGTCTGATGTCTCCACAATCCATCACCTTCCCCTGTTTCCTGCTGGACATGGTTTCCTTCTGCAGTGTTGAGGCACATGAAATTTGAGCACTTGCTCAGTGAGTTTGGAGTTGTGGCAACACATCCCATTATCACATAGATAACGAGGTGTTACGCGAAAACGTGCGGAACTCACCATAACCACAGATCATGAAAATACGGGTTAATTAAAACCGATTGCGGAAAACTGATAAACTGTGAAACTATTACTTTCCAGTTCTCATCCTGCACAGGAACATGTCATATATACATACACAAGATATGATATGTGTCCACAGCTTACCGAAACAGTTGTTCATCCATCACATGGTTTCACCACCTGTTCATATACATCGAGGCCCACATCCGGCCAACAGCAGGATATACAAAACATTATCGATCGTTCATCGTGAATCAACGTCAAAACACTGCCAAGGACTTGAGAGTACAGGGATGACTCTAGACTCTACTACAAAACATCCAAAACAGCAGCATATCCATCGCTTGCCTTTTACTGCTCGTCAGGCTGCTCAGCCACAACACCACGACCACGACCACGTCTACCTCGACCACCTAAAAAGGGTGTAAACCAGCGGAGTGAGACAATTGAACAATTGTCCCAGCAGGAAACATAACTTCCCACCGCAACTACAGAACCTCAGCAAGATAGACTATAGCAGCAGATAACTAATAACAGGTATATCAAAAGCAATCTATATAAAACAAATCATTCTTACCGACAAGCTTACCAGCTGTACAGAAGCATATAACCAGATATATCTCAAAGAATATGATTAGCAAGATAAAATGTATGTCTATGTAACATGATTATCAGAACAAGACACACTTTCGCATAACCTAACTATTAAAATCAGACATATTATAACCTGTAAGATACACAGAGATAATACACAAATAAGGCTTCAACCAATATTTCGTGTTTATCCTAAGAAATATATACTAAACGGCTGTGTTACATATTATTATGCCCTGAGGATTTGAATCGTACCATTCAAATCCAACCTCTGGCTGCGAAGCCTAAATCCAATGCCATACAAGGTCAAATGGAAGAGTCGGACTCCACGACCTCCCACCTCATGGTCAGTACACGAGTACAACACAAGAAGGACCGTAGTCACATGCTGAAGTGGTCTAAGCCACAGGGACAGCTCCATAGGCTACCCTCACTCTAGCTCGCCTTGGTACAGGTCTCGACGCTAGTAAAACTGAGCCACAGGCCTGATCACCGTGCTCTGATCTATGAACGCATTCATGCTCCTTACATCACATATCCTGAGCCATGGGCCTATTCACCATGCTCTGTATACATATCTGAGTCTGTAACTGAAGTTACACTCTTACCTCCTCATTTTCAGGCTAGGAGCAACCTACACATATTCAACAATATGCGCTTCCAGGTTAACCCATAGGAGAACCTGTTTCACCATCACCAAGTCCTGACGATGATGGATCTATGTCCAGGGCAAACTACATGATATGATTTCACTGTGATTATTTAGTATCTTTTAGATGGATTGCAAGATTCAACCAAGTTGTATAACATGCAAGTTATAACAGAAAGTAAAGAACATTATATTATTATTGCAACCACATCAACCTGATCCATCACAAGGATCCAACATCACATGTTACCACTTGGCCTCTTGCCAACCATCCAGATCCATCTCAAGGATCCAATATCACATGCCATGGGATCTCAATCCCTCATCATGTATCGTCACTTCCTCTCAAGGCTCACCTCATCATCATGGGACCAACACATCACATATATAATCTCATAGAACAATTATCAAGGTAATGTTAATTATCACATATGTCACATAGCCCTTTCATGGCTACACATCACCTGCATGGTTAGGATGTACAATAACCATAGATTCAACATAACGATTATGCTCATTATCATGAACTATCATTCAAGATACTCTATTCATTATTATTACACTATTTGATGGTCAAGCTTGTTAATCACATTATTAACAAACCATACTGATGCTTACCCTTAGCTCAAGATTGTACAAACAATCAAGGTATTCACTTTATATAAAGCATGTTGAATATACAGAGCAAACACTACTGTTACCAATATCATTACTGTTACCATCCACTATCATCATCATTACCTTTGTCATCAAGCAGCCATTAATGTAACTACCATTAATTATTGCCATTAACAAATAAGCATAAGGATTACTTCATGTATCTCATTACCACTACCTTCCTCATCATCATCATATACTACCATCAGCATCATTACTACCATTATTACCATCACTTATTATCATCATCATTGCTATGTTTAGCATTATTAACATTATTGTTATGTCGATAAGCAATCTATTAGTGTAACTGTCACTTAGCATCATTATTACCAACCTTAACATCGTTATTGTTATCACTACTAGCAAGGCATTATTATCGTTATTTGTATATAACCAACACTTCCATGGTACAAGGGGCCATCCCTCACTACCACCCATCATAACCCCCACTAAAACCCATCTTAACCCTCACTCAAACTCAGCTTTCAGCGGCAGGCACAAAGGGTGCAACAATACTGCATTGCACCCTACCCCGTGACACAACGTCACAAGGGGGGGGGGGGGTGTCGCGCATCAGGGAGAGAAGAGAGTGTCGCGCGTCAGCACTATCAGGCAACGCCCGTTGCCACAACCCTGTCGTCCGACACTCAAGGAGGCGTGACGCCCGTCACAGGCCTGACGCCCGATACTCCTACCAAAACGGCCAGGTCATCACAAAGGAAAAACAACCAAGAGAGAGAAAGGATGGAGAGAGCACATCCCCAAAACGTGCCATAAGCAGATACCAGCCTAACGGCCGATACTCATCAAAAAGAAGGGGCATGATGCCCGACACCGACCCCACCTATCGGTCGTCACAACCCAAGGGGTATCGTCCGTCACAGGGCTGACGCCCGATACAAACGCAAGGCTGACGCCCGTCAGGCCTGTCGCCCAACACACACTTCCCCCATATCACCCAACATAGGTATATCGGCCACCAAAGGTACAGAACAAGGAACTACTAATCATATGAATAAGAACATAACTAGAATTAAAGGAGTTAAGGTTAGAAGCTATGCAACCCGCCTTGAAGCTCCAAAGAAGAAGAAGCACTCCAGCTCCAAGGAAGATGTATCGGCCAACACAGCAGCAAGGGAAGGGATATCGTGCACTCAAGGTGGAGGAGAGACCAAAGGGGCAAAAGAAACTAAGGCAAGGAGAAGAGCTACTTATATAGGAAGAAGGGGAGGAGAAACCAAGGTACACTCATGCCATGTGTCATCCACCCAAGGGACACTTGTCCTAGGGTTCCAGCCAACACACTAGCAAGGCATGGGGCACTTGTCCAAAACATGCACCAGATGTCCACTACACCAGACCAAGCATCATGGGCGACACAGGCAACAGCTCTGCTGGGCGACACACCAGCCTGCTGGGCGACACAAAGCAGGTCCTGGTCGACACAGGCTCAAGCAAGCCCAACCCAGGCACCTCAAGGCCCAAACAAGCTCAACTCAGGCCCAGAGAACACAAACAACAAACCCAAGCCTTCCTCTCAACCCTAGAGGAAGCAAAGAGGGGAACACATCTCACAAGATGACCGACTTGCACACAAAACCCTAAACTTGGGTTATTTGCGAGTAGCCCCTCGAACTTTCAACAAAGCACGACAAAAACCCTAATCACCACTCGGAGGTGATTAGCAAGCATCAGACCACCAAGGTTAAGCAAAACAAATAGGATAAACCCTAAACGCAGGTCAGGGTTCTTACAAGCTAACCCCCTTTAAGGGATTTCGTCCTCGAAATCCGAAGAGAAAAGCGAGGGATACTTCCGCCTCATCTCTTCCTCAAGCTCCCACGTGGCTTCCTCAATGCCACGACACTGCCAAAGAACTTTCACATGAACCAGGTCCTTCCTCTTCAACTTCTTGATCCTTCTGTCAAGGATCGCCACCGGACCTTCCTCGTAGGTCACATCTGCATCAAGCTCAACCTCAACTGGCTGTATCACTGTACCTGAACCCGGATGACTTTTTTTCAACATGCTGACATGAAACACTGGATGCAACCTGTGCAACTCTGGAGGCAAATTTAACTCGTAAGCTACTCTGCCAACACGTGCTATCACTGGGTAAGGCCCCATATACCTGGGAGCTAACTTACCCTTCTGTCCAAACCTTAGCGCACCTTTCCACAGCGAGACTTTGAGATACACTTTGTCTCCTACCTAGAACTCCAAAGGTCGTCGGCGATTGTCTGCATACGACTTCTGTCTATCCAGTGCCACTTTCAACTGTTGTTGTATCACCTTGATCTTTTCCATCGTCTGCTGAACTAACTCAGGGCCCAACAACTGATATTCACCTGATTCATACCAACACAAAGGAGATCTGCACTTCCTCCCATACAAAGCCTCATAAGGAGCCATGTTGATGCTTCGTTGGTAACTGTTGTTGTAAGCAAACTCTATCAAACTCAGATGTACATCCCAGTTGCCTAGAAACTGCAAAACACAAGCTCGAAGAAGATCTTCCAAAATCTGAATAGTCCTCTCAGACTGTCCGTCTGTATGCGGGTGAAAACTGTACTGAACCTTAACTGTGTTCCCAACGCCTTGTGTAACTGTTCCCAAAAACGACTTGTGAACTGAGGACCTCTGTCAGAAACTATCATTGCTGGCACACCATGAAAACGTACTATCTCATCCACATATACTCGAGCTAGCTTCTCAGCTGTATACGTCGTCTTCACTGGTAGGAAATGGGCAGACTTATTCAATCTGTCCACTATCACCCAAATGGAATCATGATTCCTAGTTGTCCGGGGTAGATCAACTACAAAATCCATAGTGATATGATCCCATTTCCACTGTGGTATCAGCAAAGGTTGCAACGTACCTGCCGGCTTCTGATGTTCAGCCTTCACTTGATGACACACCGCACACCTTGTCACGAACTCAGCTACATCCTTCTTCAAATCGGGCCACCCATATAAGTCCTTCAGACTATGATACATCTTGGTGACACCTGGATGCATAGCATACATCGACGTATGTGCTTCTTCAAGCACCAACTCCCTCAGATTATCAACATCTGGAACCACCATCCTGTCATGATAGCAAACTAGTCCATCCTCAGACTCATGAAACCCATCACGCTTGTCACTGCCGAACTCTGATCTAATCAACTGTACCGCATTATCAGTCTACTGT
Organism: Alisma plantago-aquatica; assembly: GCA_963693085.1. Classification (NCBI taxonomy): domain Eukaryota; kingdom Viridiplantae; phylum Streptophyta; class Magnoliopsida; order Alismatales; family Alismataceae; genus Alisma; species Alisma plantago-aquatica. The sequence goes on from OY856411.1 coordinate 631,269,226, forward strand.
GCATCCTTGATCTGTTGTCTCAGCGTAGGCTTGACTTGCATCTATGCGAAAAGACCAGACAGCAAAGAAACTTCCATCTACACATTCATCTATCTCAGAGAAACAAACATATCTCGCATATGGCATACCAGAGAACTCAACTGTGCCTTCTTTGAGGAAAGAGAAGAAGACTTTCTGCTAAGCGCATCAGCTACCACGTTTGCCTTACCAGGATGATACTCGATAGTGCAGTCATAATCATTGATCAACTCCATCCATCGTCGTTGTCGCATATTCAACTCTTGCTGCGTAAAAATGTACTTCAGATTCTTATGATCCGTAAAGATCTGACATACTTCCCCATACAGATAGTGTCTCCAAATCTTTAACGCATGAACCACTGCTGCCAACTCCAAATCATGGGTCGGATAGTTCTCCTCATGCTTCTTGAGCTGTCGTGAGGCAAAAGAAACTACATGATCTTCCTGCATCAACACGCAACCTAAACCTTTCTTGGAAGCGTCACAAAAAACAACATAGCCTTTCCCAGGCTCTGGCAAGATCAACACTGGAGCACTGGTCAGCTTCTCCTTCAAACTCTGGAAAGCTTGCTGACATCGATCATCCCAAACAAAAGGTACATCCTTCCTGGTCAACTTCGTCATCGGTAGAGCTATCGAACTGAAGTCCCTGATAAACCTCCGGTAGTATCCTGCGAGACCAAGGAAACTACGAACTTCTGTCGGCATCTTCGGTTGTTCCCAATCTGCAACAGATTCCACCTTCTTCGGATCTACCTTGACTCCTTCAGCGGATATCACATGGCCCAAAAAGGTTACTTCATCCAGCCAGAACTCACACTTACTGAACTTGGCAGACAACTGATGTTGACGAGGAAGAGTCAAAGCTCGACGAAGATGTTGCTCGTGCTCTAGCCTGTCCCGACTATAGATCAAGATGTCATCTATAAAGACTACAACAAACTGATCTAAGAACGGACAGAACACTCTATTCATCAAATCCATGAAAGCAGCAGGTGCATTGGTTAACCCAAATGGCATAACCACAAACTCAAAATGACCATACCTCAGCCTGAAAGCTGACTTTGGTATGTCATCCGCCTTTATTCTCAACTGATGATATCCCGATCGTAGATCAATCTTCAAAAACACTGTAGCACCACGCAACTGATCGAACAGATCATCTATCCTTGGCAACGGGTACTTATTCTTGATCGTGACTTTGTTCAACTACCGGTAGTCTATACAAAACCGCATCGAACCATCCTTCTTCTTAACAAACAACACGGGAGCACCCCACGGCGACGTACTCGGTCGGATAAAACCTTTCTCCAACAACTCTTGCAACTACTTCTTCAACTCTGCCATCTCTGCTGGAGCCATCCTGTATGGTGACTGTGCAACTGGCTGTGTTCCAGGGACCAGATTGATCTCGAAATCAATCTCTCGGGGTGGAGGAACACCAGGAAACTCCTCAAGAAACACGTCTGTGAACTCTCGAACCACAGACACCTCCTGAAGACTAGGACCTTTGGTTTTGGTAACCACAACGGTATCCGCCACGTGATCTAGGAACGCCTCACATCCTTGTCGTAACAACTTATCTACCACCATAGCTGATACTAAACACGTCGGAAGAATCTTCCTATCTCCCTGGAAGACCCACTTCTCTCCAGCAACATCAAACACTGCCTGCTTGGATCCACAGTCCAAGACAACCTTATACTTCTCTAAGGTATCCATCCCGAGGATAACATCGAAACCATGCATATCAAGTGGTATAAGATCCACTTGAATGTGATGTCCCGAGAAAGACAAAACACAAGATGGACACTCTTCTCGAAGCAAAGAGGAACCATCAAGAGGGGTTTCTAACAACAAGCTATCCTTCTAACAACTAACAGGTAGATGACAGTTTTCAAGCATACTATAGGCGATAAAAGAGTGTGTAGCACCCGGGTCAACCAGAACAAATATAAAGCAAGAAGAAGACATATCAGAATGAAATAACTCCATCTGACCTGTCACCACTCGCGGGTTGACTATCGCCTCCGGCTGATTCATGGCATAGAATCGAGTCGTTGCTTGCTATCCACGACCTCTGCTTCCTTGTGCAGACGATCCAACTTGAGACGCCTGACTGCGTCCTCGTCCTCTGCTACCACCGGGCTACTGTCTCTCATAATTCTGGAAACTCTGTCTCAGCTGTTGCGTTACTTCAACATCTCTATTCGGGCAATTAAGCCTGAAATGCCCGACTTGTCCACAAAGATGACATGCCTTGTCCTCAAACCGTGGCCTAGATGGCCCTATCACTGCCACAGAAGCTGAACTGTGTGCCTTGGATGGTGAAAAAACATAACCTCTTCCCTTACTCGAAGACCACTGAGATGGTACACCAGCACTTCTCATCGCTGACGGTGCCGAAAACTTGGGCTTCTTAAAGCCACCAAACCTTCGTCCTTGAAACTGAGCAGGTATTTTAAGAGACATAGACTCTCTTTTCTCCCGTACTGTCCTCTCGATCTGCCGAACTGATTCCATGAACGTAGCAAACCGCTCTCGGTTCTCCAACGCAGACACTGGGGTTGTCAACTCAGCACTTAAACCCTTCTCAAAACGTCTGATATGTTCCTCATCTGTTGCCGCCATGTGAGGACAGAACCTCAACAGATCCATAAACTTAGCTTCATACTCAGTGACTTTCATCGTTCCTTGTCACAACTTCTCAAACTGACTGATCTTCTCATCCAGATACGTCTTGGGAAAGTATCTGGTGATGAACTCGCGTCGAAACACTTCCCAACAGATCACCTCACCAGGCCTCTTCTCTTCCTCGATGGTCCACCAGTGACCAGCACTACCTTTCAGAAGGTAGATAGCATGCTTTACCTTGTCTGCTTCGGGGATGTCAAGGATCTGGAAAGCCTTCTCGAGACTTGTCAGCCATAGATATGCATTCGCTGGATCAACCGTTCCAGAATAATCCGAAGCTCCAACTCGGTGAAGCCACTCGAAGGTCTTCCCAATACCTGATGCTACTTCATGGGGAACATGTGCTCGCAGAGGAGGCACTGGTAATCGCTCAACCATGAGATTCATCATAGCCATTAACTGCCCCATAAGTTGTTGGTAAGCAGGATGTTCAAGAATGGCTGGGTTAGGTTGGGGAACCTCAGGTACCCGATCTCCATGTGCCTTTCCATCTGCTCCATTAACCGATGCAACATCACTATACTCAGCAGAGTGTTCTTCATGGTTTCCAGACATCTGGGCTTATCTTCCGCTGAGGGCAGAAGATTTGTAAGACAACCTGGAAAACTCACAAGAACAGACTCAACCTAGTCCTAAATCCCTGTAGACTCAACGAACCTAAAGCGCTGATACCATAACTTGTGGCAACACATCCCATTATCACACAGATAACGAGGTGTTACGTGAAAACATGCCGAACTCACCATAACCACAGATCATGAAAATACAGGTTAATTAAAACCGATTGCGGAAAACTGATAAACTGTGAAACTATTACTTTCCAGTCCTCATCCTGCATAGGAACATGTCATATATACATACACAAGATATGATACGTGTCCACGGCTTACCGAAACAGTTGTTCATCCATCACATGGGTTCACCACCTGTTCATATACATCGAGGCCCGCATCCGGCCAACAACAGGATATACAAAACATTATCGATCATTCATCGTGAATCAACGTCAAAACACTGACAAGGACATGAGAGTACAGGGATGACTCTAGACTCTACTACAAAACATCCAAAACAACAGCATATCCATCGCTTGCCTTTTATTGCTCGTCAGGCTGCTCAGCCGCAACACCACGACCACGACCACGTCTACCTCGACCACCTAAAAAGGGTGTAAACCAGCGGAGTGAGATAATTGAACAATTATCCCAGCGGGAAACATAACTTCCCACCGCAACTACAGAACCTCAGCAAGATAGACTATAGTAGCAGATAACTAAGAATAGGTATATCAAGAGCAATCTATATAAAACAAATCATTCTTACCGACAAGCTTACCAGTTGTACAGAAGCATATAACCAGATATATCTCAAAGAATATGATTAGCAAGATAAAATGTATGTCTATGTAACATGATTATCAGAACAAGACACACTTTCTCATAACCTGACTATCAAAATCAGACATATTATAACCTGCAAGATACACAGAGATAATACACAAATAAGGCTTCAACCAATATTTCATGTTTATCCTAAGCAATATATACTAAACGGCTGTGTTACATATTATTATGCCCTGAGGATTTGAATCTTACCATTCAAATCCAACCTCTGGCTGCGAAGCCTAAATCCAATGCCATACAAGGTCAAATGGAAGAGTCGGACTCCACGACCTCCCACCTCGTGGTCAGTACACGAGTACAACACAAGCAGGACCGTAGTCACATGCTGAAGTGGTCTAAGCCACAGGGACAGCTCCATGGGCTAGCCTCACTCTAGCCCGCCTTGGTACATGTCTCGACGCTAGTAAAACTGAGCCACGGGCCTGATCACCGTGCTCTGAGCCATGAACGCATTCATGCTCCTTACATCACATATCCTGAGCCATGGGCCTATTCACCATGCTCTGTATACATATCTGAGTCTGTAACCGAAGTTACACTCTTACCTCCTCATTTTCAGGATAGGAGAAACCGACACATATTCAACAATATGCGCTTCCAGGTTAACCCGTAGGAGAACCTGTTTCACCATCACCAAGTCCTGACGATGATGGATCTATGGCCAGGGCAAACTACATGATATGATTTCACTGTGATTATTTAGTATCTTTTAGATGGATTGCAAGATTCAACCAAGTTGTATAACATGCAAGGTATAACAGAAAGTAAAGAACATTATATTATTATTGCAACCACATCAACCTGATCCATCACAAGGATCCAACATCACATGTTACCACTTGGCCTCTTGCCAACCATCCAGATCCATCTCAAGGATCCAATATCACATGCCATGGGATCTCAATCCCTCATCATGTATCGTCACTTCCTCTCAAGGCTCACCTCATCATCATGGGACCAACACATCACATATATAATCTCATAGAACAATTATCAAGGTAATGTTAATTATCACATATGTCACATAGCCCTTTCATGGCTACACATCACCTGCATGGTTAGGATGTACAATAACCATAGATTCAACATAACGAGTATGCTCATTATCATGAACTATCATTCAAGATACTCTATTCATTATTATTACACTATTTGATGGTCAAGCTTGTTAATCACATTATTAACAAACCATACTGATCCTTACCCTTAGCTCAAGATTGTACAAACAATCAAGGTATTCACTTTATATAAAGCATGTTGAATATACAGAGCAAACACTACTGTTACCAATATCATTACTGTTACCATCCACTATCATCATCATTACCTTTGTCATCAAGCAGCCATTAATGTAACTACCATTAATTATTGCCATTAACAAATAATCATAAGGATTACTTCATGTATCTCATTACCACTACCTTCCTCATCATCATCATATACTACCATCAGCATCATTACTACCATTATTACCATCACTTATTATCATCATCATTGCTATCTTTAGCATTATTAACATTATTGTTATGTCGATAAGCAAGCTATTAGTGTAACTGTCACTTAGCATCATTATTACCAACCTTAACGTCATTATTGTTATCACTACTAGCAAGGCATTATTATTGTTATTTGTATATAACCAACACTTCCATGGTACAAGGGGCCATCCCTCACTACCACCCATCATAACCCCCACTAAAACCCATCTTAACCCTCACTCAAACTCAGCTTTCAGCGGCAGACACAAAGGGTGTTGCAACGCTGCGTTGCACCCTACCCCGCGACACAGCGTCACAAGGGGGGGGGGGTGTCGCGCGTCAGGGAGAGAAGAGAGTGTCGCGCATCAGCACTATCGGGCAATGCCTGTTGCCACAACCCTGCCGGCCGACACTCAAGGAGGCGTGACGCCCGTCACAGGCCTGATGCTCGATACTCCTACCAAAACGGCCAGGTCATCACAAAGGAAAAACAAACAAGAGAGAGAAAGGATGGAGAGAGCACATCCCCAAAACGTGCCACAAGCAGATACCAGCCTAACGGCCGATACTCATCAAAAAGAAGGTGCATGATGCCCGACACCGACCCCACCTATCGGTCGTCACAACCCAAGGGGTATCGTCCGTCACAGGGCTGACGCCCGATACAAACGCAAGGCTGACGCCCGTCAGGCCTGTCACCCAACACACACTTCCCCCATAAACATAGGTATATCAGCCACCAAAGGTACAGAACAAGGAACTACTAATCATATGAATATGAACATAACTAGAAGCAAAGGAGTTAAGGTTAGAAGCTATGCAACCCGTCTTGAAGCTCCAAAGAAGAAGAAGCACTCCAGCTCCAAGGAAGATGTATCGGCCAACACAGCAGCAAGGGAAGGGATATTGTGCACTCAAGGTGGAGGAGAGACCAAAAGAGCAAAAGAAACTAAGGCAAGGAGAAGAGCTACTTATATAGGAAGAAGGGGAGGAGAAACCAAGGTACACGCATGCCATGTGTCATCCACCCAAGGGACACTTGTCCTAGGGTTCCAACCAACACACTAGCAAGGCATGGGGCACTTGTCCAAAACATGCACCAGATGTCCACTACACCAGACCAAGCATCATGGGCGACACAGGCAACAGCTCTGTTGGGTGACACACCAGCCTGCTGGGCGACACAAAGCAGGTCCTGGCCGACACAGGCTCAAGCAAGCCCAACCCAGGCACCTTAAGGCCCAAACAAGCTCAACTCAGGCCCAGAGAACTCAAACAACAAGCCCAAGCCTTCCTCTCAACCCTAGAGGAAGCAAACAGGGGAAAACATCTCACAAGATGACCGACTTGCACACAAAACCCTAAACTTGGGTTATTTGCAAGTGGCCCCTCGAACTCTCAACAAAGCATGACAAAAACCCTAATCACCACTCGGAGGTGATTAGCAAGCATCAGACCACCAAGGTTAAGCAAAACAAATAGGGTAAACCCTAAACGCAGGTCAGGGTTCTTACAGGAGGGTCACTGCGGTCTGGTATGCGTGGTTTGGACCCCGAAGTGCTAAGGTTTTTTCTCAGTCGACCCTCCTTGTATCTGTTGCTGCTCCTCTACAAGTTGGCTGCGGGAGTCAATTCTCGTGGCTCCTGAGCTCTACGAGACCCAAACCTGGGCTCGATGAGATCTTCGATCGATGGGGACGTCGGCAACTTCCTTGGTTTGTATCGGTAGCTAGTGCTACACGATTTGAGCTGTGGAGTCGAACTCCAGCAGCAGCGGGTCGCCATGGCTGCGGGTTGGAGCATACCTGGTCCGGCAATGACCAGGGTGCCCATTCCCTTGCAAACGGAGGATTTAATCCCCAGAGGCAGTATAGACTTTTCACAATGGGTTTTTGTTTCCTCGCTGTAACGATTGATATGAACATATGACCAAAATGCCCTCGTCATTTTAATTGATTGATTTTGCAAGTAAAGGTATTTCAGTCTTTTCCGTCTTTGCTCCCTCGCCTTGACCTAGGTCAACGAGAGTGGACCTACTGATGCGGCCAATTCTGATTGGCCCGCGTCAGCGTGGGCCCGGCCTCAGTGGCCCAATCGCCCCTTATTTTGCTGACGTGGCTTTTCCTTGAATTCTGATTGACTGGGATGAGTTAATTCATAATAAATCATTCCCATGTCAGAAAAATACGAATAAACAGTCAATGGAAAGGATTTTTCATGTAGAACCAGATTTTCTGATTTCTGAAGCCTGATTCTAAATGATTTTTCGAAGTTTGCTTTGAATTCCTTTTAAGTATATAAAATGTTCTAAAATACCTAATTAATTCATTTTAACTCCAATTGGTAAAATAAAATATGTTTTCTTATTCAAGAGAATATGACTAATCATTTGGGCTTGGTTTTGAACCCTAAATCGTGGTTTTGTAAAATTAGGGTTTTTCCTATGTTTTATGTCATTATATATATTAATACATGTGTAATTATGTAACTATGAAATGTGGATGGATTGCAATCAACTTGGTGAATGTTATGGTAAATAATTAAAAACAGGTATGTGAAACCTATTTTGTATGTGAGCCCTATTTCAGTATGTGCACCCTATTTAAGTATGTGACACCCATTATGTGGACCCTATTCATATATGTGATCTCTATGGATGAATGTGAATGTTTATTGTGCAAACTACCTATCCTTCAGTTGGGTCTTTTCCAACCCCGCAATCCTTATTGTGCTCGCCTGATTATCCCTCTAATTGCATTTATTGGCTCTTTACTTATTTTATGCTTCTAATGCCATTGTGGCTCATTCATTTGAATAATTTGAAACTTACTATATGTTGCCTCCTTTACTTGGAAATGCTTTAATCTTGGTATTGCCTATGTGGCTCATCCTTTTGAAATATTTGGAAGCATTGTATAATGTTGTTGCTTGTTGGCTCCTTTACTTCTTGGAGTTCTTGGATATTGTTGTGGCCTATGATGGCCTATTTAATTAATTTTTGGGTTTTATTCCCAATGCTATGATGTTATCTTGTTATACTTTTCACTCTACTGCCAAGTGAATATTATGCATGATATAGTTATTGGCCAATTGACAATGTAGTGTACATGAGTACAAACCACCCACAGGGCACTGGGGTTTTAGTACCCCTGCCAGGCACTGGGGTTTTAGTCCCCCTGCCATTTTATATATTAGGCACTGGGGTTTTAGTCCCCCTGCCACTTTTTAGGCACTGGGTTTTAGTCCCCCTGCCATTAGTGAGGTCCGGTAGGTGCCTCACCCTACATTGAGAGGATGTTGTGTCATAATTTATATTCATGCAATTGTGATATTTGTTGATATTTAAATGTGGCAGTTTTTTTTAGAATCTTATTCACTCCTTTTCCCTCACTTCTCGAAATCCCTTAATGGAATGTTTTAGCTTAGCTTATTATTTGCCTTTATTCTATTTTTAATGCATACCTTTTATCTCTCTCTTACTGGATGACCCCAACCATCCAGGTTAGGATCAGAGTGCGCATGGAAGCTTGGTGAACCTAAGGCTAAGGATAGGACAAGAAGAAGAGCATATAGATTGCATGATCATAGTTGCTTTTATGTTTTAAGTTGTTTTGTTTGGGGACAATCTTGGCTTAGTCTAAGTCTTCCTCTACCTAGATCCTTGTTTTTGTATAAAGTTGTACTTCCTTTATGGAAATTTTGTAATGTACTCTTTATACATTTTGAATAAATCAAGATTTTAATTCTTCCACTGCCACACTTTTGGTGATTTGTTTATCATGTTTATAGTAGAGACTTGGTCTTTACAATTGGAAGCTTGCCTTTGATGCTTATCAAATCAATAATAATGTATCCCACCAATCATCCCATGATTGGCTCTCAGGGCATACATACCAATAGTAACAACTACCAAGCCAGTATTAGAATGCCACTATATGAAGCTCTCTATGGGAGGCTGTGTTGGTCATCGCTTCACTAGGATGATGTAAGTGAGAGGACCTTGTTGAAGTCGGAAGAGCTACAGTTGTATGTTGACAAAGTCACTTTGATCAAACAAAGGCTGAAGAGAACCCAAGATAGACAAAAGCCGCATGTTGATGCGAAGCAGACTGTCTTGCATTTCACTGTGGGTGAACACGTGTTTTTGACAATCGGACCCCTACGAACTATAGCTAAAAATAGAGGAAAGATGAGCCTGTGGTATGTGGGTCCATTTGAGATTCTAGAATGGGTTGGTGAAGCTACTTATCATTTGGCCTTACCCCCTCAGTATAGTATGATCCATGATGTTTTCCATGTGTCTAATTTGAAGTGCTATGTGAAGGACCCAAGCCATGTGTTGAGTATTGAACCTATTGATCTCCAAGGGAGACTCACATATCCTGAGTCACCTATGAGGGTATTGGATACCAAGGTGAAAGAGATCAAGAATAAAGAGATAGAGATGGTAAAGGTTCTTTGGAAGCACCATGGAGAGGATGAAGCCGCATGGGAGCTGAAGACAGACATGGAAAAGGCCTACCCTAATTTGTTTGTTTGATTGGTTGAATTTTGGGGGAAAAATTCCTATAAGGAGGGGAGGATGTTACAACCTTGATTTTTTTTGTTTTTATGGTTGTAAATGCAATTTTTCCAAAGAAATGTACTTGTCTGTAAATTGTACGACTTATGATAAATATATGGGTTTCTTTTGCAAATATTTCCTTTTGCATGTGATTTCGTGGATCCTAATGTATCAGTGAGTCCAAGATGATAAAAGAGGAAGAAAAGTTGAAGGAAATCAAATAGTGCATAAATAAGAAAGGAAATTGAAATAATGATGAAAAATATAAGAAATATATGGAAAGATGTATGGTTGATCATCATGGATGATATTTCAAAATCCACTTGGTTTTTTGTGATAAAAGGAATCAAAATAAAGAAATAAAATTGAATGAGAGAGAAAATATGAATAAACTATGCTTTAATGAATAATAACTTGCATGTGAAGAAAAGACCTTTATCCTTTTGAGTTTGGGACTCAAACTTGGTATACAAGTATATGATGCTAATAAAAGGTTTCCCTTAAATTTTGGATGAAAAAGGATAAATGAGGAGAGAGTTATGGATTCTGCAAGTTTTCCTAAAGTGATGAGATAATCCCTCTAGTGTATTAAATGCCACGATATTAATCGGATTAGAATTTCATTTATCAAGAATACGGGCAACATTAACTATTGGATCTGAGATCCAATGACACTGGTCTAATCCTTGTCTTATTTGGAAACACTGACCAGAGAACAGTCTAGGTTGATTTCCAATTCATTTTGTTCGAGATTGAGAGGGAGAGAGGAGTTGGGATTGGTCCCAACATCTTCAGAAGGTTATGAAGATCCCATCCATGATGGGATTGTTGGCCTTTTGTGGAGGGAATAGGATTCCCCCAAATCCAACAAAACCGCGAGACCCTATCCTATATAAGGGGGGCTATTTACAACACCAGCAAACCCACAAACGATATTCACGAGACTGGACATAGTAGACGAACTCATTGGTGCCTTCAATTTGAGTTTTAACCTTGACCTACATCCTCGTCTTGGAGCAGTCTTCTCCAGAGGTCGCATGGTGTCATCCCAGTAGTGGAGGGTAGAAAGCAAGGAATTGAGTTGACCGTTGAGTTTGGACAAGCGAGATGAAGCCATCAACAATCTTGGTTCGCACGTAGGTGCAACAGAGAGCAGATTCAACTGGTGGGTTGACCAACTGCTCATGTGAAGAGGCGAGCCGAGGTTGAAGAAGACTGGTTGTGGGTTTACCAAACTGCCCCGACTCTCCTTCAATATAGGTAAGGGTAATACCATCTGTTTGTTATGTTTTCATTTATATGAGCACATCCTCGCTAGCGAGCCGTGTGGAGTTGGTAAGGCCCGATGGCCAGCCCAACTGAGGTGGCAGGTTCCCATTGACCAATAAAAGATTAATTAGCAAAAATGGTAAGTAATTATAGGTAAATTGGATGAAGATGAATTATATATGAAAGTTGATTAGAAAAATACATAGATTTCAATAAAATAGTGTTGAAGCCTAGATCTTCTTGCAATCTAAAAAGTATATAAAGTTGTCACCTTTAATGCATTTATGAATAAGAAACCCTAATTTTGATGTTCATAAGGATTGAGTAAAGTGCTAAGCATGATCTAAGAGGGTATTAACCTATTGTTAATAAAAAGAATGTTGTGAATCTAAAAAATGGTTTATGTGCTTAATTGGCTAATTTAGGGTTCCGTGTACATAAGAGTACATTAATGGGACTGGAAACCCTAATTTTGGAATAGTATGAGTTTTAATGGTTTTTATTTCAAAAATATATGTAAAGGACAAAGATATGATGATCCTAAGCCAAATTGAGAATAAAGAACCCTTAATATGGATAATTTAAGTAATTAGGGTCTTTATGAGTAGGAAAGTTGTTTTAGGGTTTGTTGAACTAAAAAGGATAAAGATTGAGAAAATGATCTAAGAAACCCTAAGGAATCCTAATGAGACTTAGAAACCTTAGAATGGTATCCCAAGTCAATAAAGAGTAGTTTGGGATGTGATGGTAACAACTAGGTGTTATACATGTTTTCAGGATCAAGGGTTGCTTGATTTGGTTTCTTACCTTGCTTGATTGGACATCTAGTTGGATTTGGATATCTTTCTTCTTTTGACTCATAATCAGGTATGTGGTTACGCTTATGGCTAATCGCTCTAGTTTCACGGCAATTTTTGAGGTTTTACCGGTTGCTTGAAATTAACTACTTGGTTGACTTTTATTTCATGCAACTATAAAGTGACTATGACTATCACCATAAATATATGCACATAACTAGTTCAGATCATAGTCCTCCTCTATAGATTTGAGTAATTGTGAGAGATGGATAACCTAGGTATTAGTCTACCCATGGGGTAGGATCATTAGGTTACCTTGAGTCGATGTTTGATCTACCTTTGGATAGGATCATACGACTATAAGACCCTATGTGTTGGTCTACCCTTGGGGTAGGACCATAATGGGCTAATTGAGATCTACCATATGAGAAAGGTAGGATCCATGTCCACTACAGGGACAACACAAAGGCTTGGATATGTCAGGATTGAGTAGTTATGTTTAATACGTAAAGTTTGATATGCTAAGAAATAATTTACTTACATTATGTTGTTACAAATAGATGCAAGATTTTGGTTCCCCCCACATACCAGTATAATTCATTATATTTATCGTCGTTTTGTTTTTCGGCATTTTAGGTTTATCAGAAAGGGGATATTCCTTTAAAGTGACATTGAATGAATAAATCTTAATAAAGAATTAGAGGATTGTAGATAGATAATTTCTTATCTAGGTAAAGTCCCTCAAATCCTTTTTTTCTGCAAGGTATGTGAAAAAAAATTATACTATTTTAAGCTTAGTTGTAGTAGAATTTGTTTATTATTTTTTATTATTTGCAAAACTATATGATTCTATTTTGGGATAACGGCTCTAGCCACTTGGTCTCCCTTAATTGGTGATTCTATTTTGGGATAACGACTCCAGCTACTTGGTCTCCCTTAATTGGGGGTTATAGAGGGGTGTGGTCATTACATAATGTAACGACCCGCACTAGGTGGTACATCAACCATGACGGTAGATCTGAGCTGTAGAAGACACACATGGTTGGTGGCACACAATTGGTGGTGTGGCTATGACTACAGTTTGTCTGATCAACGAAGGATACATATTGACTCTCTCAGGCAGAGAGAGTTCTGACGATACATCAGAGTTCTAGTTGGAGGAACCAACTATAATGAATATCAAGAAGGAAACGAGGTAGGCGGCCTTGTTAAGAGAAGAGGTGACCCAGTCAATAGTCTCATTGGCAACAAGCAATCTCAATAGCAGAATTGGTGTCATGAGGAGAAAAACTAAAAAGGGAGGGTTTGCACACATTGATTGAAATTATGTTATTTCTTATCTTTGTTCTTGAGCGGAGGGAGCTTCCCAAATTTAAGGGTGATTAAAATTGGGCAGTGTGAGTTGTAATCGTGATTACATAGTGCATATTGGCTGGTATTGCCTTGTGGTTTTTCTCTCATTATCTTGGGGAGAGTCTTCCATGTTAAATTGTACGTCTTCATTTTTGTAGAGCATCATTACTTTCCCATCAAAAAATCCTAAGAAGTGGTATCAGAGCAAGGTTTGAATGATGTAGTGGGCGTAGTGTGATGGAGTCTCAAGATAGGAAAGGCAACGTCAACAAGAAGTGATCACTAGAATAGTTGCATGTTTGAGATGCGAGATTCAATCTAGAAAGACAACAATATGTAATACTATGAATGCCAGTTAGAGAAGGTCTCTCTAAAGACTTATTCTAGACAACGCGTGCATGAGGAAGAAGGACAATGTTGTAGACACGTAGTTGATGTATGCAAAATGGAGGATCAGACTCTTGATGTGGGGTTACATCAACAATGGGGAGAGTCAAAAGAAGGTTTCTGAGGCTTTCTATAGAAGGTTAGAAACATGATCTTCATTAAAGATGGCTATATTGATCGATCAGAGGGAGCTTACAGTGTTCAAGGTGTAGACATGGAGAGATAAGTGGCATTGGTATGATACTTCTTCTCTGTTGTATGGGAACAGAGTGAAGTCATGGTGGGACTTCAACAAGATGGATGAAGATGGAATGGTGCTGATATGTTTGAGGAGAAGGGATTCATCACATGTGGTGATGGGGTCTAGAAGCTACTCTAGATGATCGTTGAAGAAAATATCTCTCTCATGGGCCGGAGGGGGATATTGTTGGATACGGAAGGTTTCAGCCCATGTCCTAGTTGGATTTGGACTTGAGTAGGAGTTGACTTGTGTTTCCAATTCTAGTAGGAGTCAAATCAAAAATGAAGTAAGAAGGAAAGAGGATGTCTATTTATGTGCAACTTGGAGTTGGACTAGGATTTGAACTAGAACTTGTACTGGAATTCTTGGTTGCAACCACATGCATGGAGGCCTTTAAATAGAGGCCATGAGAGAGGCCATTGAGATCATCCCACCTGTTGGTGTGTTATCCCAAAAGTTATTGGTTGTTGGTGTATTATCTGGTAAAAGATATAGAGAACAATCACAACTACTGGTGCTCTCTTATGGTAAGAGAGGACCAGAGACTTTGCCTTGATGTGAAGTAGCGGATGAAAGTCGGTAGCATATTGGTGCAATGACAATATAGCTCTCTTGTGGAATAGAGAGGGCCAACTACTTTGCCTTGATGTGAAGTAGTGGTAGATAGTTGGCAACTCAATGGTAATGCATTGACAACAGAGGCAAATCCGAGCAACGAAAGACGCACATCAGTTGGTGGCACTTTGTTGGTGTAGCGACATCAATATCGACTACGACACCGGATCATGGAAGAGGAAAACGCTCATAATTTAGTGTCTCAACAACGACAATGGTGGTACATCGACCATGACGACGGATCTGAGAAACGGAAGACACATAAGGTTAGTGGCACACAGTTGGTGACATGCCTGTGACTACGGTCTGTCCAATCAACAGAAGACACATATTGACTCTCTCAGACAAAGAGAGTTATGGTGGTACGTCAGAGTTCTAATTGGATGTGCCAACTAGAATGAGTATTGAGAAGGAAACAAGGTAGGCAACCTCATCAGGAGAAGAGACGACCCGATCAGCGTTCGCAGCGGTAGTGGTGTCGTGAGGAGAAAAAGTAAAAAGGGAGGGTTTGTACATATTGGGTGTAGTTTTGTTCTTTCCTATCTTTGTTCTTAAGTGGGGGGGGCCTTTTTAGATTTAGGAGTGATCAAATCTAGATAGTATGAGTTGTAATCGTGATTACATAGTACTTGTTGGCTGATATTGTCCTGTGATTTTTCTCTCCTTATCTTGGGGAGAGTATTCCACGTTAAACTGTGGGCATTCAATTTTACGCAGGATCGTCACTTGTCCACCACAAATTCCTAACAAGTGGTATCATAACAAGGTTCTAAGGATATAGTAGGCGTAGTGAGATGGAGTCTGAAGATAGGAAGGGAAACGTAGAAAAGAAGTGATCACTAGAATAGTTGCATGTTTGAGATGTATGTTTCAATCTGGAAGGACAACAATATGCATCATGATGACTCCCAGTTAAAGAAGGACGCTTCAAAGACTTCTTCTAGATAACGCATGCATGAGGAAGAAGGACAATACAATAGACACATAGTTGATACATGCAGAATGTAGGATCATGCTCATGATGTGGGGTTACATCGACAAAGGGAGCGTCAAAAGAAGGTTTTTGAGGCTTACCAAAAGGTCAGAAACATGGTCTTTATTAAAAATGGGTCGGTTGAGCGATCATGGGGATCTTACAGTATTTCCCGTACAAACATGGAAAGAGAAGCGGCATTGGCATGATTCTTCTTCTTAGTTGTCTGGGAACATAATGAAGTTATGGTGGGACTTTAACAAGATCAATGAAGAAGACATTGTGCTAACATGTTTGAGGAGAATGGATTCATCACATGTGGTGATGAGGTCCAAAAGCTACTCCAGATGATCATTGAAGAAAATATCTCCCTCGTGGACTGAAGGGGGAGATTGGATACAGAAGGTTCTAGCCCATGTCCTAGTTAGATTTGGACTTGAGTAGGAGTTGACATGTGTTTTCAATCCTAATAGGAGTCAAATCAAAGAGTAAAAAAGAAGGAAAGAGGACGACTTTTTATGTGCAACTTGGAGTTAGACTAGGATTTGAACTAAGACGTGTACTAGAATTCCTAGTTGCAACCACATACACATAGAGGCCTATAAATAGAGGCCCTGAGAGAGGTTATTAAGATCATCACACTTATTGGTGTGTGATCCCACCAGTTGTTGGTTGTTGTTGCCTTCTGTGGTAGAAGAGCCAGAGAACAATAACAACTGGTGGTGCTCTCTTGTGGTAAGAGAGGGTCAATGACTTTGCCTTGAAGTGAAGTAGCGGTTGATAGTCGGTAGCATATTGGTGCAGTGACATAATAGCTCTCTTGTGGATAAGAGAGGCCAATGACTTTGCCTTGAGGTGAAGTAGCGGTCGACAGTTGGCAACTCAACGGTAGTGCATCGACAACAGAGACGGGTCCGAACAGCAGAGGACGCACATCAGTTGCTGAAATTCTATTGGTGCTGCAACATCAATATCGACTATGGCATCAGATTTGAGTAGAGAAAGACGCTTATCAGTTGGTAGCTACGACAACGATAGTGGTCTATCCAATCAGTGGAGGAGGCACATCAACCGATGACACAGAGGTGTCACATCATGACGGTGGATCCAAGCAGCGGAAGGCGCATACAGTTGGAGGCACACAGTTGGACGTGGTTATACTACGGTCGATCCAATCAACGAAGGACACATATTGGCTCTCTCAGGCAGAGAGAGTTCTGGTGGTACGTTGGAATTCTAGTTGGAGGCGCCAATTAGAATGAGTACCAAGAAGGAAACAAGGTAGGCGACCTCGCCAGGAGAAGAGGCGGTCCGATCAGCGATCGCAACGACAACAAACAATCCCCAGCAACGGCAGTAGTGTCGTGAGGAGAAAAAGGTATAAATGAAAAGTTTGAACACATTTTGTGTACTTCTATTTTTCCTTATCTTTGTTCTTGAGCAGAAAGAGCTTTCCAGATTTAGAGTGATTAAATCTAAGAAGCGTGAGTTGTAATCGTGATTAGATAGTATTTTTTGGTCCGTATTATCCTGTGATTTTTCTCTCCTTCTCTTGGGAGCGTTTTCCATGTTAAACCATGTGTCTTCAATTTTGCATAGCATCGTCACTTGCCCACCACAAATTCCTTAATGATTAATGTTATTCCCGTAACCAAGAAGTAGATAGCTCAAATCGAAACTTCCATCACGTATGTCTAGCCTGGCAGCCGTGGAAAGGAAAGGGTCAAAGGGGGAAGAGCTAGGGCGCGAAGTGAGGAGGAAGAGGGGAGACCGTGCGCGGTGGCGTGGCTAGTGGAATATATGGTGAAAAGTGATTGGGCTGGCTAATAATAAAAGAACTAACACCGTGTTCCTGTTGCACACTTTTTAATGCGTGGAAATAACAGTGTAATTAACCAACCTATTTTGTTGTAACCAATAAAGCTAACACAAACTCCTTACGGCCTGTTTGGTTCCCTGGATTGGATGCAGAGAGGGATGGGACTCCTAATCTCGCTTGAAATCTGATCCTATGTTTGCTTGTGAAAAACTCGCATTAGGATAGGTTATCAGCGATACTGAAGTCCAAATCAACGGGCACTTTTGAGTTTCGGACCTTACCGAGGTATTGCTTGGGATATCTCCGCGCTCCTAATAAACATTCTCGACAATCAGGCCGAGCCCCGATACCCTTTTGTCTGTGATGCTCCTTCGTGCAACACCTACGCCACATAGGGGACGTTTGATTTGCTGTATTCAGCAGTAATGGATTGCATTCGTTGATCCAGCAACCCAAAATTTAGGTTTGGTTTTCTGTAGCTGGAAAAATCAGCAACTCCCGCACTTCCAATCAGCGAATGAATGCAGGACATCCGTCTCCAGTTCAAAATTGTCGGGTGTCGTCCTCCAGCACAGATTGCGGCTTCGCCCACTGGCACATGTCTTTGCTTCCTCTACTTTTCCGGCTGGCACCTAACCTAACCCGTCGCTCTGCCGAGTTTCCGAAAATCGACTATTCCGCTCCAGCTGGATCCGGCGATTGTAGGATTTAACGGAATCCAATTATATCCAGAATTCCAAACGTGCCCACAACATCTGAGTACTCCTGCACTCTACCATTACGGAGTCCTATAACAGCCGCCGTCTGTATGTGAATCTTGACCACCACACCTGCGCCAGCTCCAACGTCGATAGCCCAAGGTCGTCGAGGTTGACCCCAGCTGTCCCAAGACGTCACCGTCAAGAACGTGAAGGTCAGCCGGATTTGGAGGCGCAATCCCTGCTTAGGCCGCTGCTGCTTCTTGGGGCTCCACCACCACCGACTCATCCATGAAACCGTCGCCGTCACACTCCTCGCCGCTGCCTCACCCACCATAGTCGGCGAGGCTGATCATCCCGGCGAGGCTGATCATCCCGGCGCTTCTCTACGGCGCAAAGCACACCACGATTCTCAGTTGTACCCTTTTCCTCCTTTCTGAATTAGTTGTTTGAACCTATGTAGAAGGGTGCATAACCTGCAAAAAAGGCTAGCCACCGTCCCGTGAAGTCCTGCCAAAATCATTTGAACTTTGGTATGATTTGTTCATTCGTATTGCTGTCTGAGTCAATGTCTGTGCTTTCTGGCTTTCTTGATTAAATAATAGATGATACAACATATTGTGTCGGTTGAACCTGAAGACGTAGAGACTGCCATTCATGAACAAATAAAAGATGACAAAGAAGACAAAGTGAAAAACAATACTTCCTTGTATGCATCCAAACATGAGAAAGGACAACAAAAAACCTATCCTTTACCAATTCCATCATATCCTAACCATTCGCATATCCCATAAAAGTCCTTTTCTTCCAACCAAACACAGCCTTAGAGAATGAAGGTTAGCCATGCATGACAGCTGCATTATCAGAGGCAATTAACATCATCGACGCCCAAGATGTGGCAGCGGGAAGGAATGTATACTACATGCTGTACGAGATTGCAGTAATGTCAACCTAATATGAGAAGCAGTTGTTCAACCATACGACTTTACGAATGTACTCATTGCAATAGTGGATTTCAGAAAATTGCGAAGGAGCAAATTAAAACGGGATTAGGGACTGGTGTACAATTTTTCAATAGCGGTATGGCAAGTTTTATCATTAGAAAGGAACATGTGTTCCAAGGAGTTAAATGGGGAATAACCGATGGAAGAACACTGTAAATCAGAGGATAACATTTGCGGCAGGTCTGGTGGTCGGAGGCAGAGGAACGCAAGAGAAGTAGGTTGTCCAAAGAAGAAACACCTTGGTTCAAGCCATGCACCGGACGGTTGGTGTAAACCCAACGTCGACGCAGCAACCGCAAAAGCTGTGTGCACAAGCTACAAGCTTTGCCTTACTTGATGAGGGGTGCTAATGGAAGAAAGGATGAATCATTTTCTAGCTATGATATCCTTCAAGCAGAATTGATTGCCATCCGCAAACGGGTGCTGAAGATGGGAAGTGAGTTCGCCAAGTTGATAATTGAGTCGGACAACCAACTAGCCGGAAACTATACAGACAACAATGGAAACACTCCATTTAAAATAAAGCTATATATGGATCTGTGAAGCAGCGGACACAGATGGCATTCACCCTCATACGCAGGAAGAGAACGTTCAACAAAAGGGCAAATGATTTGGCTAGATTGGCTGTGTAGCAGAATATCAAGCTCATGACATGGACCTCCTGTCCTCCTTTGCTGTTTGGATCTTTACCAAAATGAAAGAATTTGTGGTCCAAAGACATCAATTGCACTTTTTCGAGGCCAGCAGGGGACGGTAGGTAGAAATAGAATAGAACTACTTCCTAAATTTTCCCAAAAAGAGGAAACAATAAAAGTTCGATTCAATTCAAGTCAGTTTCAGGGTAAACAAGTCAGGTTCAGGTCATTCAGATAAGGAAACACCCAAAATTCCGTAGACATAATTGAAACATACAATTGAACAAATTTAGCACTTCTGGGTTTGACATGGGTAAGTTAGGTCAACGATTTGATTCTACATCGAATACTAACGTAGTGTTGCATGAATTGGTGTTAATTTTAACCTTTCATTTACTGTTTTGTCATAAAATATATGTTTTATAAGGTTTTAAGTAATATAAACACCTATTGCGTTAACAATGCACATATGCGTAGAAATGTTTGTTTGTTGCAATGGCCTTTCGGCGGCGTATATGGGCGTATATGGTAGTGCTCAAGCACTACCATATTTGCCGCTAGCTCGTGATTAAGCAATGGCCTCATACAAATTAGTGTACGACTTCTTTTATATGAATGTAACAACCTAGTTTTTTGTCCTTAAATGTAATTAATTCATAGAAGATATCTTTTAGCAAAGATGATAAAGTGTTTAAACTTCTTGTTTCCTGCTCACATATGATGAATCTCTAGTCGATTGTTGGTGTCATTGTAGAGACCGCCCTTTGAGTTAGCACTAATACAACTATTAAGTGTTTCCAAGACCAACTCCGACCTAATCCTTCAGAAAATGAAGATTTCACAGTGATTAAAAAAACACAACAATGGGATATGTGGGAAAAAAATCTAAAATAATACCAACCTTTGATAAGTTTAATTACTTATGTGGAACCTATTAGCACATTAGATGCCACAATTCTATCTTGATAATATTCCATATAGATTCAAGAAGCATTCAATGAAATTTGTATAATTCATTTTTCAAAGAAAAAATATATACGTGATCAAGACTTTCCACCATGGAAATAGAGAGTACAAGAACAACTAAAAAATATTGAACTACACATAATTTGTGTTCAATGTCAATCTTATATTCAGTGCTTGTCCATGCAAACCACTTTATCCTAAAAATGTTACATAATTGATGAGAGTTGAATGTTCAAATGAGTGAATAAACTCCCACTCAGGATATATCACAAGGAGTTGAGCATCAACATGAAAATATTACAAGAGTCAAAAAAGTATGAAATATTGCATATTATTTAGTCACCAATAAAACTAACTTTATGATAGGGTATACAAACTTAATCAGATCAACAATTAGTTAAAAATTGTAAATAACTAAACTTAATGTTATGGTTAAATACATAATAAATAGTATGATTATATATAATAAGCATGATTAAATTAAGCATGATACCCAATAATAAAGATTTCATTGAATTTTTCCTCCTTGTGTAGCCCATCAAACTAGTATCATAAAAACAAATATAGTTTTGTCATTGTGGTATATTCATATAATGCTAAGAAAATGCAACAAAGGGACCCTAGGTCATCTTTCCTTTTTTATTATCAAGATTCATTCATCATATGACGGATGAGGGTTTGGGAAGAGTTTCTAACTTCTGACACCAGAGATATTTGGAAATATTTTACCAAAAGATTGAGATGACTAAATGATGTACGACATATGGTTGACAATGGCAAATCGGTCACATAGTAGTTTTATCAATGCACTACATTCTGAGATCTTCATTTGATATGTGATGAACTAGGTAAATTGGAAGCATACTTCTAAATCACCAACATTGTGATCAAGTTTTTCAACCTTTTTGTTTAAATTGTCATTTTTCCCTTCATATTAACTTCCCCAATTTCATTTCAATACTAGATGGAATTTCAACCCATAATGATAAGTTGATCCAAGTAACCAAGATAAAATCAATAATGGGATATTGCATTACCAAACTCTAGCTTAATATTTAATATCACTCAAATAATCATTTCGTGGGTCAAACTTAATCTTTTTAAGCTAAATTTTTTTTTAATATCTTGATGACACTTTAATAAGCTCGTGGTTAAAATTTCATTATGTTCTAATGCAGAATGCAAGAAATACAATTTTTCTAAGAAAACACCCCAAAATAACCAAAGGAAACCCCTAAGAACTTAAGCTAATAAGAAATCAGACCCGCATCCAGGTAGAGACACCTGTGTGGACTTGTCTTCCCTGTGACACTTCTATGAAAGGGAAACATAATGGTAAAGTGTATTTTTTTGGAATTCGGACTTCTTCTGCTACTGCCCTCCTTGCCAAGTCAAGTTTGTTCGTCTTGATCTACATTCTTCTCCCCTTCCTAACAATCCCTCACAAAGCCCCTCACCCTCACTATTTAGGAAACACCCAAACTGGAGGAACCTGGGCTCGAGGGAGAATAACTCCTATGCAGCTCTACACCCAAAGACTCCTATTTAAACCCTAGATCACCTACCCTGACATCTTTGATCGCCAATTGGAGCCTCAGTTTCTGGCCACTACCTTTCTTCTTCTGCACCCGAGTTCATCTTCTTCCACCTTAGGCAACACTTCTTACTCACTAATCTATCATCCCCCTTCCAATCAATCCCATTGATCTATGAAGCCTCGTTGGAAAAACATTTTTTTCATTTTCATTTTTTTGTTCTAGACTTTCTCATATTGGTCCATTTTGGAAACTCAATTAAAAATATCTCTTATATCCAAAAAAATCTCAAAAATATTATTTTTGTCAAAAAATCATCTAGTATAATGTGGATATATGAAATTTCATGTTTTAATAGGGTTTTATGATGAATCTTTGATCTTTCTACTAAGTCATGATTTAGGGTTGTCATTGTTGTTTTAAAACCTAATCTTGTTAGAAAACTTTGATACACATGATAAATTAGTATTTATGACTCCAATAAACACAAATCACCTCATGATTGTCTATAATGATCTAAAAATCCTTGAAACCCTAATATTAGCTCTCCCTCTAAGTGATAAAGGTGTTTAGTGAGCCAAACCATTAAATAACCAAACCCTCTAATCTGATCCTATAACCCTAAAACAAGGTTACATCATCTAATACTAGATTGGATCCTACATGAATAGAGAATATTCCTAATTAAGTCAAAACCCTAACATGAAGTGTTATGGACACATTATGATACTAGGCCCTTAAATTCTTTTTAGGATGATATACTCTCATATTTAGTAAATCTTTGGACTCCAAGATTTGATAAGATCGGGTATGTGGGATATCTAAGTATAAGACTAATTTTCCTTGTTTGGAATAAGTATGAAGTATTTCTTTTCTTATTTTTAGAACATTTCTTGTATGCATGTACATGTAGTATGCTCTTCGCCTCGAGGCCAAGAACAATAAAAATGAGAATAAGTCGTAGTTAATAATAGTGTTCATGAATCTCCCTAAAAGAGAGGGAAATCATTAATGTTGACTAGCACCTCCCTATAGTGCATGGTACACAGGGAGATCACTGGAGTATATAGTATACATGGAATGGGCCTAGTAATACATGTGAAAATGTGTTAGTCCACCGTAGTAATACAAACGCATTATAATATGGTTAAAAATATGTGTTAACCTGATTTTCTCCCTAAATAATGTTTTCTTTTACCTTTTCTTATTTCTCAAATTATTCAAGTATGCAATCACAATATGCATGTACCTTTCACTCACGTGCACAAGACATAGTGTTTATGTGTTGTTTCATGTATTTTCTACATTTGAAAATTCCATAAATGAAATGAAGTACCTGAAAGCAATAATAAAGCATATTGGAGGATTTAGAGTAGATGGACATCACCTTATATTTCTCTCTAGATAGTTCACTTTTCATTTCCATTTCCTAGTGTATGTGTAGGATGTAGATCATATCCTATATACTTCTCTTCTTTCTGTATTTAGAAATTTGATTCCAAATCAATGTAAACACCATCTTTTCCATTTATAAATGATATGGTTGTGTATATATGATGTTTCTGAACATGATATGGATTTCGTTTATTATAGAGAATAGTCACAAATCCTCATCTTTTCTATATTGGCAATTGTTGATATGAGTGCACTCACATCAATGGCGTGTCATCATGGAAAGTATGTAGGATTTGGGATTTTCGATGTTGGTATAAGAGCCAGAGTTCACACATCGTAGTTGCATGAAGATATCATTCACTCTATTATGAGTCTATGGTAATCCTTGAGTTAGGGATACAAGGGGTGGAGGTTTCTAGGATAGCATCTTCCAACGTTTAACTAAAGTCTTTGAGCTACATTGCTTAGCACACAAGACTACCTATGGCAGTGTAAGTCCTATTTCATTTCTCTCTTATGTATAGGATAAGAATGTATCACTCTATTTAGAGTCATAAGGATGAATGATTCCTAGAAAAGGTTTATTAGTATATCCTCCATAAACCATAACACTAATCTCATGAACATGCATCAAGGAAAATAATGAAATATGTTCCAAAAAAAGAGAATAAAAATATCTAATCTACTTTATTAATTTTTAGAATGCCTCTAAAAATGTAACTCTAAGGCCTTAGAGGAGTCATCCTCAAACAAAAAAAGAGCCTGAAACTTATGAAGATACTCATCCACAAATTATGGTCAAGGGTAGGTGGAAAGAATAAAAGAAGATCCAAATAGACTTTATGGATATAATTTCCCTTAAAGGAACCACAAAATCTAGCTCATCTAAGAAAGGGGTGACTATTCTTGACTTTATCAAACTGAACCTTGGTACCTTTTTGTGTGAGGACCAACTCGAGGTTATGGGAAAATATGAAGCATGGATGTTGATAGTTGAAAACACTTTCCTTATCTTAGAAGTTCCCCCCTGAAAGAAGGTTAAATTTGCTACATATTACTTAAGGGAGGAGAAAAAAATTAGTGGGAAAATTTATGTGGGAATAAGGAGGTAGAGTTTTACAACACGGAGTGGGAATCCTTTAAAACCATATTTATTGACTGTTTCATGCCCACAACTGAGAGGAAGAGGAATCATAGGTTATATATCAATCTCAATCAAGGCAACCTCTTGGTGTCTAACTACACTCAGAAGTTTCAACTTCTACAACATTATGCACCGATTAGAACTGAGGAACTTATCTTGGGGCATTACATAGATTGTCTTGTTGTCAACTTGAAAACCCTAGTTATCACTTCTCATCCCAAGAACTTTGATGAAGTCCTTTCCATGGCACTTAAGTTGGAAAGAGATCCATATATGCAGAAACCTTTAGGCATGGGATACCTAGAGTTAACCACCACTGATGAAAATAATACTAGGAAGTTTACCCCTGGCCATAACAAGGTAATAAGAAAAGGGATTTCTGGTAAAGGGGGTCAAAGAAATGACCAGAATTAACACAAGCCTCCTCACACAAAGTGCAAGACTTGGGGGTGACACCATGGCGGAGTATGTTGTCACACAAAGCTGGTGTTCTACAATTGCAAGAAGGAAGGCCATTTCATTGCCAAGTGTCCTACTCCATATATCTTTGGCAAGCCTCTAGTAGGTTCTCCACCTCCTCAGGGGCACCACAATGAAAGGATGTTTGATGTTACTATTATGACCACATATGAGCTTAATTGGTAAACTAGGGTTTACCTGGATGATTATATGCTTAATTGGATTGATCATTTCTTAAATCTAATTAATTATGATAATTCAATTATGATGTTTTAAACCTAATAAGAACATTAAGTGTTCTATTATTTGAGGAATTAGGGTTTGAGAAATGTAAACCCTAATCGGCAAAAATTAGGGTTTACTTGGATGATTGTATGCTTAATTAAGTTGATCATTGTTTGAACCATGATTAATGATGGTAGTTAATTTTTTATGTTTTACATACAACAAGAAGATTTAATCATACTTTGATCCACATAATTAGGGTTAACATTTGAAAACCCTAATCGGCCCAAATTAGGGTTTTGATAGTACATGAATATGGAATTTGGTCATGATAGCAGTGTAATAAATGATTTTTCATATTTTCTAAAAATTTTATTTAATTTAATTTTTGATATGATATGGATAACTAAATCATGCATATTGAAGAATAATTTCAGAATTTTTTAGTGTTCTTTGAATGGGGTTCTCGGTTGAACTATACTTTGACCAAAATGCTGACATTGTACTTTTTAGTAGTGTAATGTTTTATTTTTATTTATTTATTAGTAACTCCAAATAATCTAAAATTTTAACTGTAGATCCTAAACTCAATCATAAACATGTAAAATGTTCATAATTTTTTAGTGCGTTCATACCTTATCAGTAGATGAATTATAGTAACTGACATTTCTACAGAATTTTGGATAGTAGTGCACTATTAGATTTTTAATTATTTAATGGAAGATTGGAATAATCTCAAATTTTAACTTAAGCTTAGGAACTCAATTATAAAGAACAAAATAAATTAACATAATTTTTGGAGAAGGTTTTATCTCTTAAATACATGACTTATTGAAACCTTTTTAAGACAGAAAAATATGTTGAAATAAGAAAAAGTTTAGTGAGGGGTCAATAGTGCAATTGACCCAAGAAGCTCAATTGCTCTATATGGTCAAGCTAACACACTATAAGATCTCATAATTTATGATTCAAACCAGAGAAATGAAATTCTAGAGAGAGAGGGAGAGTTAGGGTTTGAGAGGAGAAATTGATGGAGATGCTGACCTAGGGTTTTGCGGTCTGAGGAATGATGAAATCATGTAAGTTTAGCTTCTTTGCATAGACTTTAATGGTGAATCTTCTCTCACATGTTAATATTCCGTCCCTCCTCTTTTTTGATCCAAAATAGTGTCAAAATTTCCCATTTTATCACTCTTTCTTCATAATCCCTCGTTTTTAGGGTTTCCGAGTTGAAACGAAGAAGAATTCAGTGAATTGCTAGGGATTTGATATGGATTTGAGATTTTCAGATATGTGATACGTTTTTAATGTGTTTTAACACCTTAGGGTGAGTGGGAACTTCCTTTAAATAGTATATTGCACAAAAATTAGTTAATTCGTCTACAATCTTTAATTGCTAGTATGCGACTACAAACCTTGAATTGTCTATTTGTTCTAAGTTGTTGCAAAATGATATGAAATGGATTCTTCCTCTGTTTGTATGAAGTTCAGATGATAAAATCATATTATAAATGTATAAAATACATCCTAATGAGAATTCCCTAAGTATTCACAGAGGTTATAAGAGTAAACTAAAATATAGGGAATTTGTCTATGACTGAAATTTGTTGTATAAGTAAATAGAGCAATTTGCTTATATAGATCCCCTTGGTTATGAATGATTGTCTATCTAAACTCATAGTACATATATGTATGATACTATCTTGTATTTTGTTCAAAGTGAATAGTGTGTGTTTGATATCTCAGTAAAGAGGGTGAAACCCTAGATGTGAGGAAACTTGGATACTTGCGAATAAATATCGTGGATTCCATTTGAAGGGATTTTCTTGACATGATAGAATTTATTTATTCAATGTTATTATTGATGCATGATATCCCAGTGAATGGCATGGAAACCCAAATTCAGCTCAGTTCCAAGGTTTCATATATATATTGATTTTATATGATTTGTTGATAGTAGTCTTTATTCAGTGAATGTTTATGTCGTATGAAATCTTTATGGGAACCATGTGAATAAGTTGTTGCCTAGTGAGAGGTGACAAGATGTGTGATGGCCTTGTGAGACATGAGAATACGTGTACAACCAGTGATATGAATACCTTGATCTAAGGACCCAGAGGTAATGGTTACCTGTTACAGAGGTAACAATGCTATGTGATGATCTAAGGGTTTGAATACCCAGATCTAGTAATCATGATAATGATGTGAAGGGATGAGAATTCCCAGTAATGTGATAAGGGATTGAGATCCCAGGTATCATGTGTTTTAAAGATTTAAAAAGTATGTGATAGATGTATTACACCTTTCTTTGTAGTATTTGTTGTGATTAAATGAAACCCTAAGGGTAGGGTGTTCAATGAATCAAGTATTGTGATATCAATGTTCTCAATTATTATTGATAATTCTTGTCATGATAAGTAATTAACTCTTAATTGAGTTATGAGATGCACAACTCAAGATTTGGGTTGATATGCACATTCTCTGAGAAATTACAGATAAGTTGTAGGTTCTACTAATGATTATTCATATGTCCAGTAATTAACTCTTATCAGTGTAATAAGATGATAAATTGCACAATTCTAGTGTGTATGTGCCAACTGGACATGTAATATGTTTATTTGAGAATTTTAGTCTGCCTGCATGCATAATAATGTTGATTTCTCAGTAAATTACAAGTGGACATGTATTTAGTTTATTTAAGAACTTGAAATCTTCCTGCATGCTTAATATGTCGAATCTCTTAGCATTTGCAATGCTTGAATAAACTGCTTTGTCAAATTTAGAATGATATTCATGTCATGTTGTAAAGTTCAAGAAAATAGATATGGTACCATATAGATACCAGAGTCGAGTATAAGTAAGAGAAATGTACAATATAGTAAGAGTTTTCTAGAATAATGAAATAATAGATTTAAGGGCCCTGACACCGTAGAATCCCTATGAGAGGTCTGCGCCTTAGGTATGAAATGACATATCTTGGCCGTGCATCCAGTATACGAGGGTTAAAACGCACCCACAGAGTGTGCGGGGAGATGAAGCCCTTGAGGAAGTCTCCTAAGAGAAGACAGGTTACCCAACATGAACCGGAAGTCCCAGTGGTAACCCAGAGGTACCCACAGAGTGTACCAAGTTGAGGCCCACAGAGCATCTCAGACCCTCTTCCTATGTACTCAGCCTAAAGGAGGAGTCCAGTTTACGACACTATAGGAGTGTCGAGGCCAAAGAGCCAGTTTTCCTATTGCATACCAGGACAGCAGCCAGACTTAGCTATCCCGAGGTGTCAACTAAGTCTTGTACGGTGGGATCGTAGTTTTCTATAAGTCTTCATATGTAGAGTACACTACATATGATTAGGGCATAATAAAATGAATGAGTGGTCAAACAAGTGTGTACAGTTATTCAATTATTCTTTGTATGTTTCTGAATTATTAGTTCTCTTTATGATCAATCAAGCATTTCATATATTGATTCACTCTTATACATATTTAGAGTATCCTGCCATATTTATGATTGTCAATTATTAGACTCTCTAAAGCTTTCTGTAGTTATAATTGATATCAATTTCTCAAAAGTATATTTGTAATTATATTAGTGCTTTAGACTATTTCTTTGAAGTACTCATTCACTGAGTGAGTAGGCTCACCCCTCTACTCAAAATTCTAGGGAAATCACATGGACTTGAAGAAGATATCATTGCATTAGAGTAGATCTGCCACAAGAGTTAAGTCTGAGTATAGTTAAGTTCAGTCAGTCCTTGCCACTCTAGGTCCTTGTAAAGAAATAAGAGAGAGTTGTAAATGATGATGTATTACATTATTCCTCTTTTAGCAATATATGTGAATCAGCAAGTCTTATGTGCTTAAAAGTATGAGAAACATGATGAATGTTCATACATGCATTTTTACTATTGAAATCAGATTAGAAAAATCAATGTTTAGATTCCCTTATAAAGTTGGTTTATGTGGTTCAATACAAGAAAACAAAGCGTTTTAAAAGAGAAGAAAAATTTAAGGGTGATCTTTGTATTATGTTAAATCCTCAATTTATACCCTAATCTCATGATTAGTGGTAATTGTGAGATCGGGGTGTAACAGCTTTGGTATCATAGCTTAGGTTGAGTTGTCAGAGACCATTAAGTTGGTAAGTTAGAGTCATAAGTGTGGCAGACAGAAGATGTTATGAGGTTAGCTATGGGGATTTGAGTATTTGGATATCCTGGCCCGGTATCTGAGTACTTGGATCAACAAGTATCAAGCTACTCTGTCTATTCTTTCATGTATACCCTGGCCAGGTATACAGTGGAAGGATGGTCTAGAGAGGAACCCTAGAAATATTAGGGTTAGAAACAAGATAAGTAACATCAATTAAGAGCATAAATATAAAATGAGATAGAACTTTCATTTCATATTGTTGTTTTATTGGAGATGAATAGAAAAGCTCTTATATGTTTAAATTCAGATATTCAATATTTTGAAATATATATGGGTCTTTAAGATTTTTTGTACACTATGCAATTGTAGAATTTATTGATTACATTCGTTGTATCAAGTAGACTAGAAATGATCTTTGAATGAGCTTTCCTAAGTGGATAAGTTTCTTCCACACATTTGAGATGAATACGAGTTGAGTAATCCAGAGTAGCTCTCGGCTTCAGGACTGCAGGTTCGGCCTGGTCCGACTGGCATGATGCATTACTGGTAACTGATGTTCCTCATCTGACGAAAAAGTATGTCACACGGTTTGGACATCCGAGTCCCCTTCCCTGAAGGAATTTCACTTTGACACCCAAATCCTCTAACTCTGGTCACTCTCTGCTTCTTAGACTGAGAGGGCCAGTAGCATAACAAGAGTAAATTCTGGATAGATTAGATCCAAATTCTAGTATGAATGTATATACTCTAAGATTTTGAAGTATAAGGGAAAGAATGGGATAACTAAGAATCAATTGGAACTGATATCTGAGATCCAACTTTGGGGCCTCATATGAGAAACCCTTAATTGGGAATAAAGGAACACGACATAAAGTTCATATTATGTTTAATTATTAGTATTATATGAACTCTAAATATGAAAAAGATATGAGTAAAGTATGTAAGGGGCCAAGATAGTAAGAATCAATCATGAGGAATGGATTATATAACCGAGTACAATGTTTTTATGTACTCCAAAGCAAAGGGATAATAGAAGAAACGAGCTAAGTATACAATAAGTACATAGAACTAAAGAGTCTTTAGAAGAGTTAAAGTGAAGAGAACTAGATGAGCATGTAAATCATAAAACTAGGATAAGAAACTTAGTTGAAACAAAGAGAAATGTTGGAAATGATGAGCTTGATTAAGGAATGAGGGTTATGATATAATTGAGAGCATGGAATGTATACCTTTATTAATAAGTTTAATGCATTCATCCTTACTTCCTTTGGATTATAAGTCTCAAAATCATCTTCTCTTTCATATCTTCCTTAATGAGATCAATGTGGAAATGAAGTGATAAGAAAATGAATCATATATGATGCATAACCACCATGGTAGAGACATCTAGTGAATGTAATAATGACACACAATATGATGCTGAAACCCTAGCAGCATAATTAAGAATGTAATCTATCTGAATGGCCAAGTAAGAGAAAGGAAATTCAATTGATAAGATAAAGAAGACTTTAGTAAAACTTGTGAGATCCAAAGTTTGACTTTCAAATTAAGGGAGCAAAGTCACATCACAATAACGTCATGCTTCTGATAAGGACCAAACCCTAGAATGTTTAGAGTTGTAGTAGTTCAAGGGTTGTCACTAGTGATTTGACCTTGAATACTAGCATCTCTATAAAACAAGATCATGAGATTTTCACTATGAGAAGTAAACTAGCACTGATAGTAATCCTAGCTAATTTGAAAGGTTGATGAACAATATGAAAATGATTCAGTGTAAAGGGTAAGAAATAAATTTGAAATGTAACAAGTGTGTGTTCAACAAAAGGATAAATACAATATGAGTGAAGTATGATATGAGATAAATTCTTGTAGTGATAGCAAGAATGATGAATAATCTACTTGTACCTTGTATGTTTCAATATTAGGAATGTTTAATCTACATGATTAAAATGAGAAGAATAAGTAGCAAAAAGTAAGTAGTAGTGAATGAGGAGAAAGATAAGAGAAAATAATGGCTTTTAGTAATATGTGAATTTGTTTTTAGAGGTATAATTTCTTGAAGGTATATTAAGGGATGTAAATTGGTTCTACGTATGATTTCAGTGTACATGTACAAGCAATTTGTTAATTTTAGGTGTCTGATAGTTGTAGCCATTCATACCAGTAATCCATCTTAGTATTATACAATTTTTGTATGGTGATTGAAACAATTTTATTGTGTGTATAACACAAGTGCATGTATCCATGTAATATAGGCCTTGTGAAGCCCGAGTCAAACTCAGGGAAATGTATATTTCAGTAGACTACTACTAACTACTCGCGATCAGCTAGACCGGTGGGAAAAATGAGTTTGATTTTGAAAGAGAGAACAAAACTAAAAGAAAGCAAGAACGATGATTAAATGTTTAGTTTAATCAAATTAAATGGGAATCTTTAGGATTGCGGTTTCACCGTGAGGTCTCACAGCACGCAAATCTACACAATTAACATAATTCGTTCTCTTTCCCTGATTATGGCCTGTAGTCAGAATTGCTCACTTCCGCGATACAATTCACTACCTAGTTTTAGGTCAATTCCATGCCAGTAGTAACTTATACCCTAGATCTTGGTGCTTTAATTATTTCTCTGAGTATCCACCATTAATCGTACATTACCTTGTCTAAGGAATTTATTGATTAATGTGTTAATCGTGCCTTTTCAACCACTAATTCTTTGTCAAAAGTAATTAATGGTATTAGAAATCGACTGTAAAGAATGGGATAAACCACCCTTTACTAAAATATGATAATCAAAACTCATTGGAAAGCAGTTGAATAAAAAATTTCTAACGAAATTCAATTTCATAAAAGATTGTACAAAATACATCAAAATCTCCCTTTTAGGGTTACATCATCATACACAACTAGGATCTAGATAGAGGGAAGTCTAGACTACTCCACTTTTGTCTCCAAGCAACATATCCATCAGCTAGTCCATGTCAATGCTAAGATCTTCATGTCATATTCATCACCTTTCTCCACATCTGGGTGGTTGGCAAAGCACCCAGCAAGAGGGAAGGAAAATAAAAGTATGTGTTATAAGATTATTCTAAAAGTGATGAGATAGTTGTAACAAGTAAGACAAGCTAGGAAATCATCAAAAGATGAGACATCATGAGTATGAGGCTTTATTTAATAAAACTTGCCAATAACAAAAGTAAATAAAGTATTTGCATGTAAGTTAATATGTCTACCTAACTAAGTAGGGTTGAGGCACCTACCGGACCTCTAACCTTAGGTTAGGAGAGAATAAGACATTCCCAATCTCCTATAATATTATGGGGAGAATTACAAACATTCCCCTAGGGTGATTATATACATGCCCTCTGTGGGTGGTTGTACATAAGTACCTCTACTTTACAATTAAATAGAACATATAACTACATGCTAGAAAAAGACTTATGGAAATATTAATCAAAGGATTCATATAACAAGGCGGTGGGGTATAAAAACCCAAACAAGATAATACTACAACTAATTTTTTAGGCATAAATGAATTTATGTTTCAAGAATCATGAATTAGGTCAGATTAAGCCTCATTAAGGAACATGGGTATTGGTATAAAAACTTTCCCAACTGAAGGGGGTAGATGCACATACCTTAGCCTCAAGAGTTCTAGAAACCACTTTCCAACCCTTCACATGAAATCAGAACCCACTTTCCCTAATATCATCATTAGATCTATGAATTAGAATTAAGTATACTCATTAAAGGTTTAAAACTATAATATTACTAACTTTTTGTGCAAACCTTCGAATTAGACTCCAAAAACATAACCATTGTCTTAGTTAGGGTTTTCTGATCAAAATGACATATAATATTGTAAATTTTGAAGATATTGATTTTTCGGGTTATTTTTGGTGATTTTTAGTTAATTAAATAATTCTAAAAATACTTTTCCTCAAACATCAGAATCAAACCTCAAAACATTTTTAATGGATAGATCTCATTTTCCTGATTTCAAAACACTATTTATTTTTAATTTTTGACCACTGGATTCATTTTCTATGATTTATCTTACTTCAACCAATCATAGCTTGCCACGTAGGCAAGGCTAGAGAAGGAGAGCTAGCGAGAGAGAGAGAGAGAGAGAGAGAGAGATGGAGAGAGCATAGGGTGGTCCCGCATCTCAGCAACCTAGACCCCTCGCTGTAGGTGTGTGGGTCGGGTTCAACGCTTGGTCAAAGGCAAGAGTAGAAAAAGGCGAGAAGACAAAAATACCCTCGCGAAAATCACAACTAACTGAACATAGTCAGGGGAGATTGGGTAAAACAATAGGGAGTCGTCTTCCTCCCCGTGCCATGGCAATAAGATGCGAGCAGCTTGCTCGGGCTTGGTTTGGGCAAAATTGCAATTCTCAACAGAACTTCATGTTTAAACATGCGAACTGAAGCTTAGATTAAAACGAACTTGGAGATACCTTCAATTGAGATGATGATCGAGGAATCTAGGAGCAAGGGGCACTAAAAATCTGGTGGCTTCGGTGGCTAGATGGAGGTCAAGACGTCCACAAAACTCAAAATTGAAAGTACAGGTGAGTTGCAAATGCGATGGCGGTCCTTGGGGTAGGTATATATATAGGCAAGGAGACTTAGACTAGGGTTTGGCTAGATAGGGGTAGAGAGAGGTAGTTCACGGGTTGGGCATTTCTCAAATATTCATTAAAACACAAAAATTTTAGGATAAAACGGAGCAGAATCCAACGAGGAATCCAACGAACCAAAAAGTTCTTGATTTGGTTGAGAATTGAAAGAGATAAAGCGATTTGAAATTTCAGAAAATAAAACAACATGTTGCCTATTCAGACCAAGGAAGAAGATAACACACGGATCCTCTGATCAAGATGCAATGGCCGATGATCAGTACGAAATCATAGTTGCCATCTTTTATTCCTATTCAAAATCGACTTAAAAGGCATATTCATTTAAATGTTTTCTCTCTCTCCTCATTTGGAGGCCCAAACATTATCCAAAAATTACCAAATTTTATTTTATGACTGATTTTGATGCGTAGAATCCAAATATAGAGTTATTTTTTCCTTCTGGAAAATTTTTATAGGTTAAATAATTAAAATGACATTTTCTCTTTCCTCCTTCAAAAGAGGTGATAACATTATCTAAAATTTGTGTAACTTCACCCATAAGTCTTCCTAAGTGTTTAGAACACAATTTTGTTATTATTTTCACAAGTTGAGATTATTTATTTATTTATTTATTAAATAAATAGAAGATTCTACACACTTTCTCTCTCTTATTTTACTCATTATTCAAACATTATCCAAATTAGTTGCAAATTTTCCCAAAGGCTTATTTTTATGCTTAGAATATGAATTTGGAGTTAATTTTCTATTTTGAGAGCATTAAGTATTTTAGTGCACTTTATTGGATTATTTACCATTATCTTGTAATAAAGGCTTTTATATATTTATTTATTATCCAAATTAGATGATACTTGGCACTTAAGTTTCTTTTAGATCAATAAAACGAATTTTCATATCAAATTATCTTCATATTTATGATTTTTTTGAAACAACATATTCCTCATTATCTTCTTTTATCCAAAATATCTCATATTATCTCCGTTTATTACATTTATCATCTCTTTTATGTATATTTCGAGATTTTCTTTCTTTTTCATATTCTAAAAAGCACTAGAAAGTTGTAGGACGAATTTATTTATTCTTTTTATCACTTGAGTGGACATTTTGCATATTAGATCCATTAGTAAGCTTTCACTGAGGTATTTGTGTATAAACCCAAATATTGGAATAAAAGGTGAACAAATGTTCATTAAACCATTGTATTCTCCACAAAATAAATAGAACATACAAAGAGGATAGAAATGGGAGGAAAAGA
This sequence comes from Alisma plantago-aquatica, assembly GCA_963693085.1. Lineage (NCBI taxonomy): Eukaryota > Viridiplantae > Streptophyta > Magnoliopsida > Alismatales > Alismataceae > Alisma > Alisma plantago-aquatica. Next base: position 631,304,943 of record OY856411.1, read on the forward strand.
TGAAAAAGACAACCAAAAGGCAAAATGCCCAGAACTCAGTAACTTACAGCACTCCACCCCTTAAAAAGGATTTCATCTCCATAATCACTAGCAATTAGGGGAGGGTGAGTCTGCAACCTCACATTACAAAATATTAGATTGTTCCTCCAACCATAAAACTTCCACCAAAACTTATACTTTAACTACACCTAAGGGTTCAGAAACTTCATGTACATTAACTAATCATAGGTCGGGCTCTCATGGATCACCTAGGTCCATTATTAAGATATTCTTTTTAGGAGACTTAACATTATTTACATTTATGGCTCATTAGGATTACATTCATTATGATATCACATTATCATCATTATTTTAATTATGTCATATCATATTAACTTTATTGTCAAAAGGGTTATAATTCATTATTATGCACAATTAGAGGTTACTCAATTATCTCAACATTCATTATTATATTTGATCATTATCCTTAATAATCTGGATTTATACTTCATCATCCCCATATTACCACTTTATTAATTATAACAAGTTATTTTACAAGAAATAAGACACTCTATCCAATTTGTGGTTACTCATACAATTTTTCCAATTAATGTCACATTAGTCACTTATATTCATATTAACGTTGTCACAATGTCACATTATCTTTATTTCTCAAATTAATGTCATCATTAATCATTATTCATTTTGCACATTTATGTGAATCTAATTACTTCATATTCACATTGAATCCTTTACATGTATTTTAAATGATCAAGGTGGGACATCCTACATGTTAATGAATTGATTCACATTAAGTGACTAATCACATGTGTACTAGATAACAAGGTAACATGCATTTTATATTGATGACTTGATTAATATGTGATTAGATGATTATATATATATATATATATATATCATTTATGTGTATCAAAGTATGTTAACTGATTATGGCTCTTAACATCATTAATGTATCATGAAAGGCATTAAAGATGATTAGATAAGGGTTAGATTATTGCAACTTAGGGTTTAGGTCAACATGACCATTTTATTTCACTTATTCATCCTTAGCATGCGTTAATTCTGAATTATAACCTTACTCATCATATCATTAGGGTTTATTGGTTCATAACATTATTAACATCTTACTTATTGACAATTAGCATTGATATTCATATTATGTGCATTGGATGTACATTAGGGTTCAAGCACATGCATTATTCCTTAGTTGATAATTATATGTTGATTACATATTAAAAAGCATGTTAGGGTTATGATTATATCTTGTTTGGTCAAAACCAAAGATCCAAGCACACTAACCACCTAAGTATGAGGTTAGGGTTTCTAAAGATAGATTAGATAGATTTCAAGATGTTATAGGGTTCCATCCCCCTAAAGAGGGTTTCGTCCTCAAAATCTAACCACTCGAACATCCAACCTAACCGTACTCCACCCCTTAAAGGGTTCAACCTATCAAGCCAAACTAACTAGGGTTAAAGGATAAGTCTAACTAAACAATTCTCAAGATCCGTCATGCTTTCACTACGCACTCTGATATCTTCCCAAACACCCAAACTCTAAGGTCTAGGTCCTACAGATAAACTTATCCAAGCATGTGGTCCTAAGGGACATAAGGAAACTATCTTGGTATCCATCCTCAAACAAGTCATCATACACATGAAACTTAGGATTCCCAAAGATATACAACATAGAAGTCTAAGGTAACTATTTCCTAAAAGCAAACTATTTTGGAAAATTCATATTAGCTCAATCCAGGTTGGTATCATATAGGCATGGGAGTCCTCGTTCACCAAGCTAGTGGCACAGAGGAAAATATTTCTAGCCCCCAAAACCCTGATCCTTTCTAGACACCTTTGCTTCAACTTCATGCCCTAATAGTTGCCTAAAGGCAAACCTAAACAACATCAAGTTATGCATATTTTTAATTATGATCATATTAGAGTTTTATTCATCATGACTCTAAGGTGAAACTATTGGGTCCTAAATCAACCTATCATCATCATAGATCAAATCTACGGTAACCATGTCACTTAAAGGAAACTATGCAAGTCTAGGGTTCTAATTAGGGAGACAAATTGAAATAGTTAGATTTCTGACTACCATGGGCTCTGATACCATGTTGTAAAGAGTGGGATAAACCACCCTCTACTAAAATATGATAATCAAAACTCGTTGGAAAGCAGCGGAGTAAAAATTTTCTGACTAAATTCAATTTCATAAAAGATTGTACAAAATACATCAAAATCTCTCTTTTAGGGTTACATCATCATACACAACTAGGATCTAGATAGAGGGAAGTCTATACTACTCCACTTTTGTCTCCAAGCAACATATCCATCAGCTAGTCCATGTCCATGCTAAGATCTTCATGCCATATCCATCACCTTGCTCTACATCTCGGTGGTTGGGAAAGCACCCAGCAAGAGGGAAGGAAAATAAAAGTATGTGTTACAAGATTATTCTAAAAGTGACGAGATAGTTGTAACAAGTAAAACAAGCTAGGAAATCATCAATAGATGAGACATCAAGAGTATGAGGCTTTATTTAATGAAACTTGCCAATAACAAAAGTAAATAAAGGATTTGCATGTAAGTTAATATGTCTACCTAACTAAGTAGGGTTGAGGCACCTACCGGATCTCGAACCTTAGGTGAGGGGAGAATAAGACATTCCCAGTCACCTATAATATTATGGGGAGAATTATAAACATTCCCCTAGGGTGATTATATACATGTCCTCTGTGGGTGGTTGTACATAAGTACGTCTACTTTACAATTAAATAGAACATATAACTACATGATATAAAAAGAGTTATGGAAAGATTAATCAAAGGATTCATATAACAAGGTAGTGGGGTATAAAAACCCAAACACGATGATACTACAATTAAGTTTTGAGGCATAAATGAATTAAGGTTTCAAGAATCATGAATTAGGTCAGATTAAGCCTCATTAAGGAACATGGGTATTGGTATAAAAACTTTCCCAACTGAAGGGGGTAGATGCACATACCTTAGCCTCAAGAGTTCTAGAAACCACGTTCCATCCCTTCACATGAAATCAGAACCCACTTTCCCTAATATCATCATTAGATCTATGAATTAGAATTAAGTATATTCATTAAAGGTTTAAAACTCTAATATTACTAACTTTTTACGCAAACCTTCGAATTAGACTCTAAAAACATAACCATCGTCTTATTTAGGGTTATCTGATCAAAATGACATATAATATTGTATATTTTGAAGATATGGATTTTTGGGGTTATTTTTGGTGATTTTTAGTTAATTAAATCATTCCAAAAATACTTTTTCGCAAACATCTGAATCAAACCTCAAAAACATTTTTAATGGATAGATCTCATTTTCCTGATTTCAAAACATTATTTATTTTTAATTTTTGACCACTGGAATCATTTTCCAATGAATTATCTTACTTCAACCAATCATAGCCTGCCACGTAGGCAAGGCAAGAGAGAGATAGAGCTAGCAAGAGAGAGAGAGAGAGATGGAGGGAGCAGAGGGTGGTCCTGCATCTCAGCAACCTGAACCCCTCGCTGCAGGTGTGTGGGTCGGGTTCAGTGCTTGGTCAAAGGCAAGAGTAGAAAAAGTCGAGAAGACAAAAATACCCTCGTGAAAATCACAACTAACTGAACATAGTCAGGGGTGATTGGGTAAAACAACATGGAGTCATCTTCCTCCCCGTGCCATGGCAACGAGCGGCGAGCAGCTTGCTCGGGATTGGTTTGGGGAAAATCAAAATTCTCAATGGAACTTCGCATTTAAACATGAGAACTGAAGCTTAGATTAAAACGAACTTGGAGATACCTTCAATTGAGATGATGATCAAGGAATCTGGGAGCAAGGGGCACCGCAAATGTGGTGGCTTCAGTGGCTAGATGGAGGTCAAGACATCTACGAAACTCGAAATTGAAAGTACGGGTGAGTTGCAAATGTGATGGCGGTCCTTGGGGTAGGTATATATATAGGCAAGGAGACCTAGACTAGGGTTTGGCTAGTTAGGGGTAGAGAGAGGTGGCACACGGGTTGGGTGTTTCTCAAATATTCGTCAAAACACAAAAATTTTAGGATAAAACGGAGCGGAATCCAACGAGGAATCCAACAAACCAAAAAGTTCTTGATTTGGTTGAGAATTGAAAGCGATAAAGCGATTTGAAATTTTAGAAAATAAAATAACCTGTTGCCTATTCAGGGCGAGGAAGAAGATAACATGTGGATCCTCCGATCAAGATTCAATGGCCGACGATCAGCGTGAAATCATAGTTGCCATCTTTTATTCCTATTCAAAATCGACTTAAAAGGCATATTCATTTAAATGTTTTTCTCTCTCCTCGTTTGGAGGCCCAAACGTTATCCAAAAATTACCAAATTGTATATTATGACTGATTTTGATGCGTAGAATCCAAATATGGAGTTATTTTTGCCTTTTAGAAAAGTTTGGTAGGTTAAATAATTAAAATGGTATTTTCTCTTTCCTCCTTCAAAAGAGGTGATAACTGAAAAACCACTAGAGGAGGGGGTGAATAGGGTTTTATGGAGATTTTAATAATGATTCAACCAAAACAAGCAACCACAAAGATATTGGACAAGGGGAAAAGGATTTAGAGTGGTTCCAACCTTAGCAAATATTAAGGCAGTCAATCCACTACCTGGTTGCTTACCCAACCGGGATTTTGAAAGTACTTCAATTTTATTACCTCGCAAGGATGTTACATAAAATTACAAATACTTTCACCAAACCCTTCGGACAACCTTCACCTAGAAGTAGTCTCACCAACCTCGAAGCAGCCTTCCTTGAAGTAACCTCAAGCTCCCCCTTGAAGTAGCCTTCCTCTTGAAGTAGCTTCCCATTGAGATAGCCTTCTTGAAGTAGTCCAAAGTCCACCTTCTCCACCGAGAAGACCCTTCTCTACCTGAGAAGTCAAACCATCTCCAATCCATAGCCTCCAACCCTAGGAGTAGGAAGGAGAGTACAAACAATATAAAGGAACAAGAAGGAAAAATAGAAATTACAATACCGTTGTAGCACAAGGCTTGATTTCCTATATCAATCGTTTGGATCTCCTAACCAATGTATATGGAAGTGTTGGTGCAGTGGGTAGGAGATGCTAGCCTATAGGACATGAATTTGGAGCAATGGAAATGAATAGCCAATGTTGGAGTTGCTCAATTGCTCACAAGAATGAATAGCCAATTGCAAGTATTATGTTGAAGTGTTGCACAAGTGTGTTTTGGGTGTCCTAAGGCATGTCCTATTTATAGGAATGGCGTATGAATGATTAAGGACGTTCTAGACACTTTCTAGGGGGTTCTTAGTGCTTAACTAGCTGTTAGGTATCCACAAATTGCTCTAGCAATGACTAGTTACTTAATCCTAAAAAGTGCAGACAAAGACATTCTCGGTCGAGGAATTGTCGATCGAGATCCCAGTCGGTCGAGGTCTTTGTCGATTGAGGGACTGTCGGGAGCAAGTGTATATAACGTTCTCATCCAACTCCCAACTACCTTGTTTGTTGTGTCTAATGGATACCTGGGTCATTCTCGGTCGAAGAGTTTGTCGACTGAGAGTGTCTCGGTCGAGAAGTTTGTCGACTGAGAATGACTATGTTTCAATGTTTTAAACTAAGTACTAAGTGTGTGTATGAGTATGCAGTTGTGACACTATTATAGGGAATGACCTATCAAAGTGTTGTGATTGGCTAAGGAATATCTAAACGCTTGATTTTACATGATATCTAAGTACATGTACATTATAAACTTGTACAAGTTTTTACATTTGATTACAATCATGAAATAAAGCATTTTTGAGCGTATAGATCTTCCAAGTTATGTCATCCACTTTATTCCTGCAACACTCAAGTAGCACGTTAGATCCACAAGAATGAAATTTTTGTCATCATCGAAACAAAGGGATTATAATAATGTTCAATTTAGCCAACAATCTCCCCCTTTTTGAAGATGACAAACATTTCCAAAATATAAAATAAGGAAATGTAAATCATATGAGTTTCATACCTGAAGTTTACCTTTTGTAACCATTCTCTTGTTTGCAAGTGTGTGCTGGCTGAATCATTATGAAACTCATTTTATATTATTTCTCCCCTTTTGTCATTTCAAAAATATAACCAAGATAATCATTAAGTATGACTTATACTACTCCCCCTTAATTTGATAATTAAATGTTCCCCCTTAATAAGATATTCAGTTTTAAAAGCAAGGGATGCAAACCACTTATTTTCAAATTTAGCCACAATTTATTTCTCAATCATTTGAAAAGGATGTTAAGCCTTGAAATGATATGAGATTCTTTTAGATTCATGGCATATGTGTTTTTATTTCTCATCCATTTTACAAGGGATGTTAAGCCCTAAAAATGATATGAGAATCCTTTAATGCTTATAGTAGAGTACATGAATATATCTCTAACCAAATACATGGGATGTTAAGCCCTAGTTTTTTTAGAGAATTCCATTATATTCATACATATTGTAGGCTCCAAAATTACTTTAAAGATACTAAGGTCATAACTAGCCTAAAATTTCTTTATGATGTTTACAAAATTTTGTAAGCTCCTTCTTAATCTTATAGTCAAGATAGTTTTTGTGAGCTCCCCCTTAATCTTATAATCAAGATAGTTTAAGGATTTTAAGGTCACAATAAGTATTTTATCACAATAAATTAACCTTATATGAGAGCTATGCACTAAAATATTATTTTCAATATATTAAGATTAAGTGTAAGTAAATGATTTACAAATAAGTATTTTGTCAAGCTTATTTTAGGTCGACCTTGACTTTGACCATAGCGCCCCTTGGTCAAACTTAATTTCAACCAAGAGGCAATTTCTATAGATTTTCAAATTAAAATGCATTTGTGCTATGGATTTTTACTGTTTATGCAAAATGGCATCTTCATATGAGCTGAATCACAATGATCATGGCACAATAATTATGATAGAATAGTAGAAGCATATCTACAATACAATGATCAAGATAGAAGAATTTTATGAAATACAATGATTATGATCATTTAAACTAAGTTTCAATACACATGGTTCCTTTATAGATAGACTAAGAAATACTATTGTGATAAAATGGTATTTTTCCTTGATTAAACCAATCATGGTTCATATTTTCACTTTTAAGTCAAATAATGTAGGATATTATAGCAATGATCTTTGCAAATTATGTTTAAAGAAATCTCTCCAAAATTCATTCTTGATTTGCATATTAAATTGATCATTAATAACAAATTGATAGCAAACTAGATTAATGAAAAACAGGTTCAGCAGAACTTGATTCGGTCAAACTATTTGTCGACCGAATATATCTCGGTCGACATTTTTCTCGACTGAGAATGTTTTTGTTTGTACAGGTCTTATCAGATTTTTTGCAACTTTAAAATAGTAACCTGCTCGCTCGACTAATTCTCGACCGACAGTGTTCTCGGTCAAATAGTTTCTCGACCAAGAATGTTTCTGTACTATTTTTCTGAATTTATACAAGAATATGAAAGTTAAAGCTCAATTTTGTTGAGATATGACAGTTGTATATCAAAGTAACTTTTTAGGTCAAATCTCAACTAGTCAAATTCAAAATTCTAAGTTTTAGGAACCCAAACTTGATCATCGTTCCTTTTCTTGTATGTGCATGAAAAAGAGTAATGTCCAAGACGCAAGCAATAATGACAACTAATAGAGTCAATCCCATTTTTCTTTCTAGGAGTTGAGTTGTTCTTGGGTACATGCATGGATTGATTCTCTACTTGTGTCCTTCTCCAACTAGGTTTTTTATAAGATTTTCTTTTAGGCTTATAACCTAGTCCTCTCCTTCCAATTTGACGATAAGAATCATTTAAGATTTTATCAAGAATATCATTGTTACTCGAGCTACTAACTTCTTGTTGCAACTTAACAATCTCATCCATTCTCTTCTTGATATCTAACTTTTCTTGATCTAGATTAGATAATAAAAAATCTCTTTATTTCACTATAATATCATAATATAGATGTGTTCACAAAATAGGTTGTTTTTGAAGATCATTTACTTGAGTTTGCAAGTTTATCTTTTCTAGGGAAAGAAGATTGCAATTTGCTTCTACAGATTTTAGCTTAATACCATGATCTTCAATACCCTTTTTTAGATCTTCATTTTCATATGTGAGAGAAAGAAGTTTAGCATGTAACTCATCATTTACTTTATTTGATTTCTTGAATTTCTTCTTGCACTCAATATATTTCTCATGTGTATCTTGAAGACTAGCAATTAGATCTTCTTTTGGCAAATAAAAAAGACTTACCTCTTATTCTACTTCTTCATTTGTTGTAGCAATAAGACATTCTACTTCTTCTTTTCCATCATCACTATCATCACTTGAATCATCCCATGCAGCTTTATATGATCTTTCTTTCTTTTTGTGAGATGATTTCTTCCCTTTCTTGAGTTTTGGACAATCACCTTTCATGTGTCCCTTTTTGCCACATTCAAAGCACCTGGAAGAAGAAACACTAGAAGTTTTGTTAGTTTTAAAGCTTTTATACTGCTTACCGTTTACAATGAGAGTTTCTTCTTCACTATCATCTTCACTTGTGTCATGACTAATCTTAGATGATGCTTTGAATGCGATGTCCTTCTTTCTCCCTTGTTGAAGTTCACGTTCTCGTCTTTCTTCCTCTTCTAAAGTTGCTTCATGTGCTTCTAAGTTTCCAATGAGTTGTTCCATCCTTAGCCAGGTGAGATCATTTGCTTCTTCAATAGCAGTCACCTTGGGCTTGTATTTGGGAGGAAGAGACCTAAGGATTTTTTATACTTGATCTTCTTTGCTGAATACTTTACCGAAAGTATTTAAACCATTCACAATAGAAGAAAATTTTGCATACATTTCACTAATAGACTCATTTTGATCGATACAAAACTGTTCAAATTTTTGCTTAAGCATTCTGATTTTAGAGTTCTTAACTTGAATAGTTCCTTCATAAGTTATGGAGAGTCTATGCCATATTTCATATGTCGTTTCAAAATTTGATATTCTATTGAATTCACCAACGGAAATTGAACAATAGAGTATACTTACAGCTTTTGCATTCATTTGGGTTGATCTTACCGTATTAGCATCCCAAGTTGCATACTCTATTTGAGGAAAGTCATATGGATTTGACACCATCCTCCATAGATCCCAACTAATTCCTTGGAAATAGAATTGCATCCTCCTCTTCCAGTAGGTGTAGTTAGTGCCATAAAAAGGTGGAGGACTGGCCACAAGTGTCCCTTCCAAGTTGAGGTTGTTGAGCACCCTATCACCCATTCTTCAAGACTTTGTTAAAGTTCCTTGAAGCCTGCTCTGATACCAAATGAAAAACTACTAGAGGGGGGGTTAATAGGGTTTTATGGAGATTTTAATAATGATTCAACCAAAATAAGCAACCACAAAGATATTGGACAAGGGGATAAGGATTTAGAGTGGTTCCAACCTTAGCAAATACTAAGGCAGTCAATCCATTACCTGGTTGCTTACCCAACCAGGATTTTGAAAGTACTTAAATTTTATTACCTCGAAAGGATGTTACATAAAATTACAAATACTTTCACCAAACCCTTCAGACAGCCTTCACCTAGAAGTAGTCTCACCAACCTCGAAGCAGCCTTCACCTAGAAGTAGTCTCACCAACCTCGAAGCAGCCTTCCTTGAAGTAACCTCAAGCTCCCCCTTGAAGTAGCCTTCCTCTTGAAGTAGCTTCCCGTTGAGACAGCCTTCTTGAAGTAGTCCAAAGTCCACCTTCTCCACTGAGAAGACCCTTCTCCACCTGAGAAGTCAAACCCTCTCCAATCCGTAGCCTCCAACCCTAGGAGTAGCAAGGAGAGTACAAACAATATAAAGGAATAAGAAGGAAAAATAGAAATTACAATACCGTTGTAGCACAAGGCTTGATTTCCTATATCAAGCGTTTTGATCTCCTAACCAATGTATATGGAAGTGTTGGTGTAGTGGGTAGGAGATGCTAGCCTATAGGACACTAATTTCGAGCAATGGAAATGAATAGCCAATGTTGGAGTTGCTCAATTGCTCACAAGAATGAATAGCCAATTGCAAGTATTATGCTCAAGTGTTGCACAAGTGTATTTTGGGTGTCCTAAGGCATGTCCTATTTATAGGAATGGCCTATGAATGATTAAGGAAATTCTGGACACTTTCTAGAGGGTTCTTATTTCTTAACTAGCTGTTAGGTATCAACTAATTGCTTTAGCAACTGCTAGTTAATTAATCCTGAAAAGTGCAGACACAGACATTCTCGGTAGAGGAATTGTCGATTGAGATCCCAGTCGGTCGAGGTCTTTTTCGACCGAGGGACTGTCTGGAGCAAGTGTATATAACATTCTAATCTAACTCCCAACTACCTTGTCTGCTGTGTCTAACGGCTACTTGGGTCATTCTCGGTCGAAGAGTTTGTCGACCGAGAGTGTCTCGGTCGAGAAGTTTGTCGACCGAGAATGACTTTGTTTCAATGTTTTAAACTAAGTACTAAGTGTGTGTATGAGTATGCAGTTGTGACACTATTATAAGGGATGCCCTATCAAAGTGTTGTGATTGGCTAAGGAATATCTAAATGCTTGATTTTACATGATATCTAAGTACTTGTACATTATAAACTTGTACAAGTTTCTACATTTGATTACAATCATGAAATAAAGCATTTTTGAGCGTATAGATCTTCCAAGTTATGTCATCCACTTTGTTCCTGCAACACTCAAGTAGCACGTTAGATCCACAAGAATGAAATGTTTGTCATCATCGAAACAAAGGGATTATAATAATGTTCAATTTAGCCAACAATAAAATTTATCTAAAATTTGTGGAAGTTCACCCATAAATCTTCCTAAGTACTTAGAACACAATTTTGTTATTATTTTCACAAGTTGAGATTATTTATTTATTTATTAAATAAATAGAGGATTCTACACTTTCTATCTCCTATTTTACTCATTATTCAAACATTATCTAAATTAGTTGCAAATCTGCCGAAAGGCTTATTTTTATGCTTAGAATAGGAATTTGGAGTTTTTTTTCTATTTTGAGAGCATTAAGTATTTTATTTCACTTTATTGGCTTATTTCCCATTATCTTGTAATAAAGGCTTTTATATATTTATTTATTATCCAAATTAGATGATACTTGGCCATTAAGTTTCTTTTGGATCAATAAAATGAATTTTCATATCAAATTATCCTATGGTTTCCTATTTATGATTTTTTTGAAACAACATATTCCTCATTATCTTCTTTTAACCAAAATATCTCATATTATCTCCATGTATTACATTTATCATCTCCTTTATGTATATTTCAGGATTTTCTTTCTTTTCATATTCTAAAAAGCATTATAAAGTTTTAGGATGAATTTATTTATTATTTTTATCATTTGAGTGGACATTTTGCATATTATACCCATTAGTAAGCTTTCATTGAGGTATTTGTACATAAACCCAAATATTGGAATAAAAGGTGAACAAATGTTCATTAAACCATTATATTCTTCACAAAATAAATAGAACAGACAAAGAGTATAGAAATGAGAGGAAAAGATGAAAAAGATGACCAAAAGACAAAATGCCCAGAACTCAGTATGTTACATCGACTATGGTGATCAAGCATAGTAAATTGCAATGGAAACACGATAACATATCAAGGGAAAGTGAGACAATTTATGATAATCAATCTAGCATTATCATACAGTGATTCCCCGGGCTACTCCTGGTCCTAAGGACAATGGGGATTAGCCCCGCATGTTCATCTCAACAGTACACATGGAGAAGAAAGAGGAAGACATGAGGAAATGAGAGAAAATATGATGTAACCCCTGAAACGGAAAATATCCAGATGATCCTCGGTGTGAGACACATGTTCTGCAGCCTTCCAGTGAAAGAATCCTCTGTCTACGGCTCTGGAAACGTCTCAGGCATAGATTTGGGCTATGTTCTTCACTCTTCTCCTTCCGGGACTTGTGCGGCTCAATGCAGCGCGATCCTTAGGTCTTGGCCATCTTTTCTTAGGTATAGGCATGATTTACGGCCGCCAAAAGATCACAGTTGTTCGATCGTGGAAATTCTGGGTGCAACTCTGATCTTACGGCGTCGATACCATTGACAGGGTGTCGATGGTATCGACACCTTAAGGTGCACTTCTGATGCTAAAAATAATGGAATCTGTCGCTAGAACCTGGTGAACTCTCGATACTATTGACGGTCTCGTCGATAGTATCGACGGGCTTGACTTAATTCCTACTAAGACGATCTTGAGACTATCGATGGCTTTGGTCGATGGTATCGAATTGGATGCTCTCCCTCTGGCCTAGGTACTGACGCCATGTCGATGGTATCGACGGGTCCAGATATACAAAGTACCTGAAACAGAGAGAGGAACACAAATCAAATCCAAAAATTCTAATAATTTATACAAAATAAGATAAAATAAACTGTATTTGATGCATATAGTGATTATAGGCTAAAGGAATATGAATCATTCTATTATAGTCATAAAATGACACATAACCACACAAAACAAGTATGAAACCAGCCTATAAATGTGACTCAAATTCACTACATCAGTGATATGGTTCAAATGATGATAAAACAAATGGAGGGTTACCCTGAATAAGGTAGTCTTACTTATTCACTCATATGAATAGAAGGGATGATAACCATATTGTATTGATATGAAACTATAATGAGGTATAACTTGTTATACCTAGCTTTAATATGACTAAGTGATGGTAATTGGGTATGAATAGTCCTTGAATGACTAATACAATTATGGAGTACTCAGTTACTTTTGTTGAAACCCTAGTATTCTATAACCCGATGGTTACACCTTGAATTATGTGTGGGTTCATACTTGATAATAGTATGGAATGTAATGGTAATGCTTCACCTTATGCATCCATGATCCAATGGGGATGTCGTGAGTAGTATTGTACAATTGTTGTTAAAACTTGTCTTCCAACTCAAGATTGTTTTTCTATTTGAGTAGCACAATAGTAAAATTCAAAAGAACATGGTGAACTCTCTTTCATGATTTGGAGGTAATACATAACAATAGTACATATTTAGCAATATGAATTGAGATAGTTGGATCAGATTATCGATGTTGAGGTGACACCTCAAGAGTATGAAAATATTGAAATGGATGTTTCTCTCTCTATCCTATGATTGATTGTGGCATAGAGAATTTGTTTGTTATCATTACGCAGTCATGATTTGAACATGTTGTGATTAGAAAAGAAATAAAGGACTTAATGTTGAAAGATACATTCAAGTATGAAATACAAGAATATAATGACATGTAAGATATCAGAAGCTTAAAATAAACCTTGAAAGTACTATGCTTGCATATTTATGTTTCAGGGATGAAACCTTTTTAGGGGGGGAGAATTGTTATGACCGCATCTGAGCTTAATTGGTAAACTAGGGTATACCGGGATGATTATATGCTTAATTGGATTGGTCATTTCTTAAATCTAATTAATGATGATAATTCAATTATGATGTTTTAAACCTAATAAGAACGTTAAGTGTTCTATTGTTTGATAAATTAGGGTTTGAGAAATATAAACCCTAATCGGAAAAAATTAGAGTTTACTTTGATGATTGTATGCTTAATTAAGTTGATGATTGTTTGAACCTTGATTAATGATGGTAGTTAATTTTTTATGTTTTAAATAAAACAAGAAGGTTTAATCATACTTTGATCCACATAATAAGGGTTAACATTTGAAAATCATAATCGGCCCAAATTAGGGTTTTGATAGTACATGAATATGGAATTTGGTCAGGATAGCAGTGTGGTAAATGATTTTTCATATTTTCTACAAATTTTTGTTTAATTTAATTTTTTATATGATATGAATAACTCAATCATGCATATTGGAGAAAAAAATTAGAATTTTTGAGTGTTCTTTGAATGTGTTTCTCGGTCGAACTATACTTCGACCGAAATGCTAACAGAGTGCTTTTCAGTAGTGTAGTGTTTTATTTTAATTTATTTATTGGTAATTCCAAATGATCTGAAATTTTAACACGAGATCTAAAATTCAATCATAAACAAAAGCTAAAATTTTCATAATGTTTGGATCCGTTTAGACCTTATCAGTAGATGAATTACAGTAAGTGACATTTATGTAGAATTCTGGATAGAAGTTCACTATTAGATTTTTATTTATTTAATGGAAACTTGAAATGATATAAATTTTAAATAAAGCTTATTAAAGAAATTATACACAACATGATAAATAATCATAATTTTTGAAGAAGGCTTGATCTCTTAAATACACGAATTACAGAAATATTTTTATGACAGAAAAATCTGTTGAAATAAGAAAAAGTTTAGTGAGGGGTCAAAGTGCAATTGACCCAAGCAGCTCAATTTCTCTATATGATCAAGCTAAAACACTAGCAGCTCTCATAATTAGTGACTCAAACTAGAGAAATGAAATCCTAGAGAGAGAGGGATAGTTAGGGTTTGAGAGGAGAAATTGATGGAGATGTTGACCTAGGGTTTTGCGGTCCGAGGAATGATGAAATCATATAAGTTTAGCTTCCTTGCATAGAATTTACTGGTGAATCTTCTCTCACATTTAAATATTCCGTACATCCTATATTTTTATCTAAAATGGTGTCAAAATTTCCCCTTTTCTCACTCTTTCTTCATAATCCCTCATTTTTAGGGTTTCCGAGTTGAATGGAAGAAGAATTGGGTGAATTGCTAGGGATTTGATATGGATTTGAGATTTTCAGATATGGGATACGTTTTTAAGGTGTTTTCACATCTTAGGGTGAGTGGGAACTTCCCTTAAACAGTATATTGCATGAAAATTGGTTAATTCATCCATAATCTTTCATTGCTAGTATGCGATTACAAACCCTGAATTGTCTATTTGTTCTAAGTTGTTGCAAAATGATATGAAATGGATTCTTCCGCTGTTTGGATGAAGTTCAGATGATAAAATCATACTAGAAATGTATACAATACATCCTAATGAGAATTTCCTAAGTATTCGCAAAGGTTATAAGAGTAAACTGAAATATAGGGAATTTGTCTATGACTGAAATTTGCTGTATAAGTAAATACATAAATTTGCTTATCTAGATCCCATTGGTTATGAATGATTGTCTATCTAAGTTCATATTCCATATATGTCAGATACTATCTTGGATTTTGTTCAAAGTGAATAGTGTTTGTTTGATATCTCAGTAAAAAGGGTGAAACCCTAGATGCGAGGAAAGTTGGATATTTGCAAATAGATATCGTGAAATCCATTTGAAGGGATTTTCTTGACATGATAGACTTTGTTTATTCAATGTTATTATTGATGCATGATATCCCAGTGAATGGCATGGAAACCCAAATTCATCTCAGTTCCAAGGTTTCATACATATATTGATTTTATATGATTTGTTGATAGTAGTCTTTATTCAGTGAATGTTTATGTCGTATGAAATCTTTATGGGAACCATGTGAATAAGTTGTTTCCTAGTGAGAGGTGACAAGATGTGTGAAGGCCTTGTGAGCCATGAGAATACTTGTACAACCAGTGATATGAATACCTTGGTCTAAGGACCTAGAGGTAATGGTTACCTGTTACAGAGGTAACAATGTTATGTGATGATCTAAGGGTTTGAATACCCAGATCCAGTAATCATGATAATGATGTGAAGGGATGAGAATTCCCAGTAATGTGATAAGGGATTGAGATCCCAGGTATCATGTGTTTTAAAGATTTGAAAAGTACGTGATATATTTATTACACCTTTCTTTGTAGCATTTGTTGTGATTAAATGAAACCCTAAGGGTAGGGTGTTTAATGAATCAAGTATTGTGATATCAATGTTCTCAATTATTATTAATAATTCTTATCATGATAAGTAATTAACTCTTAGTTGAATTATGAGATGCACAACTCAAGATTTGGGTTGATATGCACGTTCTTTGAGAAATTACGGATAAGTTTTAGGTGCTACTGATGATTACTCATATGTCAAGTAATTAACTCTTATCAGTGTAATAAGATGATAAATTGCATGATTCTAGTGTGTATGTGCCAAGTGGATATGTAATCTATTTATTTGAGAATTTTAGTCTGCCTGCATGCATAATAATGTTGATTTCTCAGTAAATTACAAGTGGACATGTATTTAGTTTATTTAAGAACTTGAAATCTGCCTGCATGCTTAATACGTCAAATCTCTCAGCATTTGCAATGCTTGAAGAAACTTCTCTATCAAATTTAGCATGATATTTATGTCATGTTGTAAAGTTCAAGTAAATAGATACGATAACATAGAGATACCAGAGTCGAGTATAAGTTAAAGAGAAATGTAAAATCTAGTAAGAGTTTTCTAGAATAATAAAATAATAGATTTAAGGGCCCTAACACTGTAGAATCCCTATGAGAGGTTTGCGCCTTAGGAATGAAATGACCTACCCTGGTGGTGTGTGCAGTATACAGGGGTCGGAATGCACCCACAAAGCGTGTGGGGAGACGAAGCCCTTAAGGAAGTCGCATAAGAGAAGATAGGTTACCCAACATGAAGCAGAAGACTTGGTGGTAACCTAGAGGTACCCATAGAGCATATCAAGTTGAGGCCCACAAAGCGTCTCAGACCCTCCACCTGTGTACTCATCCTAGAGGAGGAGTCCAATTTATGGCACCATAGGAGTGTCGAGGCCAAAGATCCAGTTTTCCTATTGTAGACCAGGACAACAGTCAGACTTAGCTATCCCAGGGTGTCGACTGAGTCTTGTACGGTGGGTTCGTAGTTCGCTACAAGTCTTCATATGTAGAGGACACTACATATGATCAGGGCATAATAAAATGAATAAGAGGTCAAACAAGTGTGTACAGTTATTCAATTATTATGTGTAGGTTTTTGAATTTTTAGTTCTCTTTATGATCAATCAAGCATTTCATATATTGATTCACTCTTATAGATATTTAGAGTATCCTGCCATATTTATGATTGTCAATTATTAGACTCTCTACTGCTTTCTGTTGGTATAATTGATATCAATTGCTCAAAAGTATATGTGTAATTATATCTATGCTTTAGACTGTTTCTTTCAAGTACTCATTCACTGAGTGAGTAGGCTCACCCCTCTACTCAAAATTTTTAGGGAAATCACATGGACTTGAAGAAGATATCATTGCATCAGTCTGAGTATAGTTAAGTTTAGTCGGTCCTTGCCACTCTAGATCCTTGTAAAGAAATAAGAGAGAGTTTTAAATGATGATGTATTACATTATTCCTCTTTTAGCAATATATGCGAATCAGCAAGTCTTATGTTCTTAAAAGTATGAGAAACATAATGAATGTTCATACATGCATTTTTATTGTTGAAATCAGATTAGAGAAATCAATGTTTAGATTCCCTTATAAAGTTGGTTTATGTGGTTCAATGCAAGAAAACAAAGAGTTTTAAAAGAGAATAAAAAGTTAAGGGTGATCTTTGTATTACGTTAAATCCTCAATTTATACCCTGATCTCATGATTAGTGGTAATTGTGAGATCGGGGTGTAACATATACTATTGAGGAAGCTAAGGAAACCATGAATCAGGTAACTGAAGGTAACATTAAGTTTTTTCATTTTATCTAAGTATCATGCCTCTTTCCATCAATTATTCAATATAATTAATTTTTGTAGGCATCATATTTCTTAATTATCATCTTATTAAGGCCTTATTTGATGTTGGATATAAAAGATACATTCATATCATAAAATTTGACATCTATGTTACACTTTCATATAAAAAATCTGGGATATATTCTTTATGTGAGTACTCCTAGTGGAAAAATATTAACTACCTTACAAAAGAATGACATCTTATCTATAAAATTCAAAAATCACGACATGCCCTTCAAATTTTTCCTCCTTTCTATGGAAGACTTCAATATTATACTTATTGTGGATTGGATGTACAAGTATTATGCACATACTAATTGTAGGGAGAAGAGCATAGTCATTTCTCCACCTAATTTAATTATGTGGTGATCCATGGGGTAGCAAATTCTGTAGTGGTGTTATAATTTCCTCTCTCAAAGCTAAGAAAACTTATTTCTAAAGGCTGCAAAGTATTCCTCGCATTAGTCTCAGAGACCAATCCCAGTACTGGACCCATAGAAAGTTTGGAGGTGGTACATGATTAATTGACATATTTTTAAAGGAGCTTCATGCACTATCTCCTGAGCGAGACATTGAGTTCTCTATATATCTTCTTCTTAGACAGTGAGACTTTATAGGGACTTGTATAGGATGGGTCCTGTTAAGCTTTTGGAGTTGAAGAAATAATTGCAAGATTTTGTAGATAAAGGCTTCATCCATCCTAGTGTTTCCCCTTGGGGTGTGTCCATTCTCTTTGTAAAAAAGAATGATGGTCCTATGTTTATGTGTATTGACTTTCACATGTTGATCTAAGCTACTATTAAAAATAACTACCCTCTTCCCTACATTAATGACCTCTTTTATCAACTTCATTTATCTAAAGTATTTTCCAAAATTGACCTTCATTTTGGATGTTATCAACTCAAAATCAAAGATAGAGATTTTTGTAGAACAACATTCCAAACTTGTTATGGGCACTACTAATTTCTAGTGATATCATTCAGGTTAACAAATGCACCTGGAGTGTTCGTGAATCTTATGAACAAGGTCTTACAACACTATCTTGAAGAGTTTGTGATCATTTTAATCGATGACATTCTGATCTATTTCGATTATATAGAAAAACATCATGAACACTTAAGGACAATCCTAGAAGTCCTTCAAGATCAAAAGTTCTATGGGAAACTATCTAAATGTGAATTCTAGATTGATAAAGTTAAGTTCCTTGGTCATTTTATCTATGGAGGCAGTATATCTATTGATCCTGCAAAAGTTTCAGTTGTTGTTGACTGACAACCTCCTTGAAATCCTTCTAAAATCTAGTTTCTTGTTCTTATTCGGGTACCGTCGTTGTTTCATCCCCATTTTCTCTAAAGTTGCACTTCCTCTCACTAAGCTTACTCAGAAGGATGAGCACCTTATATGGTCAGCTGCTTGTGAATCCAATTTCCAAGAGCTAAAATAAACATTGACAGTAGCAGTTGTTATGACATTACGCTTTGGAAATGAAGGGTTTGTAATTTTCACTAACGCTTCAAAGAACATATTTGGTTGTGTCCTAGAGTAGGATAAAAAGATAGTGGATTTTTCATCTAGGTAATTAAATCTTAATGAACTTAATTATCCAACTCATAATATGGAACTGGATTTAATAATCCCTGCTCTTAAAATCTCAAAGCGCTACATGTATGGGTCAATGTTTGATATCTTCACTGACCAAAAATGCAACGTACCAAAATCTAGGATCTTATCCTATTCCTGATTAGGATATTAAAATATTTGGCTCACTAGATTTGACCAAACAATGATAAAGTTATGCCTAAATGGATAATGTTAAATGCAGATAACATTAAGAGGCAATATGCATCATAATACACTCATATCTACATGACTTAGTTATGTGATAACATGTAAGTAAATCCATTTATGTTTGTTTAAATAACCAAAATACAATATAATGGCTAAAATATGTTTAAAACAAGGTATATTGTTCTTTAGAATAACAATGTAAATTTCCTTGAATTATACCCCATTATCTAAATATAAATGGAATTAATTGACTTGATATGATAAATAATAATATGTAATTTTTTGAATAATAGTGTAGGAAACTCTTATGGCAATGAATTGAAGATAATATGACTATATTAAATGAATATTGATAATAATGATGCAATATTTTGACAAATATAAAAGAGCTTAAAATCCTAAGTATTAGAATTCATAAACCAGAGTCTCAAAAGTTAAAAATAATATGAAAATTAGATTCCTTGGGTCTCAATTAGCTTGGGTGCCAAGTTTCACATTATTTGAATTATAATAGATATCCTAATTTCATTTAGGAAAAGAAAACACAACTTAAAGTCAAAGAAATTAAATAATATATTTTTTGACCCCAAGAGGGGAAACTAACAATAAAATTCAATCCTACATGTCACAACTAGTCTATGTTTTAATTCTCATACTAAATGGATACTTCTAGATACATAATTAATTTAGAAAAGAAAATATGAGTTTTCCTCCAAAATAATAAATAAAACCTTTATTGACTTCAAAATGGGAAAAAATCCTGAATTCAAATTCCACATACCAAAATTAGTTTAGGTGTGAATTTTCACATTAATTGGACAATCTCTTCTATCCAAGTTTAGTTTAGGACAGAGAACATAATTTAAGCCCAAAATATTAAATAATTTAGTAGACTTTCCCAAAAGTGAAAATTAATTGCAAAATCATATTCCTCGTGTTTGGTTTTACTTGTAGGCCAAATTTCACACCTTTAGGGTGTCTCTAGATGCCTCAAATTCATTAAGGAAAAATATGAATGATATAATCTAAAATTATTAAATAAAATAAAAGACGTCCTCAAAAGTAAAAACTAATGCTGGAATAAAAATCTTGGTGTTTTAAATAGGCTAGATGTCAAATTTCACATTATTTGAATAATGTGTGATCCCTCACATAGGTTTGGAACAGAAGTATACTGATTACGGTCTAATTTGATAAATATTCCAAACAATACCAATGATTCCTTAAAGTCAGACTCTACTCCATGTCAAGCTAGATTCTCAATTTTCCTCTTCTAGTTTGGGTTTACTCCCATCTGTTAGATTTCAATCATGTGGATCATGCATTGTCTTCTACCTTCTGTTTTCAGAAGGTCTCACTTGTGTATAGTATAACCAATTTTCTCATTTCCCTTTTTCAGTCATCTCTCGATGATTCTTAGAGATTTCTTTTCCTCAGAATTCCTTATAAGATTGCACTCCTTAAGCCTAAATTTGGACCCTAATTATGACCATTCCAGAAACCCCTGAAGTTACATGACCCCTCCTTGTGTGTCGAGGGATGTTGTGTGACCAACAACCATGAACCTATATATATAGAACCCAAAAAAGCTTTGATGAGTCTCTATGATTTGTTTTATCCACTCATATTCAACTTAGGGGCATGCTTACTTCCCAATGAACTCCATCTTCCATGTTATGATTCCTGCAAGCCTCCCTCACCCTAAGCACTCCTCAACCCAATTCCTTCCCATGGGACCTTCCTTGATGGACTGTGAGTGTCATTCGTTGCTTCCTACTGCACACGGTGGCATAGCTAGCCTTCCCCAACTCAGGCTACACAACGATGTTTTGGTGTGGTGGGAAGCCAACTACAGAGAGCACCAGAACAAGGGAAGATAATATAGGTTCAAAACTTCATATATAAGCATACTTAACAGATTGGATGCCAAAATGTTTTGTTAATTTGCTCATCCCATACATCTTGTTTGGTTCCTCTATTTTGGTATATCGGCAAGTTGCTTTAAATTACAAATTGTGTGTTATGCAGGTTTTGTCCCATGTGCATGTGCAACATGACTCTAAGCAGTCAAGGTGATCGTCAGTTGAGGTTTGATCTAAGGTAAACTACATTTTTTAATTGCTTTATTCTCCAAGAACCTTGCTCATGACAATCATGGTGCCAAATTGTTCCTCATTTCCTTGGACCTCACACCTATTATCTAGATCCTTGAATCTTCCAAAGATGTAGGAACAAGAAGGTCATCATCTCCAAAGTAGTGATTCATGGAGTATTGAGCTTAATAGATTGGTGTTTTGTGTTGGATCTAGGATGGGCGATTTTCTCTAGAGGGGGTGAATAGAGCTTATTGCACTTGAAAACAATTCATTAGACCTTCAAGATATTTCATAAGGCAAGGTTGCTAATATGGGAAATTTGATGTGCAACTAAACATACATAGAAAGGGTGAGAGAGATTGAACATGTACCAATTAAGAAGCTATGTAGATTGGTTCCATACTTCAAACTAGAAGTATGTTAGTCCACTACCTAGAGAGTTCAAACTCTAGAATTTCTTAATTTTGCACTCTTATATTCATCATAAGACATACAATACATGACCTTCCAAAGGACTTACCTATCCAAGCCAAGAGTCTTCAACCTACCCAAGGACTTTCCCACTTTGTGAGGATGGAGAAGCTTGGCCAACAATAGCTTCAATGTGTGCTTTGATTTCAGCCTTCTTCATTCTCTTGAGCACTTTCTCTTCTTCTCTTTCTACTTCATCTTTCTTGTCAAGTTTGGATTCATGGGCTTGTATATTTCCTATGAGCTCTTCAATGGGGATCTCAACAAGATACTTTACTTATTCAATGGAGGTCAACTTGGGTTCCCATCTTTCAGGAAGACTTCTAAGGATCTTTGAGTTGATCTCTCCTCTATCCATAGGATGACCTAGGATGACAAGACCATTTACAATGGTGTTGAGTCTTGAGTACATATCTACCACCCTTTCCACCTTCCCCATCTTGAAGTTTTCAAGAAGCCCTTTGAGCATGTAGACTTTTATTTCCTTCACTTGGGTTGTCCCTTTATAAGTGATGCACAACTTTCTCCATACTTCATAGGCCATCTCATAAGAAGAAATCTGGTTGAAATCAGTGGGGCTCATGGAGGCTTAGAGAATGTTGATGGCTCTTGCATTCAAGGTTGGTTTCTTCAAGGTAACTTTATCCCATTCTTCTATCTTTGTCTCTGGTGGCTTGTATGGACAGTCCACCATTTGTCATAGTTCAAGACTTGATCCTTGGATGTAGAATTGTAGCCTTCTTTTCCAATAGAGGAAATTGCTCATATCATAGATTGGAATATTGATTAGGTACCTCCCACTTTGATAGTCACCCATCCTCTCCTAATTGTGGAAGTATGCTTGGAGAAGACCCGCTCTGATACCATGATGCGATGATTTTGAGTCGCATTTATAGACATATTTTACTTGTGTTTTATGCATTTATTAGTCATTTTGGTGGTTAATATGGCATAATTCATCTACTTTGGTCTATGATCCTTCTCTATGTCAAATATCCCTTATTTTAGTATTTTGAGTACAAATTATTACAAGAATATGTTTTGTTTCGGCTTATGTGGTTTCGTGTTGTAATTTTAGGAAAAAACAAGTATCTACTGTTTTCGATACCATCGACAGTGGTCGATACCATCGACACGACCACAGGTTGCCAGCCGTAAGGAGCAGAGCAAAGTCGATACTAGCGACAGGAGAGTCGATGGTATCGATGTACCATCAGGTTGCTGGCAAGGAGAGAGTCGATACTATCGACGCAAATGTCGATAGTATCGACAGGTGGAGCTACATCGACACAAAAGGAAAAAAAATCGACGCCTAAGGGTGTCGATACCATCAACCCTCGTCGATGGTATCGAGCTAGCATCAGGCGCAACAACGAAATGAAAAAAGAATTGCCGGCACCGCACAAGGTCGATACCATCGACCCGTGTCGATGGTATCAACACCATTAGATACAAGTTTGCTTCAGATCGATCCAAATCCGACGGCTGTGATATTTTTGGCAACCTAACTCGGTGATTATACCTAATGATGGCGACCAAGAGCAAGGGAGCACATCATTAGCCGCTGCACACGTCCCGAGAAGGTGTGGAGAGAAAGACGGAGCCCAGAAGCACGCCCCAGTCATTCTGGACGCCGAAGAAGATGTTTTCCACCGCCGAAAGGCTGAAGATCGCGTGTTCTACGCCAAGGACCGCTTGGGTCTTCTCCGTTCAGGGGTTTCACCACTCAATCACATTTTTCTCCATGTTTTCCCTTTTCTCTACCATGTTTTGCTCTAAGATGAACATGCGGGGATAATCCCCTTTATCTTTAGGACCGTGAGTAGCCCGGGGAAGCATTGTATGACATTTTTATCATAGTAATTCATCTTTTATCTCTTAAATCTGTGGTATAAATTCGTTTTCTCAATTATATTGTTATGCTTGATCACCATAATAATAACCTAATGCCCATAACTACTTTGAAAGAAGAATTAACGGTTGAAAAGAGATGAATTTCACATTAATTGACAGATCCCTTGAACAAGGTGGTGTAAGGTTAATGGTGGATACCGAGAGATTGATTTTAATTCACCTAGTTTAGGGTATAGGTTACTACGACGGTGGAACCGACCTAGACATAGGTAGTGAATTGTACCACGAAAGTGGGCAATTCTGATTTTAGGCCACTACCCGGATAGAGAGATAAATCTGAGTGACTATATAGAATTCCATACAATGAAAACCCACGGTGGAACCGCAATCCTAAATATATCATCTTGAATTGATTAAACTAAACATTTAATCGATTGCTTTGTTTTATTTTATTTTATTTTCTTTTAATTTCACAACAACTTCCAACTTGTTAACCGGTCTAGCTGATTGTGAGTAGTTAGTAGTAGTCTCTGATAATTCAGTGTCCCTAAGTTCGACTCGGGCCTCACAAGGGCCTATATTACATTGACGCGTACACTTGCGTTCGACGCACGGAAAAATCGTGTCAAGTTTTTGGCGCCGTTGTTGGGGACACGACAATTGTCGGGACTACGAGTGCTGCAAGCGGCCACTCTAGGCCATTTTTTTATTTTTATTATTTTGAAATCATTTCAACAATTAAGAGTCTAATTTCCAATTTTTTGTAATCGTCAAGCACGGTACTGAACTTAATTTTTCATTTTGCAGGTATAGTGTATGGTGCAGATGTGTAGCACCGACTACACGCAACACGCACTAGAGGTTCCATTATCGAGACCTGACGACGAGGACGAGTAGAATCAAGACCATTTGGAAGAAATAGATTTCGAATCCGAACAAGAAGAGATGGCAGAGCCACAGATAATATGGGAGAAGATCAAGGCTTCTTCTTCATCTGCTTCAAAGGGGCCAATCAAGAAGCATGCGATCAATATTCCGACATACAAGATTGATCCTGTGTTAATCAACTTGGTGAAGTCGAATGCATTCCATGGGCTCAAGAATGAAGACCCAATCCGCATATAAGCCAATTTGTGGAGAATTGTGACATGATAAAAATAGAAAGATTTCCACAAGACACTCTCTACTTGAAGTTGTTCCCGAGTTCTCTAGTAGGAAACGCACGAGAGTGGTTGCACAATCTGGACGATGAATATGTGGAATCCTGGAACCACATGGTGGAGGTTTTCTTTGAAAGGTTCTTCCCGCCTGAGAAGACCAATGACATGATCAGGAAGATCCACAATTTCACTCAGAAAGCAGGAGAGACCTACTCTGAGACCTGGGAAAGGTTTCAGATTATGCTTAGGCGGTGCCCGCATCACGGGCTTGACAAGGAGACACAGGTCAAAATCTTCTATTTTTCTCTTTCTGAGCATGATAGAAGAAATCTAGATTCCGCATGCTCAGGATTCTTCTTGAACAACACAGACACGAGGTGTTGGGAAATCCTTAAGAACATGGCCAAGAAGCAATCTTGGGGTGACAGGGACACTGTTGAGCACGTAAGAGTTGTGGGGGAGTCAAAGGCCATCAAGGAGCTGAATGAGAAGATGGACCTTCTCGTGAAGAAACTGCTTGCAAAGGAGGATATTGAATCTGACGATGAGGATCAAGTCAAATTCATGAGGCAGCAGCAAGGTTACAGAAATAATGATTACTCATGGAGAAAGGACAAGAAGTTCTCCTGGAAGGACCCGAACAACTTCTTGCAGGACCCCGATGCAAAACCCCTGCCTGTAGTAGAGGACAAGAGCACAGAGTTTCTCAACCAAGTGATAAAGCAAAACCAAGAATTAATGACTACTTTTGGTCAGCAGATAAAGCAACAAGGGGAATTTATGAATCAGTTCGGGCAGACACTGCAGAGTCATGGGGCTCAGATGAGGACAATAGAGACGTCCATGGCGCAAATGGCAGCTGAGATAGCCAATCTGAAGAAGTCGGCGCATCAAGGTTTTCCGGGTAACACGAATATTCCAGGAGGAAACCAACAGGCGAAGGCCATCTTGCTAAGGAGTGGCAAGAAGCTTTTAAACCCCATAGCCGATGAACCAAGCAAACCCCAACAGAAATTGAAGGTGAGGCCACTAAGGAGCTGCCAATGCCAGTCACAGAACCAGTTGAGGATATAGCAACGGATGCTACTGAAAATCCTATTGCAGATGAGGAGGAGACGCAGAAAAGGACACCATATGTGCCACCACATCAAAGGGCACAGGTTGTCCCGGTCCCATATCTGAATAGTGCAAAAGAAAGGAAAGTGGATGCCCAGTTTAAAAAGTTTCTAGACAGTTTCCGAAAGCTTTCAGTCAACATCCCATTATTGGAAGCAATAGAGAAAATCCCATCTTACGGCAAGTTTATGAAAGACATCATTACTAAGAAGAGGAAAATCCCAGACACGGAGGTTGTGGTTCTTAAGGAGCAGGTGAGTGCCTTCGTCATGGGCACATTGCCACTGAAGAGGCAGGATCCGGGCTGTTTCAACATCTCATATTACATTGGAAAGGTAAAGTTTGGTGAAGCGCAATGTGACTCCGGGGCAAGCATAAACTTGATGCCCCTTTCTACATTCAAGAAACTGGGATTAAAGGAGTCAAGGCCAAACAACATGACAATACAACTGGCGGATAATTCGGTGATGAAGCCATATGGTATATGTGAAGATGTGTTGGTAAAAGTAGATCGTTTTGTATTTTCAGTAGATTTTGTCATAATGGTGATGCAAGATGAACAAGGCAATGAGTTACTACTCGGGTGACCCTTCCAAGCTATAGCCGACATGATACTTGAGATGGGGAGAGGTCGTTTGACCTTGGGCATCGCTGATGATCGCTTCAAGATGGTCATACCTTCCCGCACCACGTCATCCAAAGCCAAGGAGCAGTGCCGCATGGTAAAGCATTTTGATCACAATATCTCACTTTCTCTAGGGAAGCCATTCTTAGATATGGCTCATGTAATGACCAAGGTGGAGAGAGGGACATTGGTTGTCGACATCATGGAGCAGACCAAGGTTGTATCCCTTAGCAAAGCTATAGGTTTTCTGAATGATGAGGAGGAGGACATTCCCCCCTCTACTGAAGATGAGGCTATAGCGAGTTCGGTTTTCAATGCATATCCAGAACTACCACTTGAAGCCTGCTTGATCAATATTACACACGATTGGATGAGAAGCAAGTCACTGTAGGAGTGCGCCAAGATTCTTCAGTTGCTTACATGCTTTTATGCTAGGTACTATGAATACCTAGGCGAACTCCCACCACCACTTCAATCATCCTTGATCAGCCCACCAGATTTGGAGTTGAAGCCATTGCCACCGCACTTGAAGTACACATTTCTAGCTGAGGAAGAGAAGCTACCGGTGATTATTTCAGCATATCTGAGTGCTGAGGAGGAAGATCAGTTGTTGATTGTGTTGAAGAACCACCGAGGTGCATTCGGGTGGTCAGTTGCAGACATCAAGGGGATCTCCCCTACATTGTGCCAGCACAAGATTCGGCTCGAGGAGGGAGCCAAGCCGGTGATTCAGCCACAACGTCGACTAAATCCAAGCATGATGGAGGTTGTCAAGAAGGAGGTGATTAAGCTCCTTTCTGCAGGTATCATCTATGATATTTCTGACTCGACGTGGATGAGTCCTACGCAGGTAGTCCCTAAAAAGGGGGGAATCATTGTTACCCATAATCTTCTAAATGAACCTGTCACGACCCGCTTGGTAACCGGGTGGCGTGTTTGCATAGATTACTGTCGATTGAATGCCGCTACGCTTAAGGATCATTTTCCTCTTCCATTTATTGACCAGATTTTAGAGCGTTTAGCCGGCCAATCGCATTTTTGTTTTCTAGATGGTTATTTGGGGTACAATCAGATCTCGATTGATCCTAAGGACCAAGATAAGTCCACCTTCACTTGTCCTTATGGAACCTTTGCATACTGTCGTATGCCTTTTGGGTTATGTAATGCACCGGTGACCTTTCAGTGTTGCATGCTCGCCATTTTTTTCGATATGGTTGAACACTGTCTAGAGGTTTTTATGGATGAATTCTCTGTCTATGGTGCATCCTTTGACGAGTGTCTTTACAATCTGGATAAGGTGTTGCAACGTTGTGAGGACACACACTTGGTCCTCAATTGGGAGAAATGCCACATGATGGTGAGTGAAGGAATAGTGCTCGGACATAAAGTGTCTAGCAAAGGGTTGGAGGTAGACCCGGTAAAAATCGAAGTGATTTCCAAATTTCCCCCATAGAATTCGGTTAAAGGGGTGAGGAGTTTCCTAGGTCATGCCGATTTCTATCTCCGCTTTATAAAAGATTTCTCTAAAATCACCAAGCCATTATCTGAGTTGTTAGAAAAGGATGTAGTGTTTGACTTTAATGAAAAATGTCTACATGCGCTCAACGTGCTTAAGGAGAAACTGATTTCCGCACCGGTTGTGCAAACACCGGATTGGACTAAGCCATTTGAATTAATGTGTGATGCATCCGATTTCGCAGTTGGGGCTGTTTTGGGACAACGGGTGGACAATAAACCCGCTGTGATTTTTATGCATCCGAAACTTTGAATGATGCTCAACTAATTACACGACAACTGAAAAATAACTTCTTGCCGTTGTTTTTGCTTTTGACCAATTTCGGCAATATCTAGTTGGATCTAAAGTCATGGTATGGACGGACCACGCCACCATTAAGTATTTGATGGAGAAAAAGGATGCCAAACCTAGATTGATTAGGTGGATCTTTCTTTTACATGAATTTGATATTGAAATCAAAGATAAGGCGGGCATTGAAAATGTGGTCGCGGACCATTTGTCTAGGTTAGAGAGGGTAGATGAAAAGGATTTGCACATACCCATAACCGAGACATTTCCAGATGAACAACTTTTAAAAGTGGAATCGAAAGACCCATGGTTTTCTTATATTGTGAACTATCTTGCCTGCAAAATCATTCCGGATGATTGGATGTACCAAGAGAAGAAGAAATTTTTCCATTCTTTACGTTATTATTTTTGGGATGACCCTATTCTCTTGAAGAAATGTAGGGATGGTGTTTTACGCAGGTGTGTACCTGAGGTGGAATATGAAAGTGTTCTTCGTCATTGTCGTGCACTTCCGACGGGGGGCCACCATGCTAGTTCTCGCACTGCAGCCAAAGTACTGGAAAGTGGCCTATACTGGCCTACCTTGTTTAGGGATGCTTATGAGTTTGTGCGGCTATGTGATTCATGCCAAAGGGTAGGTAATATCTCAAAAAGACAAGAGATGCCCCTCAATGTATTTCGAGGTTGAGGTGTTCGACTTGTGGGGTATAGATTTTATGGGACCCTTTGTGTCCTAAAATTCTAATTTGTACATTCTTTTGGCTGTTTATTATGTGTCGAAGTGGGTAGAGGCAATACCCACAAGGACTAATGATGCCGCTGTAGTGTGCAAGTTTGTTAAAGAATATATCTTCTACAGGTTTGGTATACCCAGAATGATCATTAGTGATGGGGGTACCCATTTCCGGAATCAAAAGTTTGCGGCACTGCTGAGAAAGTACGGGGTAAAACACAACATTGGTACCCCGTACCACCCGCAAACTCAAGGGCAAGTGGATGTCTCCAATCGGGAGATTAAGAAGATCTTGGAGCGCACTGTGGCTTCCACGAGGAAGAATTGGAGTACCCTGCTACCAGATGCTTTGTGGGCATACAGGACGGCATATAAGACACCTATAGGCACTACGCCTTTTAGGTTGGCTTATGGTTGGGCCTGCCACTTACCGGTGGAATTGGAGCACAAAGCGCATTGGGCGTTGAGGAAGCTAAATTTGAGTTATGATGAAGCGGGAAAGAAAAGGTTGCTTGAGCTTAATGAACTTGATGAGCTGCAGATGAATGCATATGAAAGCTTGCGGATCTACAAGGAGCGCACAAAGTTGATTCACGATCGCCATATTCAGATGCACGTCTTCAAGAAATGAGATCGGGTACTTTTGTTCAACTCCAGGCTGAAGATGCACCCTGGGAAATTGAAATCTTGATGGAGTGGACCATTCACCGTGGAGGAGGTCAGGCCACATGGCACAATCATGGTGCGTTATGGTGAGACAACGTTCCTGGTCAACGGACAATGGTTGAAATTGTACTTTGGTGAATATTACACGAGGAAAGTGAATAAGGTCAAACTCATTGCACTTCCAGATGCATGATGAGCTTCATGTCGTCTAGCCTAAGACATTAAATAAGGACGCTTGTTGGGAGGCAACCCAACCATCGGTAGTTTAGTTTAGTTTCTTTCACATTTGTACTTTGATTTGATCTGAGTTTGTTTTTAGTGTAAAAAAGGTACCATGATCGTTTGCTTTATGTGCAGGACTGAGGCAGAATCGATACCATCGACCCTTGTGTCGATGGTATCGAGTTGGGTACAGGTTGGCGACTACAGAAATCGCTCTGCGTCGATACCATCGATGGCCTCGTCGATGGTATCGACACACCAGCAGGTTAATCACAAAGTCAAGGTCGATAGTATCGACATGCAAGTCGATACCATCGAGATCTCTGGAGATATTCAGAAGAAATCGTCTCAGTGAAGTCGATACCATCGACGGGCCTGTCGATGGTATCGACCCAGTTACAGGCAGAAAGTGGCGGTCGGGCCTCGCGAGGGTGTTACCCTAACCAGAGGTCGATACCATCGACCCGCGTCGATTGTATCGGCGCAACACGTCACCGATCCGCGAGAGAGAATCTATGGCGATCGCTGCACCGGGAGAGTCGATCTGTGGGATGAGTCGATACCATCGACACCTGTCGATCGTATCGATACGTCATCGATCCGGGCCCCCACATCCAGCCATCGACGACCGTCGATACCAGCAGCAGTACGGATTGTGCTAGGCGAGTCGATACCATCGACCCGCGTTGATGGTATCAACGATCACACAGCAGTGTCGGCGTCAGTTATATAAGGGAGGGTTTGTCATCATATGATGTCACACCTTTAGTGAGTTCTTCCTCTACTTGTGTCGTGTGTCTTCCAGAGCAATCTGAGCCCAGTGACGAGCACCACAGGAGCACGTTCTTCACCAAGAGGAGATTTCCTTCTCTGACCTGCACCGAGCTCCTTCTTCTATTTCTACTTCTTCTTCTATGACAATGGTGCATGTTGATGGTGTGTCCTCTTCCTGGGCGAATCCAATGGAGATCTCGGAGTTTGTTCCTTCACCGATCGCATCTATTCCGCGTCCGCGGATCATTCATCCTTCTGCGGAGGTCCGAAAGACTTATGAGGAGATCATGAAAAGGAAGATTGAGTCGACCTATTACGTCGATCGCGACATGATCCGTAACCTGGGGTTCGAGGCTAATCTGGCCTATGTGCTCAAGGGGCAAGCGAGACACACGAGCAGGATGCCCGATGAGTTGGAATACCATGCTGATGGTCAGCCGTTCTTCGGTGACTAGCCGACATACAAGGAGCTGGTGGTAGAATTCATGGCGTCGCTGGACATATGTGTCATGCCAAATGACGTCATCTCCATGGATCATGAGTGTATCAAGGGTCATGTTTATTTCCGGCTGTATAATAATGACTACAATCTCACCCTCCGGTAGTTCAATGAAATCTACAACTGGAACCATGGGCGAACTGACTACCGGAGGCTAGACAATCGGACGGATTACGACGCTATCTTTGTCGAGCTTGTGACCGTGCCGTCGGGCAAATCTGTGAGCTACCACAATGCGGCGGTAGTGGATTTCGAGCACCCGTTCATGCAGATTCTTCACCGCATGTTGTTCTCCACCCTGTTTGCTAGGGGTGATCTGTCCCTTAGCAAGTTTCAAGAGACAAACCTGTTTTTCTTGCATAAACTACTGAAAAGGCAAGAGTGCAATTGGGGAGCATTCTTCTTGCAGTGTGTGTTGGCGGTAAAGAGGAGTACACGGAAAGCTCCCATTCATTTTGGAGGGCTCATTACACCACTGGCCCACTATCTTGGGCTGAATTTCTCCCAATTGACTCCTCTCTCCAGCAGAAGCAAGGTCAATTTGCAGCATCTTCACCGCTCCAACCTCATTCTACTGCGTGATGGAATGGCGTATGCACACTGCCACGTTAATCATGCTTATCAGGAGTGTTCGCTTCCCGACCCTGTCTTCCACATCGAGGGTGCTCAGCATTTTCGATGGCCAGTTATCACTATTGATGATTCAGATGAAGACGGCGGTAACGATGACAACAACAATGATGACGACGAGGCTGAAGAGGAAGAGGAGGCCTACACTCCTCTTCGTGCATGAGTGGCACCTAGGAAGCGTCCTCTCATGCATCCAGGTGCATCTTCATCTTCGCAGCCTCTGCCACCACCACCGCCCTCGCAGCCAAGCGAGGATGTCTACTCAATGCAAGGAATGTATGTCATGTTGCAGGATATACAACAGACACAGCAGCACCACACCACAGTGTATACCGATGTTCAGGAGACGACGAACTGGTTACTTGACAATCAGGGGGCTATCTTTGAAAATGAGTGCCTCCTCCTCGACAACCAATAGCAGATTCATGACAAGTTGCATAGGATGGAGATGTAGCAGCAGCCCTTCTATGATCACTACTGGAGCCAGAACTACTTTGGGGGGTATCCACAACCTTCACCCATGCCCCAGTATGATCCTAGCTTTCAGGGGCAGTACCCATCCTGGGACCCCACGGCCCCACAATACCCGCCTCCGCCAGAAGAGTGATCGGTATCTCTGTTCCAACCTTTAAGATTGTTTTTTACTATGAGGCCATAGTCGAATTCAAGCTTGGGGGGTGTTGGAACAGCTCTATCCTTTAGTTTTCTTACTTTTTAGTTTTTATTGTTTTGTTTCTTGTCATTTAGTTTTTGCAATCTTAGTTTGTTTGTAGGATCCACACTCTATCTAGTGTAATTGTGGATGTCTTAAGTCATGTGTCATCTCATTTTCTTGTACATGGGAATTAAGGGAAAATTAAAAAATTGAGTGTTCGCAAGATTGTGTTGTTTAACTTTGAGCACATAACTTAAGAAAATGATTGGTTTTGTCAACTCTAAAATAGAAAGTCACAACTGTACATTCCTAATGATTCATGAAAAGTGGACGGAATTGGTTGTTTGAGCCTAAACTGACCAAATGATAATGAGACTTTAATTTGAAGTAAGAGAGAAAACCTCTTAATTACTACACAGGTCAGTAAGGAGGAACACATAATACTTTTCTAAGGTTCAGTCAATTAGTCTTGTGATCTTTCCACCTCATTGTTTTTCACAATCCACCATAAGAATTGGAAGTACTTTACGGTTTCAATCTTTTTGATTGCATCTCATGTAGATAGGTCTTGCATTGCAACCACTTTCATATGTTTTGCATGAGATTGAAAAAAAAAATTGAATAGTTATACATGCACATTATCTTTAGGTGTGTGTCATTTAGTTGCATTCATAATTTTTACGCATAGAGTACATCATGTATCTTATTTCTTCTCTAAGGGTGATTAACTTGTTCCATGCCTTCTAAATAATTCAAATATTTGAGCTATGTAGAAAAATTGAGCCCAACAAATTGTTCATTGTCATTGGTGGATATAAGGGCTGAAAAATAAAAAACAATATAGAAAAAAAATGAAAAAAAGAAAGAAAAAGAAAAAGTGTTGAGAAGCAAGTAGAATAAGAGGGAGAAAGGAACATAGTCTCACCTGCATTTTAAGATGAGTAAGTACATGATGTGGCTCAGTTAGATATTCCATCTCATCTTGAGAAGGAATGTAGTGCATGCATCATTCCACCCAATCATAAGCATTAGGGCATTTTCATGTGCAAATGCATCATTTAGGGCATTTTTGTTTTATGCATGTTGAAACCGTATAATGCTTCCATTTCTTCCATTAGCCACCCATTCCATCCACCTGTTGCTCGAATTGGTAGGCCACCGTGATTTTCTCCTCACATGTGAATATCAGGAGAACTGCTTCCATGTAGATGGTAGTTAGGGCGAGCAACGTAGAATAGAAGATCACAAGATGCACCAAGTCTGGACCGGTGAATTTTATTATGTTAACTGCCTTATATGATAGTGTTCATCAGTTTTGAGGTAGATATCTTTTATGGATGATTACTATCGCCTTTAGGGTAATTATCATTACATGGTTAGTGAGAGCCGGAATGTGAATGTCCGGTGGGGATCATATGGTAATGTTTGTTGTGATGATCTGCTCTTTAGTTGACCCTAGAAATTCTATTCTAAGGTTTTGTTGCTCGAGGGAGAACAATGTTCAAGCTTAGGGGAGTTTGATGCGATGATTTTGAGCCACATTTATAGACATATTTTACTTGTATTTTATGCATTTATTAGTCATTTTGGTGATTAATATGGCATAATTCATCTACTTTGGTCTATGATCCTTCTCTATGTCAAATCTCCCTTATTTCAGTATTTTGAGTACAAATTATTACAAGAATATGTTTTGTTTCGGATTATGTGGTTTCGTGTTGTAATTTCAGGAAAAAACAAGTATCTGCTATTGTCGATACCATCGAAAGTGGTCAATACCATCGACACGACCACAGGTTGCCAGCCATAAGGAGTAGAGCAAACTCGATACTAGCGATAGGAGATTCGATGGTATCGATGTACCATCAGGTTTCTGACGAGGAGAGACTCGATACTATCGATGCAAATGTCGATACTATCGATAGGTGGAGCTACAGCGACACAAAAGGAAAAAAACTGACGCCTAAGGGTGTCGATACCATCGACCCTCATCGATGGTATCGAGCTAGCATCAGGCGCATCAACGAAAAGAAAGAAGAATTGTTGGCACCGCACAAGGTCGATACCATCGACCTGTGTCGATGGTATCGACACCGTCATATACAAGTTTGCTTCAGATCGATCCAAATCTGACGGCTGTGATATTTTTGGTGACCTAACTCGATGATTATACCTAATGACGGTGACCAAGAGCAAGGGAGCACGTCATTAGCCGTTGCACACGTCTCGAGAAGGTGTGGAGAGAAGGACGGAGCCCAGAAGCATGCCCCAGTCATTCCGGACACCGAAGAAGACATTTTCCACCGCCAAAAGGCCGAAGATCGTGTGTTCTACGCCAAGGACCGATTGGATCTTCTCCGTTCAGGGGTTTCACCACTCAATCACGTTTTTCTCCATGTTTCCCCTTTTCTCTACCATGTTTTGCTCTGAGATGAACATGCGGGGATAATCCCCTTTATCTTTAGGACTGGGAGTAGCCCAGGGAAGCATTGTATGACATTTTTATCATAGTAATTCATCTTTTATCTCTTAAATTTGTGGTATAAATTCGTTTTCTCAATTATATTGTTATGCTTGATCACCATAATAATAACCTAATGCCATTAATTACTTTGAAACAAGAATTAACGGTTGAAAAGAGATGAATTTCACATTAATTGACAAATCCCTTGAACAAGGTGGTGTAAGGTTAATGGTGGATACCGAGAGATCGAGTTTAATGCGCCTAGTTTAGGGTATAGGTTACTACGACGGTGGAACCGACCTAGACATAGGTAGTGAATTGTACCACGACAGTGGGCAATTCTGATTTCAGGCCACTACCTAGATAGAGAGATAAATATGAGTGACTATATAGAACTTCATACAATGAAAACACACAGTGAAATCGCAATCCTAAAGATCTCATCTTGAATTGATTAAACTAAACATTTAATCGATTTCTTTGTTTTGTTTTATTTTATTTTCTTTTAATTTACAACAACTTTCAACTTATTAATCGGTCTAGATGATTGCGAGTAGTTAGTAGTAGTCTCCAATAATTCAGTGTCCCTGAGTTCGACTCGGACCTCACAAGGGTCTATATTACATTGACGCGTACACTTGCGTTCGACGCACGGAAAAATCGTGTTATACCACTTGTTGGATCTAGGATGGGTGATTTGCCATAGAGGGGGGTGAATAGACCTAAATGCACTTAAACAAAATTCATTAGACCTTCAATATATTACATAAGATAGGGTTGCTAATATAGGAAATTTGATGTGCAACGAAACATACAAACCAAGGATGAGAGACATAAAACATGCACTAATTAACAAGCTATGTAGAGTGGCTCCATACTTCAAACTAGAAGTATGTCAGTACACTACCTAGAGAGGTCAACTTCTAGGATTTCTTAATCATTCCACTCTTATATTCATCATAAGACATACAAAATATGGACTTTCAAAGGACGTACCTACCCAATCCAAGAGTCTTCAACTTACTAAAGGACTTACCTGCTTTGCAAGGAGTCTTCTACCTACACTAAGGACTTACCCACTCTTACACAAGCCTTTCATCTTGAAGGACTTACCCAGTCTTCTTGTATTTTTAGCCTTTGAGTTCTCCTTCATCAAGGAGAAGCTTTCGTCAAGGACTTACCCACTTGAGTAAGGAGTCTTATGCCTTCGCCAAGGGATTATCCACTCTTTCTCCAAGTCTTCGACCTTGCCTTCTTCTTCACCAAGGGACTCCTTCCCTGGATATTTTTCACCTCTCTTAGAAAAGAGAGAGAACCTTCATCTTCATGGTTGAATCAGATATTGGGAGGTGGTGGAAGTGAGATCCTCACAAGATATACATGTAGGACTAGCTCCCTTAAAAATCTCCTACTCATTCTAATAGATGTAGCAACTGATTAAGTTTTGAGAGAGAGAGAGAGGAGACTATAGGATGCACTGACTTATATAATAGGGACATTCATAGTTCTTAGCTAACTATGGGATGAAGCTCAAGGGGTCCTATTTACAGTTGAGGATGCCTAGAAGCCTTTGGGAACACTTAAGGATGAATTCTTCCTATTTGGGGTGTTGCAATGGATATTTTTTCGAGTTTTTCAACACTCTAATGGTTAGAAACACTTTTATGCACTTTCATGTACAATGCGATCGGTCGAGTTTACTTTTGTGAAACTCAACTGAATGCACTATTCGACAAAGCAAATTTGAACAATCGGTCGAGTTTATCCTGGATGAAACTCAAACAATCACTTAAATCAGTTTTGTCTAATACAAGGACTGGTCGAGTTATGTGAGTGGTAAACTCAACTAAATGATGACATTCTCAAAATCCATCAAGGGATCGGTCGAGTTTGTAACTCAACTAAATAACAGCCTATAATGAATTTTGAAAAATGTCATTAATGTGCTTAAATATTCTATTTAAGTACTGCTAATTTTTTGTAAGTTTAATTACAAGTCATACAATCATTACAAGTTATTTACAACATGATTCTAAATGACTTACATCATATTCTATGAAAGTGGACTTGCATTGATTTTAACTTGTCAATTCTCCAAAAATCTCATAAGGCCATTTCTGCATAAAACACTAGTCTTGCATCAAAATCTGACACTGGAACAAAATCTGCATAAATTCTAAGGATGCTCCAATTTCTACATACAATGTAGCTCTATATATTCTACATCAAAATGCTATGCAAGCAACTCAAGATAGTAGATATGCTAGTTAAGGAACAAGCTTGAGTAAGGAAGAAACAAGATACAAGCACAACATTTAGTTAAATACCACTTGATGAAAAGATAACCAAGGCTATAACTACATGTATGTGAACTACTAGTAGATGATATCACAAATTAGGACTACTAATAGTGTCTAGATCATAGCAAAAGATACATAAGTTAAATAACAGGCTATGAGTAGATGTAGAGAAATATCCATACAAAGGAATGGGCAAGTTAAGAAGCATGCATGGATATTATTCACTGGAATATATGCATGATTACCAAAAGATGAATATCACTAAGAACCTCAAGGTTGTGTCAAAACAAGATATACAACTATATAGATGTACCAAGTTTGAGCACATTGGAAGCAATATAAGACACAACCAAGAGATCTAAAGAGATTGTCATCAAAACTTGCATAACAACTCAAGACAAGTAATTGCAAGATGTAAGAATACCACTAGTGGGACATCAAATTATAGCAATTAGAAAGATAGAGTTGTAAGAAAGATAGGTGATTTAAAGTATGGAAATATGCATATATAAAGGTACCAAGAGAGTGCCCAATAATAAGGCCATTGATTGATAAAATCTAGTTGGGAGGGAAATTCTCATTTCAAAAAGCCAATTGTATATTATGTGCATAGTGTTGTCAGTTGATTTTTTTAGTTGAACTTATCGATCGACATCACTTGTGGGCAACACCCATTGGTGTCTATCTGTCAAGTTTTTATCAGGATGAACTCGACCGAACTTACTGTCAAAAACCACATATATTTATAAAAACATATATACAGGTATGATACAAATATAAACCCTATCCAAGCATGTGTGGGCAAGTTCATCATGCAATATGAAAGCATTAGAGGTAGTTTTTGAGCAAGAAAGTGATGAGAATCACAATATACCAATTTTGACTCAAAAACCACATGCATGGTAAACACTAACTTGGCTAAGACACACTATGATCGGATATGAGCAAGAATAACATTACCTCAGTGCTTACCATTGATTTTCCACCGTTTCCCACCCCCTACACATTTCACCTTTCTTCCTTTATGTGGATTGAGAAGTCAATTCACAATTCATAGCTCATGTCAATCCTTCGACAAGATACCTACAAGAAGAAAATGAAATGGTCCCCAATCATGTTTTTGGCTCCAGAGAATTTAGCATAGCAACCCAAATCCTGTTGCTCTTGGGTGCTTTCCTAAAAGGGAAACAAGTAGAAAAAATCATAATAGTTGCATGTTCCCATAGCCTTAGAACTAGAGGATTCTCCATGAAAGATTGGAGGTCCTTTACCTTTATTGTTCCTTTGGCTACCATCATACCCCAAACCATGTCTACCAATTTGTTTCATATTATGGTGTAGGATACCATTAAGGTTCTTTTTACCAACTAAGAATCTTTGCAAATAGGATCTCAAACTATGATTATCATGCATAAGATAAGAAATAGTAGAAGACAAATTATTGATATTATCTCTAGCATGCAAAAGATTATTTTCTAAGAAAAGAGCTTTGGTTAAAAAAGAATCTCTATCAATGCAAAGAGAAGCAACACTATTCTCTCTACTAGTACAACTAGAACAAGATTCAAGCACATTGATTTCGGCAAGCAAGGAAGCATTTTCATTTACAAACATAGCAATCTTAGAACGATAGATCAAATTGTCAGATTCTAAACCTAGAAAAGCCAAATATTTTTTCTTTTTTCAAATTTAAGAACATTAATATCAAGCATTAGAGAATCCAAAATGTTGATATGCTCTACTTTAGAACTTGGCAAAAGAATTTGAGATCTAATATGGTCAAGCAAGCTATCATTTTCAAGTTTAAGAAAATATAATTGACTTAGATAAGCATTGTTTTCATCAAGCAAGCAAATATTAGCATGTTCAAGATCATTTATTTCTACATGCAAATCATCAACAATTCTAGAGATCTTTTTATTTTTCTTCTTAGAAGACTTAAGAGAGGCACGAGTAGCATGAATAATATGAATCAAAAAGTCTTTATCTAAAGTGTTTATATTAACCTCATTTGAGTCTTCACTTCTTGATGCCATAAGAGAAAAATAAAATTCTCCTTCATCTCTAGAGTTTGACTTAGATCCTCTACTTGATTATTCACTTGAGCTTGAGTTGGAGGAGTCACTTGAGCTTTTGTGCCATATCTCCTTCTTTATGTGCTTCTCTTCACTTATCTTGGTGATGGTGATTCTTTTTGCCATGTGGGTAATCTTCCTTGAAATGACCCTTCCTTCCACCCTTGAAGCACCTTGTAGAGGAGGAACACTTTCCTTCGTAGAGTCTACTCTTGGATTAGATGGCATCTTCTTCAACTTGTTAGGATGGCTAATCTTGACAACAATAGCTTCAATGTGTGCTTTGATTTCATCCTTCTTCATTTTCTTGAGCTCTTTCTCTTCTTTTCTTTCTATTTCATCTTT
The DNA here is from genome assembly GCA_963693085.1 of Alisma plantago-aquatica. Lineage (NCBI taxonomy): Eukaryota > Viridiplantae > Streptophyta > Magnoliopsida > Alismatales > Alismataceae > Alisma > Alisma plantago-aquatica. Next base: position 631,344,909 of record OY856411.1, read on the forward strand.
CATGTCAAGTTTGGCTTCATGGGCTTGTAGATTTCCTATGAGCTCTTCAGTAGGGATCTCACCAAGAGACTTTACTTCTTCAATGGAGGTCACCCTGAGTTCCTATCTTTTGGGAAGACTTCTAAGGATCTTTGAGTTGATCTCTCATCTAGCCATAGGATGACCTAGGATGGAAAGACCATTTATAATGGTGTTGAGTCTTGAGTAAACATATACCACCCTTTCCATCTTCCCCATATTGAAGTTTTAAAGAAGCCCTTTGAACATGTAGACTTTGCTTTCCTTCACTTGGGTGGTCCCTTCATAAGTGATGCATAGTTTTCTCCATACTTCATAGGTTGTATCACAAGAGGAAATCTAGTTGACCTATGTGGGGGTCATGGAGGCATAGAGAATGTTGATGGATCTTGCATTCAAGGTTGGTTTCTTAAAGGTAGCTTCATCCCATTATTCTGTCTTTATCTCCGATAGCTTGTATAGACAGTTAATCATTTGCCATAGCTCAAGATGTGATCCTTGGATGTAGAATTGTAGCCTTCTTTTCCAATAGAGGAAATTTCTCCCATCAAAGATTGGAATGTTTAAGAGGTACCTCCCACTTTGATAGTCGCACATCCTCTCCTACTTTTGAAAGTATGATTAGAGAAGACTCACTCTGATACCACTTGTTGGATCTAGGATGGGAAATTTTCTCTAGAGGTAAAGGGTGAATAGAGTTGAATGGACTTAATAAAAATTCATTAGACCTTCAAGATATTTTATAAGATAAGGTTTCTATTATTGAAAAGATTGATGTGCAACTAAACATGCATAACAAGGATGAGAGAGAATAAACATGCACCAATTAACAAGTAATTTAGAGTGGTTTCATACTTCAAAATAAAAGTTTGTTAGTCCACTACCTAGAGAGTTCAATCTCTAGGATTTCTTAACCATTACACTCTTATATTCATCATAAGACATACAATACATGACCTTCCAAAGGACTTACCTACCCAAGCCAAGAGTCTACAACCTACCCAAGGACTTACCCACTTTGCAAGGAGTCTGATACCTACACCAAGGACTTACCCACTCTTGCACAAGTATTCAGCCTTGAAGGAATTACTCACTCTTATTGAATTTTTAGCCTTTGACTTCACCTTCACCAAGTAGAAGCTTTCTCCCGGGACTTACCCACTAGAGCAAGGAGTCTTTTTCCTTCACCAAGGGCTTACCCACTCTTACTCTAAGTCTTCTCCTTGCCTTCTTCTTTACCAAGGGACTCCTTCCCTTGTTATTTTTCACCTCTCTTAGCCAAGAGAGAGAATCTTTACCTTCATGGTTGAATAAAAAATTGGGAGGTGGTGGAAGTGAGAGCCTCATAAGATATACATGTAGGACTAAAACCCTTAGAATTCCCCTACTCATTCTAATAGTTGTAGCAAGTGACTAATTTTAGAGAGAGAAAGAGGAGGTTGTAGGATGCACTCAACCATAGGATAGGAAACTTCATAGTGCTTGACTAACCATGGTATAAAACCCGAGTGGTCCTATTTATAGTTGAGGATGCCTAGAAGCCTTTGGGAACACTTAAGGATGAATTATAGCCATTTGGGGTGTTGCAACGGATATTTTTTTGAGTTTTTCAACACTCCAATGGTTTGAAATACTTTTATGTGCTTTCACGTACAGTGTGATCGATCAAGTTTACTTTTTTGAAACTCGACTGAATGCACTATTTGAGAAAGAAGATTTGAATAGTCGACCGAGTTTATCCTAGATGAAACTCGGCTGATCACTTAATTGAGTTTTTATAGTGTAGGGATCGATCGAGTTATGTGGGTGGTAAATGCGACCGAACCATGACGTTCTTAAAATCCATCAAGGGATCAGTCGAGTTTGTAACTCGACCGAATAACAGCCTGTAATAAATTTTGAAAAATGTCAATAAAGTTCTTAAATTTTCTATTTTAGTGATCCCAATTTTTTTTAAGTTTAATTACAAGTCATACAATCATTACAAGTGATTTAAAACTTGACTCTAATAGATTTACATCATATTCCACAAAAGTGCACTTCCATTGATTTTGACTTATCTTTTCTCTAAAAAGCTCAAAAGGTCATTTCTACATAAAAAACACTAGTCTTGCATCAAAATCTGAGACTGGAGTAAAATCTACATAAATTCAATGGATGATCCAATTTCTACATACAATGTATCTCTATATATTATGCATCACAATGCTATGAAGCAACTCAAGATAGTATATATGCAAGTTAAGGAACAAGTTTGAGTAAGAAAAAAATAGGATACAAGCATAGCATTTAGTTAAATACTTCTTGATGAAAATATAAAAAAAGCTAGAACTACATGTATATGAATGACTAGTAGATGATATTACAAGTTAGGATTACTAATAGGGTCAAGATCATAGCAAAAGATACACAAATTAAAGAACAAGCTATGATTAAATGCATAGAAATATCCATAGAAAGGAATGAGCAAGTTACCAAGCATGAATGGATATTATTCACTAGCATATATGAATCATTATCAAAAGATGAATATCACTACAAACCTCAAGGTTGTGTCAAAACAAGATATACAACTATATAGATGTAGCAAGTTTGAGCACAACGAAATCAATTTAACACACAACCAAGAGATCCAAATAGATCATCATCAAAAGTTGCATAACAATTCAAGACAAGTAATTGCAAGATATAGGAATACCACTAGTGGGATATCAAATTATAGAAATTAGAAAGATAGATTTGTAAGAAAGACAAGAAATTTAAATCATGGAAATATGCATATATAAAGGTACCAAGAGAGAGCCAAAGAATAAGGCCATTGATTGAGAAAATCTAGTTAGGCGGGAAATTCTCATTTCAAAAAGCCAGTTGTATATTCTGTGCATAGTGTTGCCAGTCGAGTTTCTTGGTTGAACTTCTCATCCAACAGTAGTTCTTGGAAATACTAGTTGGTGCCTATCGGTCGAGTTTCTATTAGGACAACCTCGACCAAACCTATTGTCAAAAAGCACATATATTTATGAAAACATATATAGAGGCATGATACTAATACAAACCCTATACAAGCATGTGTAGGCGAGTTAGTCATGCAATATGAAGGCATTAGAAGTAGTTTTTTAGCACGAAAGTGATAAGAATCACAATATACCAATTTTGACTCAAAAACCACATGCATGGTGCACACTTACTCGACAAAGACATACTATGATCGGATATGAGCACGAATAACATTACCTATGTGTTTACCATTGATTTTCCACCTATTGACACCCCCTACACATCTCACCTTTCTTCCTTTATGTGGATTCAGAAGTCAATTCACAACTCAATATATCATGTCAATCCTTTAGCAAGATACATACAAGAAGAAAGATGAAATGGTCCCCAATCATGTTTTTGGCTCCGGATGGGTTAGCATAGCAACCTAAATCCTATTTCTCTTGGGTGCTTTCCTAAAAAGACAACAAGTAGATTAATGGCCAAAAACTTTACTATAGTTGCATGTGTCCATAGCCTTGGAACTAGACGTTTCTCCATGCATGAAAAATTGGAGGTCTTATACCTTTCTTGTTCCTTTGGCTACCATCATACCGCAAACCATGTCTACCAATTTGTTTAGTATTATAGTGTAGGATATCATTCAGGTTCTTTTTACCAACTAAGAATCTTTGCAAAGAGGATCTCAAACTATGATTATCATGCATAAGAGAAGAAATCGTAGAAGACAAATTATTGATATAATCTCTAGCATGCAAAAGATCATTTTTTAAGCAAAGATATGTGGTCAAAAAAGAATCTCTATCAATGCTAAGAGAAGCAAAACTATTCTCTCTACTGGTAGAACAAGAGAAAGATTCAAGCACATTGTTTTCGGCAAGCAAGGAAGCATTGTCATTTTCAAACATAGCAATCTTAGAATGATAGATCATATTTTAAGATTCTAAAACTATAAAAGTTAAATATTTGTTCTTGTTTTCATATTTAATAACATCAATACCAAGCATGAGAGAATCCACAATGTTACTATGATCTACATTAGAACTAGGCAAAAGATATTGAGCTTCTAGAAATCTAATCTTGTCAAGCAATCTATCATTTTCAAGTTTAAAAGAATCTACTTGACTAAGATAAGCATTTTTTTCATCAAGTAATCAAATACTAACATGTTCAAGATTATCTATTTCTACATGCAAATCACCAACAATTCTAGCAACTTTTTTCTTTTTCTTTTTAAAAGACTTAAGAGAGGCATGAGTAGCATGAATAATATCAATCAAAGAGTCTTTATCTAAAGAGTTTTGATTAACCTCATTTGAGTCTTCACTTGTTGATGGCATAAGAGAAAAATTACATTCTCCTTCATCACTAGAGCTTGAGCTAGATCCCCCACTTGATTACTCACTTGAGCTTGAGTTGGAGGATTCACTTGAGTTTTTGTTCCATTTCTCCTTCTTTTTGTGCTTCTCTTTATGATGGTGATTCTTTTTGCCTTATGGGAAATCTTCCTTGAAGTGACCCTTCATTACACACTTGAAGCACCTTATAGAGGAGTAAGACTTGCCTTCATAGAGTCTACTCTTGAAGTACATGACATCTTTCTCAACTTGTGAGGATGGAGAAGCTTGATTGACAATAGCTTCAATGTGTGATTTGATTTCAGCCTTCTTCATTCTCTTGAGCTCTTTCTCTTCTTCTCTTTATACTTCATCTTTCTTGTCAAGTTTGGCTTCTAGGGATTTCATATTTCCTATGATCTCTTCAGTGGGGATCTCACCAAGAGACTTTACTTCTTCAATGGAGGTCACCTTGGGTTCCCATCTTTTGAGAAGACTTCTAAGGATCTTTGAGTTGATCTCTCATCTAGCCATAGGATGACCTAGGATGGCAAGACCATTTACAATGGTGTTGAGTCTTGAGTAAACATTTTCCACCCATTCCATCTTCCCCATCTTGAAGTTTTCAAGAAGCCCGTTGATCATGTAGACTTTGCTTTCATGCACTTGGGTGGTCCCTTCAAAAGTGATGCATAGTTTTCTCATAAGAAGAAATTTAGTTGAACTCAGTGGGGGTCATGAGGCATTGATAATGTTGATGGATCTTGCATTCAAGGTTGGTTTTTTCAAGTTAGCTTCATCCCATTGTTATATCTTTGTCTCTGATAGCGTGTATGGACGGTCGATCATTTGCCATAGCTCAAGAATTGATCCTTTGATGTAAAATTGTAGCCTTCTTTTCCAATAGAGGAAATTGCTCCCATCAAAAACTAGAATGTTGATGATGTACCTCCCACCTTGATAGTTTCCCATCCTCTCCTACTTGTGGAAGTATGCTTAGCGAAGACCCTCTCTGATACCACTTGTTGGATCTAGGATGGTCGATTCTCCCTAGAGGGGGATGAATAGACCTGAATACACTTAAACCAAATTCATTAGACCTTTAAGACATTTCATAAGGTAAGGTTGGTAATATGGGAAATTTGATGTGTAACTAAACAAACATAGAAAGGATGAGAAATATTAAACATGCACTAGTTAACAAGCTATGTAGAGTAGTTCCATACTTCAAACTACAAGTATGCTAGTCCACTACCTAGAGAGGTCAACCTCTAGGATTCCTTAACCATTACACTCATATTCATCATAAGAAATACAATACATGACCTTCCAAAAGACTTACCTACCCAAGACAAGAGTCTTCAACCTACCCAAGGACTTACCCACTTTGCAAGGAGTCTTTTGTCTACACCAAGGACTTACCCATTCTTGCACAAGTCTTCAACCTTGAAGGAATTATCCACTCTTCTTGAATTTTCAGTATGACTTCACCTTCTCCAAGAAGAAGCTTTCACCAATAACCTACACACTTGAGCAAGGAGTCTTATTCCTTCACAAAGGGATTACCCACTCTTGCTCCAAGTCTTCGACTTGTCCTTCTTCACTAAGGGACTCATTCCCTTGTTATTCTTCACCTCTCTTAGCTAAGAGAGAGAATCTTCGTATTCATGGTTGAATTAGAGAATGGGAGGTGGTGGAAGTGAGAGCCTCACAATATATACATGTAGGAATAGCTCTCTAACAAATCTCCTACTCATTCTAATGGATGTAGCAAGTGACTAACTTTAGAGAGAGAGGCAGTTTTAGGATGCACTCAACTAGAGAATTGGGAACTTCATAGTGCTTGGTTAACCATGGGATGAAACCCAAGGGGTACTATTTATAGTTTTGGATGGCTAGAGGCCTTTGGGAACACTTAAGGACAAATTCTTGTCATTTAGGGTGTTGTAATGGATATTTTTTTGAGTTTTTCAACACTCCAACGGTTAGAAACACTTTTCTACACTTTCATGTACACTGCAACTGGTTGAGTTTACTTTTGTGAAACTCTACCGAATGCACTATTCGACAAAGAAGATTTGAACAATCAGTCGAGGATAAACCGATCACTTAAATTAGTTTTGTCTAGTGTAGGGATCAGTTGAATTTTATGAGTGGTAAACTCGACTAAACCATGACATCCTCAAAATCCATCAAGGGATTGATTCGTTTGTAACTCGACCTAATAACAACCTGTAATGAATCTTAAAAAATGACATTAAAGTGCTTAAATATTCGATTTAAGTGTTGTTGGTTTTTTCTAAGATTAATTACAAGTCATAAAATCATTACAAGTGATTTACAACATGATTCTAATGGATTTACATCATATTCCACAAAAATGCACTTGCATTGATTATGACTTCTCTTTTCTCCAAAAAGCTCAAAAGGTTGTTTCTACATTAAAAAAAACACTATTCTTGCTTCAAAATCTGACACTAGAGAAAGATCTACATAAATTATGGATACTCCAATTTCTACATGCAATGTAGCTCTATATATTCTGCATCACAATGCTATGAAAACAACTCAAGATAGTAGATATGCAAGTTGAGGAACAAGCTTGAGTTAGAAAGAAACAAGATGCAAGCATAGCATTTAGTTAAATACCACTTGATGAAAATATAAACAAGGCTAGAACTACATGTATATGAACTACTAGTAGATGATATCACAAGTTAGGACTACTAGTAGGGTCTAGATCATAGTAAAAGATAGACAAGTCAAAGAGCAATCTATGAGTAGATGTAGAGAAATATTCTAACAAAGGAATGAGAAAGTCAACAAGCATGAATGGATATTATTCACTAGCATATATACATCATTATCAAAAGATGAATATCACTAAGAACCTCAAGGTTGTGTCAAAGCAAGATATACAACTATATAGATGTAGCAAGTTTGAGCACAATGGAAGTAATTTAAGACACAACCAAGAGATTCAAAGAGATCATCATCAAAACTTGCATAACAACTCAAGACAAGTAATTGCAAGATATAGGAATACCACTAGTGGGATATCAAATTACAGCTATTAGAAAGATAGAGTTGTAAGCAACATAGGGAATTTAAAGTATGGCAATATGTGTATATAAAGGTACCAAGAGAGTGTCAAAGAATAACACCATTGATTGAGAAAATATAGTTGGGATGGAAATTCTCGTTTCAATATGCCAACTGTATATTCTATGCACAATGTTGTCTGTCAAGTTTCTGGGTTGAACTTCTCGACTAGAAGCAGTTGTAGGCAAGACCCATTGGTGCCTATTGGTCGAGTTTCTATCAGGACAAACTCTACTGAACATGTTGTCAAAAAGTAGATATATTATGAAAACATATATAGAGGCATGTTGCATATTTAAACCCTATCCAAGCATGTGTAGGAAAGTTATTCATGTAATATGAAAGCATTAGAAGTAGTTTTTGAGATAGAAAGTGATGAGAATCACAATATACCAATTTTGACTCAAAAACTACATGCATGGTGCACACTAACTTTAAAAAGACACACTATGATCGGATATTATAAAGAATAAAATTACATCTATACTTACCAATGATTTTCCACCTATTTCCACCCCCTACACATCTCACCTCTCTTCCTTTATGTGGATTGAGAAGTCAATTCATAATTCGATAGCTCACGTCAATCCTTTAGCAAGATACCTACAAGAAGAAAGATGAAATGGTCCTCAATCATGTTTTTGGGTCTGGATGGGTTAGCATAGCAACCCAAATCCTATTGCTCTTGGGTGCTTTCCTAAAATGACAACAAATAGAACAATGGTCGAAAACATTACAATAGTTGCAAGTGCCCATAGCCTTAGAACTCTAGGATTCTCCATGAAAGATTGGAGATCATTTACCTTTTTTGTTCCTTTGGCTACCATCATTCCCCAAATTATCTCTACCAATTTGTTTAGTAGCATGGTGTATGATATCATTAAGGTTCTTTATACCAACTAAGAATATTTGTAAAGAACATCCCAAACTATGATTATCATGCATAAGAGAAGAGATAGTAGAAGACAAATTATTGATATTATCTCTAGCATGCAAAAGATCATTTTCTAAGCAAAGAGCTTTGCTCAACAAAGAATCTCTATCAATGTGAAGAGCACCAACACTATTCTCTCTACTAATAGAACTGGAACAAGATTCAAACACATTGATTTCGGCAAGCAAGGAAGCATTTTCATTTAAAAGCATAGCAATGTTAGAACAATAGATCCTATTTTTAGATTCTAAACCTTGCAAAGACAAATCTTTGTTCTTGTTTTTAGATTTAAGAACATTATTATCAAGCATGAGAGAATCCACAATGTTACTATAATCTACATTAGAACTAGGCAAAAGCAGTTGAGCTTCTAGGCATCTTGTCTTGAAACATATTTTTCTTGATCATCCCTTTTTTATGCTCTTATTTTGAACTTTCTAAAGTAGTGCCTAGTGTTGGTATGTATGCCCAGAGAGCCAATCATATGATGATTGGGATGAGGCATGAGATACATGATTTGATAATCAATAACAAAAGGCAAGCTTCCAATTTATTATGTTTAGTTCAATTATGAGATATGATGGAACACTATAAATGTCAAGATAATAATATTACTCAATGATGTATGTCTTCAAGTATTAGCATTGTCAAAATGAGATCATACAGATGTTAAGAGTACATATACATATTCTCATTATGTCCTTGATAGGTTGTTATTGTGGAAGGTTGATAAAACCTATAACACATAAGATCAGAGTGTGGGTCGGTTGATGACGCAATCTCATGAGTCATGATATGGCTATATCAAACCAAGCACACAGATACATGTTAGAGAAAAGTGTATCAGACAGACCCACCATGAGACTGACACATGGAAGCCATCATCATGGAAGTCATAGTTAGCTCTGATAATTATGGTGGTGGTTGTGGTTCTTAGACTTGAAATAACTGCACCCATCATATGTTGTTGGATACACTTTGACATCATCAAATGTAGTCCAGAAACATGGACTGATATAAAGGTGATGATTGGGTGACTTTGACACATGGGGAACTATGGTGAGTAATAGATATGGGATTTGTCCCTCCTACAGGAGTATGATATCCAAGGCCTCTTGATTAGCGAGACTGAGAAAAGTATGGCCATACACATGTGAGTCAATATGTGATATTGAGCTTACATATATCTAATGCAGTCTTCTCTGGTTCAAGGAACAAGATTGAATAATAATGGTGATGACTTCTCCATACCTCTAGTTCAATCTGGATATTAGTGACAAAGGAACTATACAAACACTGTAACATCATACATAGATTGTAGGTTGAAGTTGCCCCCCAACTTTCCATTCACTTGGGTAGCAATGATGTGTGACTAGGAACCACTCTTTGCTCATGATGTCATAAGTTGTTATGGACATTCACTTCCAATGTGATATGGGACCTATAGGGTCACACACATAGAAACTCACTTAGAACAGGAGTTGAGATCTTTAATGACAATTGAATTAAGTATGAAAGTTTTTAGGTACTCAATTCACGCAATATATTGACGGATTGGCTGACTGAACTGTCAAACGACCATCTCACTGGATGAGATAGTCGTTTGGGAAGTCAGACGGATGTCTCAAGTGTTGAGATAGTTGTTTGGGCTGTCAGGAAGATCAGAAATTGAATTGGCTTAGTTATGCCCTATGAACCGACTGGTTCAAATTGTTGAACTGATCGGCTCAACTCGAACTTGATAGATGGCCATCTGGGTGAGTGAGACGAGTGTCTCACTTGTGTGAAATGGCCCAGTTGGGACGAACGAAGGTTCAGGAATTTTCCCAAAATAGTTTCAATTACACATACTTGGGGTGCAAGTAAATTAATGTATGCCATTAATTAGGAAATGATTTGCCAATTCATATTTGACTGGGAAAGTGCAAAACAAAAATCTCACGTTCCAGATGACCGTTTCACTTATCGAAATGACCATCTTGCATGAGAGATGACTGTCTCACTTGGCAGGATGACTATTTTGTGGCATGCAGGTTGTGAAACTTCTAGAAAAGTTTTGAAAATTCAAGACCTACTTTTCCTTTCCACTCTCGCTTTAGTCCTGCATTGGTTGGGGACTAGGAACCCTGACCCTAACCCCTCTTATATATAGAGGGGTACTTGGGACATCCCAGAGCACAACTACTACAAACAAAATTGATAATCAGTTGCTCTGACAATTGTTGTCCTCTCTGGTTGTGGTAACCACGAGAGCCCAGGAAAGTCCTACCCGACTAGGTAGGGATAGTCATGGGAGAGAAACAAATGAGGATCTTTGTTGTGGGAGAGCATGTTGGTGACTAGTATACCAACAGAAGGGACAACTCCTTCCTATCCATTTTTGTCAAACAACAGGAATTCTAGTTGGTCTGTGTGGGCTACTCTAGAGGTAGAGTTTGTTGATTGTTGTTGGGAGAGTAACGTCAACTCACAGCCTGTGGCGACATCTAAGGATCTACTGCAGCAGTTGTCTAAGTCTGCTATCCATAGAGGAGTAGTTAGATGAGTCTGAGTGTGATTAGGAGCTACGCTACCACTATCTAAGATAGAGTGCGGATATACATCGATGAAGATTGTCACCGGACTTGTTCTAGGACCAAGTATATCTTTGTAAAACCATCCTTCTTATTGCATAGTTATTGATGTGGTCTGTTGGTTAATGGGAAATATGTCAGTAAAATTTTTGTTTCTACTTCCTACCTGATGTTGTATTTCCCTACAGTGGTATCATAGCTACATCAATTAATTATGTTTTAGAATAATCAATATGATTGGATTTTTGGTTTTACCGTGTTTATTTATTACATGTGATGCAAATATTTAAAATGGTTGATGTGCACGCCCATCTAAATCACCACTTAAAAACCCAAACATATATATATGTGCAATTTACACATGTCACCAGAAAATCAATTTTGATGGCGGATGTAAAGCATGATTATGTAGAAAACCCCAGATATGTGTGTGCATGGTTGTGGTTATTATTCAAGTTGTTTATCGATCTGCGTACCAAGCCTCCCTCTCCTTTCCACTTGTAAATTAATGTTCTTCTTCCTATTTCCCCTTGAATGTAACTCAAAATTTTCCCATTAACAATGTAATAAGAAATAGGATAGTTTTAATTTATGTTTCAACGTGAGATGACGATCTACACAAGATGAAACGACCGGCTCATGAGACGACATGATCGACTGGAGGACCAAGGAAGCTAGATGATAGGAGGTTGAACCAATCGACTAGTGGCCCAACTGACTGCCTAGAGGTGTCCAGACGCTACTTGGGCCTGAGAATCAGACAAACATTTTAGAAGAGCTCACCCGAGCAACCAGGAGGCGAGCGGACCGGTTCAAGAGTTGAACTGATCAACCTAGATTGGTTCAACCATAGATCTTCACCAATAATAGGTTGCATATGATGTCGACTATAGGTGGTAGTAATTCCATGTGGCTCCTAGGAATTACATTAGTATGGCCATAACCATCGCTTGTGTGTTTTATTTATTGCATGTTCTCATTTGTAGTTATAGCATGTATATGATACATACTAAATATATGGTGATTGGATAAACTATATGTATTTATACAAACTCCTTCAGACATGGATCAGATTGTAATCCTGGTAGACTATGGGGATTTTTGCCTTATTCACGACTCTCCTGGTAGCTGCTTCATAGTTGTTTGTGGAAATGCCTGTGTCAACCTATCTGTTTTGTTTTATGTGTAATGAGTTGAGCTCTCTACATTTCTGGTGGCCTTAAACATGGATGAGATTGTAATCCCTGTTGGTGGTATTTCAAACTCCTTCTCTGATATTCTCATGTTCTCTTATAGATTGTTGGCTTCCATCCTAGACAACTGTTGTAGACAGCTACAATGAGAGGTGGTTGGCACAGAAATTTACCTATCCCATCCCAATCTGAGTCATGTGCTTTGTCATCCTATCAAAGGAGTTGTTCCTTGGTACCCTAATGTGGTCTTACTATATTGTAGATGTCGTATGGCTTTCTAGTAATGTTATTGAGCTGTGTGTTATCAAAAAAAAATACAAACTCCCTAAAATATAATATCAAGTCTTAGATGCTTTCCAAAAGCGGCACAAATGAAAAGCATGATTGACCAAGCATAGGTGATGCCAAAATGCGGTACATCGTCTATCTCATGGAAGTGTGATGGTAATGATGTAGGTGTTGCCAAAGTGGGGTACATTGTTATCGTGTCGGCTTTTGGGTTAGGCTTGACTGGTGATTCTCAGAGCGTCAGGGCCCAGAAGCATGCATATGATCATGGTAATAAGTTGTGCATATCATCTATCCAAGAGTTGCATATGAAGCAATTAGCATGATGGCCTACCTAAATAGTCAAGTTCTGGGCAATCAGCCAAAGCTGACTCATGATTTGATGAAATATAGATATTAGCCCACTAGAATATTGTATGTTGCCATTTTTCGAATTGATATTGAGGGCTATCAATTTGAATAAAGTAGTGGGAGCAATAATAATTAAAGACCAAATTAATATTATACAAATTATAATATCAAACTAAATCAAAAATGATTTGAAAAGGTTGCAATATTTTTTTGTAAAATCAAATATAAAACACAAACACGTTGAAATTGTGATTAGTCCTTAAAAAGGACAAAACGGGATAGAGTTCCACAATTGGTTAAGGACTTTAAGAAATGTTTTCATCAATGAGTGAAAGCCCTATGTCCTTGAAAGACCAATGCCAGAGGAACCTGCTCCAAATGTGCCTAAGGCTAAATGGATGCTTATTGGAAGGATGCCAATGATGTCATAGATATTTTCATACCTAATGCTATGTTGTATGAACTATGAGTTGCATGAACAACACAGATACATGGACCTTCTTGAGATGGTAACACATCTTAAGAATCATGTAAATAAAAGAAGGTATAATGTCTCCAAAGCACTAATTTGAGTGCAAACTGACAAAGGGAGGTCCAGTAGAACCCCATGTTTTCAATGTGAATAGACATGTGGAATGACTGGGATTTCACTTAGGTTAAGATTTGACCATGAATATGATTATGCTAGTGTTGCATGAATCATATAGTCAGTTTATCACATGCCTGGCATGTTGATGCCAAAGCAAGGAAGAAGAAGGACAAATCTGTGATGGTGATCATCAGAAGTAAGTCCTAGGGTAAAAGAAAGGCTAAGAAATGTTTTAAGGCTAAGCTAAAACCCAAGTCTTCTACACTCAATATATGGAGAAGGGTAATTATAAAAGGAATATGTCCTTTTTCACTTAAAGGATAAAGAAAACAAAGTGTCATCATTATCACTTGTTTGGACATAGGAAAGGAATTATACTCTACATAGAGGATCTCAAGAAGAAGATAGAGATAGAGATCTCTACTTCAGGAGCTGAGAAGAAGTAAGCTAGAACTATATGGGGCAAGGGTTTCTACCACTATAGTTAAAGGTTGTCATTCATGGGAACATTATAGAATTACTTAATTGCTATTGTGTACTTGCCAAACATTATATGTTCTCTATGACAAGAGCATTATGATCTTTTATGGTGATGCCATATGTCTCATAAAATATACTTGATAGTTGTAAAGACAAATGTGTATGCCACTGATATTGAATTACTTGATAACTCAAACATTGAATACCTATAACACTGTCATCTAGAGTGTATAAATGAGAAATGCATATCTAGAATCCATATGATGCTTATCTAGACTTTTTTGGTTATTTAACCAATAGAGACATGCATGTCTTATGTATTGTGGAATATGACAGGAGTATCTTCACAAGGTGTAGTGGGAGACTAACTATTCCATTAGGACTAGTACATATTGATGTAAATAGACCTTTTTGGATGAATACTAAAGGTAGTTACAAGTACCTCATTATATTTACAGATATGATAAGTAGATATTGAAATTTATATTTAATTAAATACAAGTTTGGATCTATTGAAGAGTTCAAGGAGATCATAAATGAAGTACGTAACTAAATTGGTAAAAGTATCAAGATACCACGATATGATCAATGTTGAAATATGTAAAACAAGAGTTTGAGGACCTTCTGGGAGATCATGATGAACTCCACCTGAAACATACAAATATGCCAGAAAGAAGGTATCACACCATGTTAAGTCATGGTGAGATTATCAATAAAATCTTGTTGATCTTATAATTTCTTTTTGCCACATGCTTTACACTAAAACAATGTACCTTGTAAATAGTTCAAAAGATGCCATATGAGATATGGCATGGGAAGTGTCCCGATGTGTCTTTTATAGTAATTAGGATTGAAAGATGATATAAGAAAAATAATTTATTAAAGGCTTTATCAACAAATGACATGAATGCTATCTTGATGAATACTACTTATATTCCAACCCGACAATAAAGTGTTTGTTTTTAGGATGGCTGAATTCCTCAATGGAAATTAGTTTCAAAGGAGTTAGTGGGAGTTAAAATAGAACTCTAAATGTTCGAGACAAATGATAAAACATTGAACCTAAAGAGGTATAATAGGAAAAGGAGAATCACAAGTTGTTGTGGAATCTAGAGTTCCTTATATAAACACATAATTCATAGCTGTAGTAGAACACACCTTGAGTTTGATAGATTATGATATCTTATAAACTCAAAAGGCATGCAGATTGATCATAGAGATGAGTCAACAACCTACCTAGAAACTATTGAGGGATCAAAATTTGAGAAATGGCTTAATGCCATAAGATCAATGATGGACTCCATGTCAACCAACAAGGTATGACCTTGGTGGATCCACTTGAAGGGGTAAAACCCATAGGGTGCATTTGGGTCTTTGTAAGAAGACCAACATGGAAGGGTAGATTGGTTGCAAAGAGTTTCAAACTAGTTCAAATTGTGGAACACAATGAAGCCTTTCACCAGTTACCATGGTTAAATCCATCTGGATCATGCTTATTGTTTGCAGCTTATAATGACTTTGAGATTTGCAATCTAGATGTTAAAGACATGTTCCTTAATTGGAATAATTAAGAGGATGTGTATGTGACACAACCTAATGGTTTTATATATCCATTAATGCAAATAAAGTATATGAGCTACAAAGGTCAATATGTGGATTGAAGTAAGCATCTCAGAGTTGGAGTATTCTATTTGACAAGATAGTCAAAGGGTTTGACTTGAGTCAGAATAAATATAGAATATGTGATTATAAAAGATTTAGTGGGAGCATATTGATATTCCACATAATGATGGGGAATAACGTCCTTATCCTATAAATAATAAAACATCGCAAGGAAAATACCTTTTTTATGAAGGGTTTAGGTGAAGTATCCTTTGTGATAGGGATCGAGGTCTATAGAGATAAATCTGGAAAGATTCCTAACCTAAGTAAAAGCATATACATTTGTAAGATGTTGAATGGTTCAGCATGAAAGACTTAATGAGAGAAAACTTGTCCATGTTCCATGGAGTTAGTCTTTCAAGAGACTAGTGTCCTAGTTCTTATGAAGAATAGGGACACATGGATGGATGTCATTGGATCTATCTTGAATGCAATGTTATGTAACTATCTCATTATGTCATATGTATTGGACATGATGAGAGGATAACCAGTCATCTCATATGTATTGGACATGATGAGAAGATATATATATGCCTTCCTAGCAATCATGTATGTATTGGACATGACAAGAAGGTATATGTCAGATGCCACTAAGAGTCATTGGACTACCATAATGAACCTACTTAGGTGCTTTTGAAGTACTTAAAGGATTGGTTCCTTGGTTATGGTAATAAGGAAGATTTGGATGTAAAGGGTTGCATCCATGCAAGCTTCCAAACTAACAAAATGATCGAAATCAATATTTATGTTTGACGACAAATGAGAATTGTAAGCTAGAAAGTGTTTTAAGCTAATGATAATTGTTCTAATCTACAAACGAATTCAAGTATCTCTATGTTATAATAATAGTAGAGGATATTGTATGGATCGAAAAGCTCATATGGGTGAACTAGTATGAGGTTCCAACCATTGATGACACAATAGAAATATTAATGACAACAATGGAGCTACTTGTTAGGCTATGAATCTTAGATAGCATACTATGACACTTCCATATCATATGAGTAGTCATACAATGAAGAGATGTGAAAATTGCAAAACACTGACTTAAAGCAAATGTTGCTAAACTCGCTATAAAAGCACTTGCATAGAAGAAACATGAAGGTCATGTTAGGACACTCGGGGTGAGATCCTTCGGTGATTGGCTCTAAGTGCAAGTGGGAGTCTGTTAGTATTTATGCCCAGAGAGACAATCATATGATGATTGGTATGAGGCATTAGATACATGATTTGATAAATAATAACAAAAGGCAAGCTTCCATTTTATTATGTTTCATTTAGTTATGAGATATGATGGAACACTATAAATGTCTATAGAATAATATTACTCAATGACGTATGTCTTCAAGTATTAGCCTTGTCAAAACAAGATCATATGAATGTTAAGACTACATATACATATTCTTATTATGTCCTTGATCTATTATTATTGTGGAAAGTTGATAGACACCAATAACACATAAGATCAGAGTGTGGGTCGATTGATGATGCAATCTTGTGAGTTATGATTTGGCTATATCAAACTAAGCACGTAGATACATGTTAGAGAAAAGTGTATCGAACAGACCCACCATGAGATCGACACATGGAAGCCATCTTCATGGAAGTCATAGTCAGCCCTCATAGTGATGGTGGTGGTTGTAGTTCTTAGACCTAAAATCACTACACTCATCACATGTCATTTGGTACACTTTGACATCATCAAACACAGTCCTGAAAGATGGGTTGTTATAAAGGTGATTATTGGGTGACTTTGACACATGGGGATTGACTCTAAATGGTAGATATGGGACTTGTCCCTCTTATAGGAGTATGATATCTAAGACCTCTTGATTAGCGAGATTGAGAAAAGTATGTCAAAACATATGTGAGTCAATATGTGATATTGAGCTTACATATATCTCATGCAATCTGCTCTAGTTCAAGGAACAAGATTGAATAATAATGAGGATGACTTTTCCATGCCTCTAGTTCAATCTGGATATTAGTGACAAAGGAACTGTACAAACACTATAACACCATACACAGATTATAGGTTGAAGTTTTCCCCAACTTTCCATTCACTTGGGTAGCAATGATGTGCGACTGGGCACCACTCTTTGCTTGTGATGTCATAAGTTGTTATGGACATTCATTGCCAACGTGATGTGGGACATATAGGGTCACACACATAGGAACTCACCTAGAAGAGGAGTTCAGATCTTGAATGACAATTGATACTAAAGTGTTTAGGTACTCAATTCACACTATAGAGTGACGAATTGGCTGACTGAACTTCCAAAAGATCATCTTACTAGGAGAGATGGCCATTTGGGCAGTCAGACGGGCATCTCAAGTGTTGAGACGGCTGTTTGGTTTGTTGGGAAGATCAAGAATCAAAATGGCTTAGTTCTGCATTATGAACTGACTGGTTCAAGTTGTTGAACCGATAGTCTCAACTCAAACTTACTAGACAGAGATCTGGGTGAGAGAAATGGGTGTTTCTCTAGTGTGAGATGGCCCAGTTGGGATGAATGATGGTTCTGGAGTTTTCCCAAACTCATTTCAATTTCACATGGGGTGCATGTAAATTAATATATGACATTAATTAGGAAATTATTTTCCAATCCATATCTGACTGGTAAAGTGCAAAATGACCTTCTCACTTAATGAGACAACCATCTTGCATCCCAGACGACTGTTTCTCTTAGCAAAATGACCATCTAGCATGTGAGACGACCGTCTCACTTGGCGATACAACTGTTTTGACACACGTAGGTTGTAAAACTTCTAGAAACGTTGTGAAAATTAAAGATCTACTTGTCCTTTCCACTCCCACTTTAATCCCACATTGGTTGGGGATTGGGAACCCTGACCCTAACCCATCCTATATATAGAGGGGTACTATGGGGCTTCCCAGAGAACAACTACTATATAGACAATTGAGAATTAGTTGCTCTAAAAATTGTTGTCCTCTATGATTGTGGTAACCACAAGAGCCCAGGCAAGTCCTACCCGACTAGGGAGGGATAGCCACATGAGAGAAAAAACTGAGGATCATTGTTGTGGGAGAGCATATTAGTGACTAGTATACCAATGGGAGGGACAACTCCTTCCTGTCTGTTCTTGCAGGACGATAGGAGTTCGAGTTGGTCTGTATGAACTACTCTAGAGGCAAGAGTATGTTGGTTGCTGCTAGGAGGGCAATGTCAACTCGCATCCCGTGGTGAGATCTGAGGAGCTACTATAGCAGTTGTCTAAGTATGATGTCCATGGAGGAGCAGTTAGACGAGTTTGAGTGCTACTAGGAGTTGCACTACCACCGTCCAAGACAGAGTGCACATCTACATCAATGAGGATTGTCGTTGGACTTGCTCCAGGACCAGGTATATCTTTGTGAAACCATCCTTCCCATTACATAGTTATTGACGCGATCTGCTACTTAATGGGAAATATGTCAGTAAAATTTTTATTTCTGCTGCTTACCTGATATGGTATTTCCCTACACCTAGTTGTTATTTACTTCACATACTCGGTTTTTGTTGACATACCTTCCTTTTATTTTCCTCCTCCTTGGTGTTGTTTTCATCCCACTCAGAGGTAGCACAACCCCAGGTGAGGGAAATGGAGGACATTACATGCATACGTGGACCTAGCTTATGGAGAAGGTTCTTAATGGGAGATGAATTGAGAGAGTTGGATATCCCCCTACTTAGATCCTAATGATGTTGTACTTCTATGTAAACCCTCTTTGGGAGATGTTGATGTACTTTTGTTAAAATGAATATAGTCATGATTTTATAACTTCGTTTCTATACATTGGTCTTTTGGATACCATTATTTGAGAAACATAAAAATGTACACTTTTTCCAGCATACCTTCCATGTGTGTTTGGTATAGTTGAGTTTATTCTCAAATTAAGTAGGGAGTGGATCCCCTATCAGATCCCACTCCTTACAAAATGGTATCAGATCCCATTCTTGTCGGAATCTGACTATTTCAATTTTGTCTCCCAAATTAGAACCCTTATCTTGCATAGTCACCCACTAGGTGAGAATTTTACCCTATATTTCACCTATGTTATTAATGATATGATGAAAGGTTGATTTACAATTATATGAGATACACATAATAATCATGATTCATAAACCCTAATTGTGGTGAACCATGAGCTCATATAGGTTTTCTCTAGATATTATGGAATTTGACCTCAGGATTGAGGATGTTGGTAGTGATGAAGAGGATATGAGAATATTAAGATATTAACCCTATTGTAATAAGACTTTAGTTGATCATACCCTATGATGGGGGTTAGTTATGGCATGTTTATTTTGATGTTATGAGGTGTGGCTTGAGGTTGTATTAATGTTATGAGGATGATGAAGTATTAGAATAAGGAGATCTTAACTGGAAATTGTAACTTGGTTTTCACGGCAATTTTGGTGCCAATTTCAGTTCACATCGCAAAGTTTTACCATAATTATTTTATTCATAAATGTATATGTAAACTAAAAAGGTTTTCTGAATTTTATCAAGGTTTTTCCTGAATTAAGTCACAATGAAGAAATATGTGAAGTTTTAGTAGAGAAATACTAGAAAAAGTTGGGTAGAAATCTCAAATCTAGTTCTAGTGTTTGGAGTAATGACTAGGAAGATATATCTTGTGATAAAGGCTTAGTTGACCTACCTTTTTACCCTATCACTTTATGGATGTTTATGTGAATCTTAGGGTTTACAAGTTTGTAACACTAGGACCTAAGAATTCAGCCCTAGGTGGTTTTGACTCATTAGTTGGATGCATGATCTATGAACAATATAAAAACCTAAAATATGCACTACTAAAAGACACATAAGTAAACCCTAGTACTTTGATGTTGTTTAGTTTGGATTATAAGGTTAAACCTTTTAAGGGGTGGAGATTAGTTGGATGGTAATATATGGGTGTTGTGATTTCAAAGATAAAATCCTTTTAAGTGGTGGTGTTGTAACACCCCAAAATCTAGGATTTTATCCTATTCCCATGATTAAGATATTAGAATGTTTGGTCACCTAGATTTTACCAAATAAGGATAAAGTTATGCCTAAATGGATAATGTTAAATGCACATGACATATTAAGAGGCAATATGCATCATAATGCACTCATATTTACATACTCATTATATGCCAACATGTAAGTAAATCCATGTATGTTCCCTTTAATTAACCAAAATACAAAATAATGGCTAAAATATGTTTAAATAGAGATATAATCTTCTTTGGATTAACAATGTAAATTTCCATGAATTAATGGACTTAATATGATAAATAATAATAATATGTAATTTTGTGAATAATAGTGTAGGAAACTGTTCTATCAATAACTTGAAGATAATATGAATCAATTAAATGAATATTGATAATAATGAAGTTATATTTTAATAAGTATAAATGTAAAGAGCTTAAAATCCTAATTTTATTAGAACTCATAAACTGAAGTCTCAAAAGTTAAAAATAATATGAGAATCAGATTCCTCGGATCCAAATTAGCTTGGGTGCCAAGTTTCACATTATTTGAAATATAATAGCAATCCTAATTTCATTTAGGAAAATAAAATACAACTAATAGTCAAAGAAACAAAATAATATATTTGTTGACTTCAAGAGGGGGAACTACCAATAAAGTTAAATCCTACATGTCACAACTAGCCTATTTATTTATTTTTATACTAATTGGATACTTCTAGATGCATAAGTAATTTAGAAAAGAAAATATGATTTTTGCTCCAAAATAAAAAATAATAATATCTTTAATGATCAAAAGTGGAAACAAAACCTAAAATCAAATTCCACATACCAAAATTAATTTAGGTGTGAATTTTTACATTAATTTGACAATCACATCTATCCTAGTTTTGTTTAGGAGAGAGAATATAATTTAAAGCCTAAATATTAAATAATATGGTATACTATACCAAAAGGGGAAATTAATTATAAATTGTATTCCACATGTTTAGGATTACTTGTAGGCCAAGTTTCACATTTTTTGGGTGTGTCAAGATGACTCAAATTCATTAAGGAAAGAATATATATGATGTAGTCTGAAATTATTTAATAAAATACAAGATGTCCTTAAAAGTAAAAACTAATTTTGCAATCAGAATGTAGATATTTGTAAATAGACCAGAAGTCAAATTTCACCTTATTCAAATAATGTTTGATCCCTCAAATAGGCTTGGAAAAGAAGTATAATGATTAGGGTCTAATATGATAAAAAAATTCAAATAATACCAAAGATTCGATAAAGTCAGACTTTACTCCATATCATGTTGAATTCTCAGTTTTCCTCTTCCAGTATGGGTTTACTCTCATTCATCAGATTCCAACCATGCAGCTCATCTGACGTTTTCTACCTTCTATTTTTGGAAGGTCTAGCTTGTGTACAGTAAAGTTGATTTTCTTGTTATCCTTTTTCTAGTTATCTCTTGACGATTCTTCAAAATTACTATTCCTCAGAATTTCTTATAAGATTTTGCATGCATTAAGCCTAAATTTGGACCCTAATTCCGACCCTTGTTGAAACCCCTAAAGTTTTGTGACCTCTATGTATGCATTTAGGGATGATGTATAACCTAAAACCACGAACCTATATATGTAGCACCCCAAAAAGCTTTGACGAGTCTCTATGAATTGTTTTATCCACTCAATTTCATCTGAGGGCCATCCTTACTTCCCATCAAACTCCACCATCCACATTACAATTTCTATAAACCTCCCTCACCCCAAGGGCTCCTCAACCCAATTCCTTTGCCTGGGACCTTCCTTGATGAACTGTGAGTGTCCTTTGTTGCTTCCTAGTACATGCAGTGGTGTGGGTAGCCTTCCCCAACTCAGGATACACAAGGATGTTCTGGTGTGGTGGGTTGCCTACTATAGAGAGCGTCAGAACAAGTGAAGATAATTACAGATTCGAAACTTTGAATTTTGAAGCATACTTAATCGATTGGAATACAACAAACTATGGTAATTTTCTCATCATGTAGATCTTGCATGGTTCCTCTATTTTGGTATATCGTCAAGTTGCTTTGAATTGCCAATTTTCTTTGTGTTGGTTTTGTTCCAAATTCATGTACGACATGACTTTGGGTAGTCAAGGTGATCATCTATTGAGGTCTGATGTCAGGTAAACTACATTTTTTCATCGACTTATTTTTTTAAAACCTTGATCATGACATACATGGTGGCAAACCATTCCTCGTTTCCCTTGACCTCAGCACCTCTGGTCTAGATCGTTGGGTCTACCAAAGATGTAGGAACAAGAAGGTCATCATCTCTAAAGCATTGACTCATGGGGTTTCAAGCTTGAACCCCAAGTCTCATACAATCATTTTGTACATGCTTTGTGAAGTTTATCACTAAGTTGAAGATGATCACCCATAGTTTCTTGTGTTTGCCCTTGTGACTTGTTTTATCCTCTCACGCACCCTAAGGGTAGTTTGGAAATTTGTCTCCTAAATTGATGCTTGAACGTGTGAAGCTAGGTGTCATTGTTATATTGGGACCATACCACTTTCCCAATTTTGATACATGTCAGCATGACCCCTCCACTTAGTTGGAGTTAAAACCTGCACGCATGTGTTTTCCAACTTTTCCAATTGATCAGTTTTCTAAAATACTTAGTAAATTATATATTTCTCAAAAAAAATATTTAATATATTTTGGAATTAGTATTTTATCCTCTATCCAATGGTATGGGTTTTCTTACCGAAATCAAAAATAATAAATATGTGATTTTATAAGCATTTTTCAATGGGTTAAAATTTACAAAATTCATATCAAATAATCTATAAGTCAAAAAATAACGTGAAATATGTTATGAACTAAGAAAACTGTATTATATAAGATCGTAAGGTTTTTATAACCTAATTCACTAATAATAAAAGGTGATTTTAGGGTGTATACAATTAATTTAAGCCTAACCCTAATCCTACATATATGTTTAATAGGTGCTTTGGAGATCTAGGCTTGGACCGAGGACTTGCATTGGACTGAGATAAACTCTATCTAAGGTATGTGCATCTTTCTATTATATAGACATTACTACTATGACTAAACAATATTTCCCATATGAGGCATGAATTGATATTCACTTTTTCATCCTTATGAAATTCTTATTTTCCTCAGATAATACTTATGGGCCTTTTGATCCCACATGATATATTTTGGATGTTATCATTCTTGTTATTTTCATATTGACCAAAGTTATACTTACATTTCCCTATTTGTGTTCATGCATGCTTAGACTAACCTTATTTCTTACAGTGTACATGTGTACAATTATATATACAGGGTCGTTCTATCTCTGTCCACGGTGTGCTATCTCCACCCACTATATACAAGGACTTGCTATCTCTGCCCAGAGAGTGCTATCTCCACCCAATATTTATTTATTTTTAGGTTGATGATCCTATGGTGTTTCAACCATGTTTGAAATAATTTTGGTCTTTGTTTGTTACATGCACAATTTATGATGTGTTATTCTTAATGGAATGGTTTAAAAGGCGAGATTCCCTACTTACAAATCATTAGTTTGAACATGCATCATCTCTTGACCTGATATTTCTATTGAAACTTATTTCTCTCGATCATCCCTTATATTGATGCTCTAATTTTAAACTTTCTAAAGTAGTGCCTAGTTGTTATTTACTACACATACTCAGTTTATGTTTACGTCCCTTCCTTTTATTTTTCTCCTCCTGGATGTTGTTTTTCAACGTACCTAGAGGTACCAAAACCCCAGCTATGGGACATGGAGGACATCACATGCAGATCGGGACCTAGCTTATGGAGAAGGCTCTTAATGGAAGATAGAATTGAGATATATGGATATCCCTCTACTTAGATCCTAATGATGTTGTAGTTTTATGTAAACCCTCTATGGAGATGATGATGCACTTTTGTAAAATTGAATATAGTCATAATTTTATTATTCCACTATCATACATTGGTCTTTTGAATACTGTTATTTGAAAAATAAAAAAATATATACACATATTCTAGCATACCTTCCAAGTGTGTTTGGAATGGTTGAGTTTATTCTCAAATTAAGTAGGTAGTGAATCCCCTCTCAAGTCCCACACCTTACAACAAAAGCTTGAAGTATATCCTAAAATAGAAGGATTTGAACCTATAGCAATGTCGATTGCTCGAGTATCTAAAGGATTATGATTTCACTATTGTCTACCACTTGGGCAAGAAAAATGTAGTTGATGACGCCCTTAGTAGGAGAAGGGTAGTATATGCATCTTTGTATGTTCCCAAGTGGAAGAACATGGAGGACATAGTGGATTAGAAGCCACAGTTCATGCACGACCGTGTTCATTTCAATAATATTTCTATCAATCATGGGCTATAGTCTGAACTTTTTGAGGCACAAAAGGCTAGTCATTATCTTGAACTCTCCTCTCCCTTGACTAAAGCTTAGTATAAGAATCATATGTGGGTTCCTGAGTAGTCATCTATGAAGATGAAGATCCTCAAGAAGGCACTTGGATCCAAGTAAACAGATCATCCTTACACAACCAAAATGTACAAGGACCTACAACGACTCTTTTGGTGAAGGAGAATGAAGCGTGATATTTCTAAATTCATTTCCATATGTCTGACATTCCATATAATCAAGGCATAGCACTACAAACCAAGTGGTCTACTACAAACCCTTAAAATCCTAGAAGGGAAATTGGAATACATCACCATGGATTTTGTGGTGGGTTTGTCTTGGGTCAAGAATGGATATGATGATGCATGGGTTATAGTCGATCATCTTACATAATCAACCCACTTTGTACTAGTGAATATGACAACAAAATATTTTGAGCTTTCCGACCTATATATATGGGAGATTGAATGTATACATGGAGTTCCAGATTCCATCATTTCATATTGGGATCCAAAATTCCCTTCTAACCTATGGAAAGATGTTCAAGAAAAACTAGGTACAAAACTAAACTTTGGAACAGCATATCATCTATAGATTGATGAGCAATCAAAGTGTACAATGTAGATTTTGGAGGATTTTTTGCATGCTTTTATGCTCGATTGTGAAGGCTCGTGGGACTATTATTTGCCTTTAGTTGAGTTTACATATATTAATAGCTATCAAGGGAGTATTAGGATGCCTCCATATGAAGCTCTCTATGGGAAACTATGCATTCTATGGTACTCTAGGATGACATAGGGGAACACAACTTGATAAAATTTGAGGAGATACAAATTACACAAACAAGATTGCACTAATAAGGAAGAAAATGAAGCGGGTACAGGACAGACAGAATTCTCATGCAGATGCTCACTAAAAAAACATCAATTCAAAGAAGGTGACCATGTTTTCTTGAAGATCTGGCCTATTTTTGGCTTTGCCAAGAGAAAAGAGAAGTTTAGTCCTCTCTTAGTTGGACCCTTTAGATTGATGGAGACGATCAGTGAATGTGCGGACTATCTTGCTCTTCCACCTCAATACAATGTAATGCATAATGTGTTTCACATATCTATTTTTTTGTGGAAAATTATAGAGAATATGTTCCCAACCCCTAAAAGGAGGAAAAGGTCACAAACTTCACATGGACATGAAGCTTACAAAAGGTGATACAAAATCACATGAAAATGCATGAAACTCTTTGTGATGATCTAACTAAGTGGGAATTACATAAAATTCCAATTATTAAGAATGATAGAAGAAACACTTAGAATTATAGGTTTGTAGTAGTCATATTGCAACTTCATATCCTTTTCTAGATACTTAAAAAATGATCAAAGAATCTTGGTTATCATCACCATGGATTCTGGAGTTTCTTTCCATCAAGATGAGATGAATACACTTAGTTAAAGCCCAGAGTTCAACACTATCATTGGACTTAGATCCATTGGCAATGTTATCGAGACAAGCAATTAATAAATAAGGGCATCTTATGTTGAGTTTCAACTGAGCATGACCCTATAGGTACCTCCAGTAATTACAAGAAATAAATAAATGTTCCACTGATTCAATAGCTTGTTGGCAAAGTTGGAAATAAGGGTATGACACTATGCTCTATCTATTGATTCTCTCCAAGGTTGGAAGGATGTTCGTGGGGTTTTCTCTAGGTTCGTGTCTGGAAGTTGACTCCCTGTCTCCGGTGTGAGGTGAGTAAGTCTCCTGAGGTCTCAGTTTCCCACATCAACCTCTTCTCATTAGATTTTATCAGGGCTTCGTGCTCCAGTCTCGCTGCCTCACCATGGCAGGAGCTGGAACAAACCCAGTCAATGAATGACCTAAGTATCCCCGTTGTCTTAATTGATTCATTCGTATAACATTGGAAATCTCAGGTTTTCACACCCTTCTCGGTTCTTTGACCACTTATCCACCTACGGGAGACCCGCATCTAGATGGTCGACTCTCATTGGCCCACATCAACCGGGCCCAGCAGACCAGTGGATGAAAGGCCGCATGTGTGGCATTTCTTTGGTTTCTGATTGGTTGGTTTTCATAAATTCATAGTAAATCGCTCAACGCTCAGAAAAATGAGAAAAATATGTTTTGGAAATGGTTTTTCAAGAGGAATCTGAATATGTGGTTTTTAGAGTCTATTTCTAAATCGCCAAATGTTGGTTTTATAGGAAATGGAAATTAGGGTTTCATTTGGTGAATAAAATGTATAATAATGTAAAATATGTTGCAAATAGGGTGATTAGGGTTACCCAACACCCAAAATCATGATTAGGGTTTTAATCAACCTAGTAAGAGAGAGGAGATAATCTCCAAGTGAAAAGGTAAGTGGTCCATGCAATTGAACATAGTTAAATTGGTTGTTTTATGTATGCATGTATGGATATGCAATGAATGTCATGTTTATGTTATTTACTATTGTAATTTGCTAAAGTCAGTAAAATTATGATGAATTGAGTTTCATGTTGTATATTGTATCACCTTCATGATTATTAATGTTATAGTTAGAAATAAAGTCCAAAGTTATGTTAAGAGATTTAAGAGAAAGAAAAGGTAAAAATATAAGACTTATATAAGTTCCTCAGAAGAGAAGAGGCAATTTGGTACATAATAGAAGAGGCACCTCAGTGCAACCTAAGAGGTACTTTGGTGCAGAAGAGAAGAGGCACATTTGTGCAACCCGAGGACACTTATATGGGTTAAGATAAATGAAATTGACCTAAAAGGAATTGTATGTCTTTTCAATGTTCAATGTTAAATGCTTATTTTCAGTTTTCAAGTTTTCTTTATATTCTAACATGTTCAATCCGCTTACCATTAGTTTGATGCATGGATGGGGGTGTGATTCTTGCAGGTTGGAGCCAACTCAGGAGCTAGCAGGCCATCTAAGGAGAAAGACCTAGTTCAAGGACCACAAAGGAGAAAAGTATTGGTGGGGTGCCAACCATACCTAGTTTATAGATCTTTTCCTTTTTGCATAATTATGTACATGTAAACCTTGTTAAGATTTGAGAATGACAAAAAATTGATTTTTATCATGTGATGGTTTATTTAAACTCTATTTTGTGCAATGAATATCATGGTTGTGACATTCCCCTGGATGTGAATGAATATGTGTGCTTCCGCTATGAATGGTACATGTGGGATGTTACAGATACAATTTATCTAAGAAAACACCACTAAATAACCAATGGAAAACCCTGAGAACTTAAGCTAACCATACCCCAGATGTGGGCAGAGACACCCGTCTGGGACTTATCTTCCCTGCCCAACTTCTATGAGAGGGATACAAAATGGTAATGTGTATTTTTTTTAATTAGAATTTCTTCCTCTACTATCCTCCTCACCAAGTCAAGTTCATTCCTCTTGATCCACATTCTTCTCCCCTTCCTAATGATCCCTAACAAACACCCTCTTGGGCTTGAGGGAGAAGACTCTCATGCAACCCTTGACCCCAAGACTCCCATTTAAACCCTCGACCACCTCTCTGACCTCTTTGTTCACCAATTGGAGCCTCAATTTCTCACCACTACCTTTCTTCTTATCCACCTGAGTTCATCTTCTTCAACCTAAAATAGAGCTTTCTAGTCACTCCTTTAGAATCCCCTTCCTATCAATCATGCAGGAACCATCAATGGTCATTGATTGAGCCTTCTGCATCCTTACGAGGAATCACAAAAGACCACAGTGCCTTGCCAACAACGCACCTTCTACATTACCATGTGGACATCATCCATCTTCACCTGATGTCACCACATTGGAACTAAAGACTAAAAATGACACCAGAAGGACTCATTAAGCCACCTAGAGCTCCAGCTCACTCCGGCCTCTTGATTCCACTTTCATCTTTTCACCCACAAATTGAGTAGTTTTTTTTTCTTTACTTGCTACCTCTTTCAGTCATTGATGGCTTGTTGTCATCTCCATGCCAAGGTGAAGCCAACCTTAGGCTCATCTTCAATTGTGATGCCTTCTACTCGCTATAGTCTTCTTGACTACTTTGTCTTAAACAACCATGAGTTTAGTAATGTTGATATGCCCCTGATTTTGTTACACCCGTATTTTTTTAACATGGACATGAGCGTATTTTTACCTCCTTCACAGACCCTTGAGCCAAGTTGTGGCTCATGGGTTATAAAGAGGATTTAGGAAGTTGCATCCCTCCCATGATCAGTGAAGCCCCATTTTCATTTTTCTATTCTAGCCTTTTTCCCATTGGTCCATTTTGGAAAGTTAATTCGAAATAGTTCATGTATCCAAAAAAATATCACTATGCTTAGAAAATCATCTTGTATAATATTGATTAACAAATCTCTTGTTTTAATAGGATTTTATGACAAATCTCTGATCTTTCTACTAAGTCATGATTTAGGGTTTACATGGTTGTTTTAAACCCTAATCTTGTTAACAAACTCTGATACATGTGATAAATAAGTATTTTAATGACTCTAGTAGACTTTGATCACCTCATGACTGGAAATAATGAGCTAAAACTCCTTGAAACCCTAATATTAGTTCTAGTTCTAAATGATAAAGGTATTTAATGAGACCAAACCATTAATCACTCAAACCATCTGATCTAACCCTATAACCCTAAAATGAGGTTACATTATCTAATATCATGATCAGATCCTAAGTCACTAGATAAATCCTAATTAATTCAAAACCCTAAGATGAAGTGTGATGGACATGTTATGACACTAGGCCCTTAATCTCCTTTCAGATTGATATACTATCATCTCCAATAAATCTTTGGAGTCTAAGATTTTATAAAATTGGGTATGTGGCATATCTAAGTATAATACTAGTTTTCCTTGCATGGAATAAATATGAAGTATCACTTATCTTATTTTTAGAACATTTCTTGTATGTATATGCATATAGTATGCCCTTTGCCTTGAACCTAAGAACAATAAAATGAGAAAGAGTTGTAGTTATCGTTGTTGTTCATTAATCTCCCAAAAAGAGAGGGAAAGTGTTAATATTGACTAGTAACTCCCAAGTGTACATGGTACATACGGACATCCCTAGAGTAATGGTACATAAGGAATGGGCCCAATAATATATGTGAAAATGTGCTAGTCCACCACATAACACAAATTCATCAAAATATGATTAAAAATATTTGTTTACCTAATTTTCACCCTAAATTATGTTTCTTTTACCTATGAAAATGTGCTAGTCCACCATGGTACATTCGGATTTGGGCTCACCAAAAACATATATGAGATGCTAAGGACATGAAATCACATAGCTAATCATATTATATGTTTTAGTATATTAAAGAATAATTTCAATATAATGATTGAATTGAGCATTAAGACACATTGAATATGAATTCATGAGATAAACTAGGTAAGGACACTAGTCTTGTTTTTCTTAGCAAAAAGATTTTCTCAAAACAAGATTCCAAATATAGAATTTAATTTAACGTGTTACAATAAGAAAGTGTTTGCATTATCATTTAGTTCATCTCTTCATAACATTGATAGGTCAATGATTCGACTCAATGTGATATAGAAAACATCATTTGATAATTAAACATAATTCAGCAAATTAAAGGTTACTACTAGGTTTTGTTGTTTAATAGAACATCCCTTGAATTGTTTCTCGGTAACCACTAAACTACAATTGTATAGATCGATATATACACATGGTCACCATAAAGATCTCATTATTATTTAACTCCCTAAGATCAACAATTCAACAGTTAGGTCGTCTATGAGGTTTCCACGTCTAGAAAGAGGGCCACAATTATAAAACAAATGCTCGACTAAATACAACCCCATGACCCAGGTCTACATGGAGTGTCAATAAGTAAACCTGGATACTAAGATAACAAGAAACTAAATTATCAGTTTAATATCTACAAAGTAACACAAAATATCAAGTATTAGTGAAGCCTCTACATATTGCAAAAGTTATTAAAGGATCTGTCAGTAATTGCAAATTACACACTATATTGGACTACTAATATAAACTATAAATGTGTCAATGAATTCATTAATTTCATATAACATTGTGAGGTTCCATCTATTCATTGTGCATAATCCATTTTATGCTTGGACTCATGTATAGTATTGCATTTGGTGCTTGGGCTCTTAAATATGTCCATGTTCCTTCTTAAAACTCAAAGGTTGTTTCAAGGAAATCATGTTGGTCCAGTCCCACTACAGATCTAAGAGGAGACGTGCATACATTTCTTAGGGCCTTCAAAACTAAGTCTTCACTTCACTATTAATCCTACTATTAACATTATGTTAACTCATTATCAAGGATTTGACTATATCAACATATGAAAAAAAATAGTATGGACGTAAAATCCTGATTCAAAAACAACACATCAATGGATTACATCATGTGTTGTGTACTTGTCATTTATTAAATTCATTACTCAGGTCAACTCATTGTATCTCAACATACTTTATATTTATGAAATAGGGAACTTCCTAACAAACATTGTATTCAGTCTCAAAAAAGAATATTAGTTGGAATGTCATTTGCATGTAGTCATGTAATGGCTTCATTATCTAACTATCTTGCTAAACCAAAAAACTTACATCATTATTTCTTGTACATAGCCTATTAATCTCAATGTGTATGATCCTTAACTAGGATAATTCACTATTTTAGGTCTACATGTTTGGGCTCATCTCATGGTTGACTTTATCTTACAAATCTCCTCCTAATATGAACTTCTATAATCTCATCAACTTTATTTTTAAGATCTAAAGGAGGGAGTAAGTGGGTAAAAAATAGTAAGTACTCCTTGATATTTTAGTTATGAATATCATAAAAACTAGAGATTCAATATGTATTCCATCCTATTGTGTTATTGATTTTAAAACCCTTTCAAATGGTAAGGATTTATTTTTGAGTTACTCTAGTATAAAACATAATCAAGTAAACCCTGTAATTTAAAACAAAATAATATTAGGATCTAGGAAATTTAATCATTACTCATATAATGAATGTTAATAATGCAAATAAAGCAAAAAAATAATAATTTTTCCTTTTTTAACTTCAATTAAGGTTTCTACACCCTAACTACTCAACTAGTTCATATATTACCACTTTTCCTCCTACACACATGATTACTGATAAGAAATGTTTTTCGGTCTAGGAAATTTGATTAGATTTTATTAGAAAGTTTAATTCTCAATATCATATTTATATTTAAAAATTTACTTTTTTATGTCTTTAACTTACAAAATAATTCAACTTGGCCATTATCACCAATTTGTTTTAATTTTGTTAATTCAATCTACAGTTTTCTTCATAAAATTCAAATTAAACAATAGTATCATAGACACAACCAATTCTTCAAGAGTTATTCAAGATCTTCTTAACTTCTACTATAGATTCACAAACAATTTAAGATAACTACAACAATTGGGAAAATTTAGATGCATAGAATATTAAGGAATTTTTGCCTCAAAATTGTAGAGGTCTGTGTAAGTTATACTAGACCACTTTTGTTAGCATTATGGAATACATGGAAGAAAATTTAAGATCATGTTCTCTTATGGATGAATATAAAATAAACATCAGGTATCTTTTACCAAACTTCGACTTCTTCTTCTTATAGCTCCATCTACGTTAAAACTCATGGAAGCAACGAATATGGAAGGGTATTGGGATTTAGTTGAGGAAGAGGTGAATTAGGATAAAGTAATATATTTATATAAGATACTTATAGACTGGGAAAATAACCAAGAAACTATACATTTTCAATTCAAATTCATTAACAATTTGAAGATGGACGTTATATCTGCCCAATATTTACCTCTCCCCCTCAGATTAACTATGTTAAAGTTGATGACAATTTTAGATAACTATAGTCAATGTGAATCCTACAAGTCATTAGATGCCACTAGACTTTTATAAAAGGTGATGAAATTGATCTTTTTATTTTATCAACCTTGATGGGTTCAAATTACTCTAGAATATCCCAAATGATGACTATTTGTAGCCCAAATTAATTGTATGGATAGCTAGATTTGTTGTAAAGCCAAATGACCATTCAAATTACATGGTCAAAGACTTTTTTAGCAATAACCAAGTTACCACTAATGTTACATGGTCGGCTGATTTCTCAATTCACTAAAATAAAATTATACATGCTTCACTTAGGTAAACTTGTCTTCCATCAACTAAGGTACAAAACCAATATTATATTATCGCAAAATAATAATATGTATTTTGTCTTTATCAACATTTGAATAAAATGTTGCCCAGTTCACCAAAAAACTATAGATTTACCAAAGATGGGGTTCTAAATCTCCTAAATTCTAGCTAGTTTCATTCCAAATCATGTTCAGTAAATTTAGTCAAACTGCACTCACTAAATAAAATTATCCTTCATAGGATATTTAAAAAATGTTTAGAAAGTAATGTGCATAATTAGACATGTAAATCCTAGTTAATTGGATAAGAAAAAAAGGGTACTCACACATCTCCCCACTAATAAGGATTTTGTCCCAATAGAAAGGTGGGAATGGTTACATCAAATATTATCTTACAAGTTACACATTATATTTCTATCCTATCACCTAAAAAAATTATTCATTAATATCAACATTGACCTCATGAACATGTGTATAATTTATGAGTCTCCTCTTCAGAGGACATTATCATTTAAATCAATATTTCTTAAACAATAATGAAGATATTTTCTTGAACCTATTTTAAAAGTTTTTCATTTCTCTATATTTCCTAGATTTCACCAATTGTTCATCACCAATTAAAAATTTTTCAACTTTCTTTAACAATTCATCAACATTGTTATTAGTTCTCTTTCGATTTTGAGATTATATTGAATGCTTTGTAGCTCTAAATTTAAGTATTTTGCAATTCTCATCTTCACTTTTCATTAGCCTCTCTTCATTTCGATGTTTAGCGAGAGAAATTAAAAATTATAAAAAGGGCATGTAATACTAATTTCTCTCCATAGACAAGATAACAAGATAGTGAGTTCAATTATAATTAAACTTATTCTATTATATTCAACATATCATCATATTTTGGTCTCATCTCATATTGGCTGTTTAGATTCATCTGACTTAAAATATGTTGTCACATTGTAAATACCACCCTTTAGATTATTATTAATTAAATTCATTATTAAAAAAGAATGGGAACATGTGGGAGAAACGTTCCTTTATTTTAAACCAACACACTAACTATCAAAAAGTTTGATAAGTTATAAAGAACCTACTTCAGAATAATGTATTTTTTCTTCAGAAAAATCCATTTAAAAACTTTAGAGAGATTAATCAAACTTACCATTCATCATTTTATTTGATGCATATGCATTATGAAAACATCCAACTATAACCCCATCTAGGAAAGTTAGAACATGGATAACTCTAACATGTTAAGTAAATTTTATTTGAATTTAATAATATTTCTATATTCATGGACTATACATTTATATCCCTATAACATAAAACATTAAATGCAATTATAAGACCTAAATGTCATATTCTGAGGGTAAATTCCCAATAATGACACATCACATGGTTTAAACATAAAATTGTAGAGTAATATTACCAGAGTTTACAAAAGATTTCAATTTTTAGATTCTAGTCCCCACAAAGGGAATTCATTTACTCCTATGAAGAATTATTATAAATTAATTCAGTACAATCATCATAATTGACTAAGATACATAGTTTCAAACCCTAGTTAGGTGGTACTTATGGTAAGGATCACTATATTCATCACAATGCCCAAGACTAATACATTTTCCCTTGGTTTCACTTCCTACTATAACTCACAGACCTAGCTTCCTAAAGATTAAAAGAAGTTCATAATAATGCTTAATCCTATAGGGGTGATAATCTATGGCTATGCATTGCATTTTACAGTAATCATTGGATGAGTGAGAAACAAGATAAACTATACTTATGGTTTTAAAAAGTTTGAGAATCTCACAACATGAAATCATACCATAATCTCCTACAATATTTAGGCAAAGGTCCCATGGAATGGTGTGAATTAAGTAAAATAAAGCATAAATTCATGATACATACTAGGGAAAGACAACAATGTTGTATTTACTCAAAAGGACATTTAGTACAAACATAAATGAGTATGTCTAGAAAATTGATAATAGATACAAGATCATATGTATTTGAATCAAATCAACATTGAATGGATCGAAAAGATCAATATAATGCATTTTAAATGGAAGTATGTTCATTATTATTTATTTGTTCTCAACATAAAATGCCATATAAGTTATTCAACTCATTCTCATCTAACAAACTCCATTAGTATACTTCAACTCAACTCAACAATTTCAACAGATAAACTCATCTTTGTTATAAGTTTGGTTGTACCCACTACACCAAAACTGTATGATTTGCTTATCAATTTATCTCACTTCATAGATTATATTTTTTTGGCACAATCATAACAATAATTCAATACCTCTTTATGCCTCAAGTTTTCCACACTTATCTAGTAGGGGCACAATAACCAAACATTCACTCAACAAAAGTGCCACCATGCCTTACATACGTGGGGTTGTCAACAAGTTGACCATAACAGTAAAGTAAAAAAGAAACTTACACTTCAATTTAATATCTAAAAAATGTCACAAACTATATATATATATATATATATATATATGTATATATATATTGTAGTCTTTACAAGTATAAATAAATACTAGAGTATCGTTCTAACCTCTATAATTTGTTAAAAGTTACCAGAGTATTGGTGTACCTCGACATTGTGTCAGTAAAGTCAGAGTCTTCCCATAGCTCTATGAGGTCCTATAAATTCCCCACATATCCTCATAATCTATTTATTTTTCTATGATATGAGATATGGTTGTTTAAAGGCAATCCCATGGGTTTAGTTTCCTTATGGGGCTAAGGGAAAATGAAGTCTTGGTGCAAAACTTCAATAAGAAAATCATTATGTTTCACTCTACAATTAATCCTTTTATTCACATCACATGAAATTATCAACATATTTATGTTATACATATATAGTATACACAACATATATTAGGTGTAACATACCCAACTATAGGTATTTATCATATTCCTCCCTTATCATTGTTCCTATCTATTAATGTTGGCCTTAATATCCTTTTTCCAAATTTAGATAAATTTAGGGGTTTATAAATATAAACATGGTGTTTTAACTAATAATCAACTTATTTGAGGATTTAGTACAAGTATTTGAGATAATATAATAGGTAGGGGCTAGTAATACAAATTTACTATTTTCATTGGTCCAAGTTTAAAAAATTTTGTCTAGAGTTTTTGTATAACTATATGAGAGGAAGGAAGGGTCAAAAATAATACTTGGGGATTATATGATTAAATGAAGATATGTTCACAATTAAAAAAATACTTCACCCTAAAGGCATGGTGTTATATATTTAAAAATATTAGAATTAGAGA
Source organism: Alisma plantago-aquatica (assembly GCA_963693085.1). Lineage (NCBI taxonomy): Eukaryota > Viridiplantae > Streptophyta > Magnoliopsida > Alismatales > Alismataceae > Alisma > Alisma plantago-aquatica. The sequence continues at coordinate 631,381,294 of OY856411.1, forward strand.
CTTGAATTAATATGTATAAAAGATGGAAATAAGTTAAAGTCAAACATTTAATGGATGGATAATACCAAAGTAATGATAATTTGCAAACCTATTAATCAATTAATATTTATAATAATGTTCATCTAAATATTGCTAAAATTTCTTAGTTGATAAATGGCTTGATATATGGTCTCAAAATTGGAAATAGATGTTAAATTTTGATTGATACATCTAAATTAGACTACATGCCTTTTTCACTTCAACTGGGTGATATTAGTCGTCTTAATTATATTATAAAAGTTAACAATAAGATAATGCAAAAGACCCCAATTCATTGATAGCATTCCTAAAATGGATATTAATTTGATAATTGGACTCTAGATGTCGTGTTTAGTCTATTTGTCAATTTTCATTAAATTCAAACACTCCTAAATGCCTAAATTGATTTAGGAAAAAAAGGGTATGAAAAGTTGATTAGAAACAATCACATTTAATAAGTTTAGCAACTAAAAAAGAATGTCATGCTTTGTTCTAGCACCCATTTACATAGCTTGTATTATACCATAACTTTTCTACCTAGGATTTATGATTTGATGGTTCTTGAGTTATCTTCTTCCTCTTCTAAACTTTCCATTTGATGTGCAATGTAACTCAGGCTTCTGCCACAATTTTATTTCCCCACACTCTCCCTCATCACTTTACCATTTTCCACAATTTTACTCCTATATATTTCTTTCTCCAATCCACTTTTTTTAATCCTTATTGTCCTTACCTGATTCCCCTCCTATCAAAAATATTGAATTCTACCCTCTTTGTAGATTTTCCCAGAAGCCATGATGTCAAACCCCTCACATATAATAAAACAACTTCATCATCATTGGCCCTTTGGCAAGCATAATTGTCACTAATTACTTCTGAACTCCCATGACATTTCCTCCTAACCTCTTCTTCCTCCGCATGTTTCTAACTTTGGTATCACTTGTTGTTGCCACTATAATCAAATTTCCCTTGACATTTGAGTCACCAGTAGGAACCTTTTAACGTCTTCTTTTGATCACGTACTATTCTTGGCTTTTCTACCCAAATACAATTGACTTTGGTCGGAGGTGCAACTATAGGTTGGAGTTCTCCAATTTAGAAAGAAATGAAGTCAACATCATTGGGTTTGGTCCTAATCTATGAAAAATTCCTCACAGCCAAGTCGGTTGAATTACGGTAATGCTCTATTTTTCCTTATACTTCCTCTTGTATGTCTCTCTTGTGTCTGGTGCTCAGGGACGTTTGTCATGATTTATTTGTATTTTGATTGTGCTAGTTTGGTTCTCTTGTTTTGAATTTGTTCGTGTTTTGACATTGGGTTTGCTTCGCCCTTCATTGATTTATGTCTGCTTCGTCTTCCTTTGGCTTCTGTAGTTTTTATTTGCTCCACCACACGTTGTGTGTCATTATTCTTCCCTTCACTGTGTAGATGTGGGAAGATAAACTAAAGACATATGTTTGCAAAGACTGGGTAATTGTGTTCTCCTTCCCTATTTTATTAAATCTAGCATGTTTGGAGGTCATCTAGCTTCACCCACTATTGGTGTTTTTGTCTTTATGGGAAGGGACTTTACTGTATGGGTGCAAGGTCTAGGAATCCCTTGTCTTCATTTTTTTTGCTTGTCGTTGATGTAGGCTTAGTTTGGTCTTTTATCTTTTGTCTTTTGTCTTTTGTCTTTTTTCTTTTTACTTGTTTTAGTCGTTCATCAATTTGAGATGACCTTGAGTCTACATTGCTGCACTTTATTGGGCCATCCTAGCTAGATCCTCCAATCTAATAGGATAATACATATTCGAGTGGCTTTTGTGGATATTTTGATTGGTTTGATGTTGTAAAACCCACTATAATCCATTTCAAGGTTAGAAAAATACACCAAGATGGGTTTTGGAAAAAAGAAAAATAAGTACTTGCAATTAATTTGAGTTTCCAAGTCTAAATTGAGTGGTATTGAATGTTGAATTTGAAACATTCCCATAAATACATTAATCATGTAAAATTCATAACATTAAATTGGCAATTCAGAAAATTTAATAAAAATACGCTTGGAATCAAGAAAATGAAATTGACTAAAATGTATATGTTTTATAACCAATTTCAACATTACTAAAAATGTAATTTTGGGGGTTTTGAATGTTTAATTGAATGCCAGCCTATTTCCTATATGCCCAATTTGTTGTAAGGCATGTTTGGACACTTTTTCAGAGCATGTCTTTCATTGTAGGGATACCTGGCTTTAAGTATAGACAAGGTCTTGTTTGGGATGGTCTTTATGATGTACTCATGCATATAGGAATTGCTTCTACGAAATAGTCACTTGTAAATTTTTTGACTGATTCATAGGAGGGGTGATAACCTCGAATTTTGTGATGTTATCTTAGTTATTTTCTTCAGTTTTCCACACTCTTTCTCATATAAATTAGACAGAATCCTTAGCTTTCCTCTCTTATTGCAAATATACTTTTAGATTAACCTTTCTCCTTTTTACTTACAGAAAAAGACACAAAAAGAAATCACAAAAGCCTCACACGGTCCCAAGACCGCATGAAACCAACCGGTCCTGAGACCGCATGGACTCACACGGTCCCAAGACCGCATGAAGCCAACCGGTCCCGAGACCGCATGGAGTCGCACAGTCCCAAGACCACATGAAGCCAACCAGTCTCGAGACCGCATGGAGTCACACGGTCCCAAGACCACATGAAGCCAACCAGCCCCGAGACCGCATGAAGCCAACCAGTCCCGAGACCGCATGGACTCACACGGTCCCAAGACTACATGAAGCCAACCGGTCCCGAGACCGCATGGACTCACACGGTCCCAAGACCGCATGAAGCCAACCGGTCCCGAGACCGCATGGAGTCACACGGTCCCAAGACCGCATGAAGTCAACCGGTCCTGAGACCGCATGGAGTCACACGGTCCCAAGACCGCATGAAGCCAACCGGTCCCAAGACCGCATGGAGGCAACCAGTCTCAAGACCGCATGAAGCTAAACGGTCTCGGAGTCCAAATGGTCTCAGAGTTCAAACGGTCTCAGGGTCCAAACGGTATTAGAGTCCAAATGGTCTCAGGGTCCAAACGGTCTGACCAAACCGTTTGGACTTCACTTAAATCCTATAAATAAGACCCAAGGGATTCTCCCAAAGGCATCAAGTTTTCAGAAGTCTAGAGGCTGCCACTACTACTCCAGAGCTATTCCAACCTCCATCCTCTGCCCAAAGGTTGTCGGTCTGAGATCCACGCTCCATCCTGAAGTTGCTTTCTCTCTCTTCGCCAAAGAAGGTGGGAAGAGGAGACCTCATCATCGAGCAACCTTTGAAGTGTGAAGATCATCATTCTCTCCCCTTCCAAGGGGTTGACTTTCCTCTCTCCTTTGTGGGGATGACGTTCTCTCTCTCTCTCGTCTCGCCTCCTTCTTTGTCCTAGCTATGAGCGAGTAGTCTCTTTCACTAGGGTGCGGGGAGTAGCCCCGCTACCCATGTTTTCATTTCATGCAATGTAATCCATAGTTTGCGATAGAGATATGTTTTCTTTTCAGTTCGACATCAATCGTTTAATGAATGCTTGTTGCTTGATCACCAACTCGTGTTATTGTTTATCTTTTAGTATGAATTGTCTATGTTTGTACTATCAGTATCTAATCTCGATTGAATGTTGGTTCTTGATGCATGTATCCACCATGCATCTGTTTCGATATCTAGGAGTGTTTCTCAAGAAGTGGAGTAAACTCACTTCCATCATTGTACTTTCATACTATGAAATGGAATCAGTTGATGTATGAAAGTACAACCTTGATAAGTCGAGGAACACACTTTGCAAAGGGAATGATGTAAACTAGGTGACCATTCATTCGGGATAGCTGGCATTGCAACATTCCCACACTTCTCGTAGTTAGTTCTCTGAAAGGAAACTAAATCTATAAGATACTAACTGTTTAGACTCTTTTTGTAGGTTATGCTTTATGTTGCACGTTTTGATCCATGTGTAGTGGTGGTGAAAACCGATCACATCCTAGTGACTCATTATCATTGTTAACATCCTTAATTTTACTTTCCTACTCTGCTTTACTTATACTTAGTTTAAAACAACCAAACCAAACTCTTTGGTCTAGATACCAACTGCTAAGAGGTTAAGTGATATTCTAACGTTTTCCATCTTGTTGCGCCCAACAAGACCGTTGTCCTGTGGATTTGACCCTTAACTATACTTCTATAAGACTTCCACGTATCTTAGCATACGTGGGTGGATTTCTCGATCTAGTATAAGCAAGGCTAAACTTAAAGACTTATCATCTTTAGGATTTTTAGTGGTGCACGCAATTCCACACAAGTGGAAGCTCCATCAAAAATTGGCGCCGTTGCTGGGGACAACGGAACGTTTTAATTTCATTTACTATCTTGCTAGTTGGTTAGGTTTTTACACTTTCCTTTAACCATTAGTCCATATCTTCTTGAATTCATCATATCTCCTACATCATCTAAAAGGTGTGTTTCTTTCTCTACTCAGGTAGAAGACGTGTATGCAACCATCGCATAACCTTAGATTCTCCCCTAATCCAGAGTACGACTCTAAGGTAGAGAGAAGCTTCCACCGCCGCATCAGACTTAACCGCCAAAGAGCCAGGCAAATGGCTGAAGATCAACATCAAGCTACATTAGTAATGGAAAGGGTAAAAGTCACCATAGCCACTCAGAGAGAACAACTCGTTGATGACACTTGTGCTCAGATCCAAGAAGAAATCTGAGCTGAAGAACAGGCTCGCATCAGAGCTAAAAACGAAGCAGCTAACCAAGTTTCCCAGTTAGAGCTAAGAAACAAGCAATTGAGGGACTATGTCGTCCCCAAGAACTATGAAGACAGTCATCCAGTTTGGCCTCCAATCATCAACATACCCAACTTTAAGATCCGGACACAATGGATTCAAATCATGCAGGGCATCTCATTCTCTGCTGGTACTGAAGACGACTGCATGGATCACTTGAAGAGGTTCAAGGCACTTTGCCGACTTGTCCCACAAGCCGGAGTTGCCTTTGATGCGATAATGCTACATCTTTTCCATTTTACTCTGTCTGGAAGGGCTCTAAGTTGGTACAATTCTATTGATAGGGAGCCAATCATCACCACCTGGGCTCCCTTGGAAGAAAAGTTCCTAGAGAAGTTTTTCCCCCCTTTGTTAACTTATGAAATTAGGGGGCAGATCAACCACTTCGCCCAACTTCCTGGAGAATCACTCGCAGAAGCATGGGAAAGATTCAAGGAGCTTCTAAGAAAGTGTCCTCATCACGGCATCTCCTAAAATCAATTAATAGAAACGTTCTATAGGGGGGTGAGTGATGACATCAAGCAATTTCTGGATTCCTCATCTGGAGGAAATTTTATGAGGAAGAACTACGAGGATGCTTAAAAAATCGTTACACTTGGAGCTGAGAACCAATCCAATTGGGGATGATCATCCAGCAAGGGAGTCCTCAAAGTTTATAAAGTTGAGGAATCAATGGAAATGAAGGCTATTGCTGAAGCTTTAAAGACTATGGCTCACAAATAGCAAGCACTTGAAACTTCATTTGGAGAATATAATAAGAAGAAAAACCCCCAAGTCCAACAGGTTAAAGCTGCTATAGGGACTTGTGAAGCCTGTCACGCATCTGATCACCCTACTTTGTCATGTGGTCTGCTTTACAATGTGATGATGGATATGAAACCACCACAATAGCAGTATGAACCAATCATCGAACACCCTGAAGATCAGATGCCCGAACAAGTTAATTCCATTCATTCCATACCGAGACAAGTTTACTATAATCCAAATCAACCAAGAAACTACCTAGGTTTTCAATATGGGAACCCTGCAGGGACTGCTAACTTGCAACATCAAACACAAGGCTGATCCTCCAATAGGTTGCCACCTGGATTCCAAAGTAACTTTAACCAAAATCAAGGCAACCTCAGAAACAACTTCCCAAGATCCAACTACCCTAGAAATCCCTCCACCTACTATCAATATACCCATCCTCCTTTGCACCCACAATTGCACCCTCAGCTTTAGAAAACGTAGCAAACTCAGTTAGCACCACCTCTGCAACAACCACATCAAGGTCAACAATAACTCACTCAGAAAAATTCCCCCTCCCAGCCGACAGACGAGATGACTATGATCAGGAAGATGCTATAGTCACAACAAACCATGCTTGCCAATCAGCAAGCTCAGCAGAAGGCGGTGGAGGCCCAACTAGCACAAATTGCTGCCCAACTGAAGCCACCAATGCCATCACTACAAGATCTGGTCGTGCCCTTCAAGAAACTATGAGAATCGCTTATGATGATGATGATACACCTGTCTTTATTCCAAATGCAAGCCCGAATCTAGGAATTAAGAAGTCTGCGGAGATCGTGAAGGAAAAAGAAAAAGAACAAGCTTCCAAAGAGCCAGAAATTCCGCACTATAAACCCAGGATACCATATCCAGGAAGATTGAGAGAGACTAAAATGGACACTAGGTTCCAAAGATTTAAGGAGACGATGAAGAAACTTTATATCGATATCCCACTCCTTGATGCTCTCTCTGAAGTACCAGCTTGGGATAAATATCTGAAAAACCTTGTTATCAAGGAAGTACATCACTGAAGAACAAGAGACAGTCAAACTGGCCCAGACCACCTCTGACATCATTCTTAATAAGATGCCAAAGAAAAAGGACCCTGGTTCTTTTGGTATTCAATGCTGTATCGGAAATGCTTCAAGTAAAAAGGGATTAGCAGACCTAGGGGCTAGCATATCTATTATGCCCTACTCCATGTGTAAAAGATTGGGCTTTACTGATCTACTACCTACAACGATGACAATCCAGTTAGCCGATTCCACTATCACTGCACCTCTAGGAATTATTGAGGACATTCCAGTCAGGATAGGCAAGGATTCTTACGTCCCATGTGATTTTGTCATTATGGACATTAAGGAAGATTTAAGATACCCAATAATTTTCGGTAGACCCTTCCTTGCCACAGCCAGGGCACTTATTGATGTTGAAGCTGGCACGATCATTCTAAGACTGGGGAAAGAAGCAATTCAGTTCCGGGTCCTCAAAAGTATGAAAGGCCCCAGTATTCAAGAGGAAGTCTTTCTCTTAGATGCAATACATCAAATGTCCCAATTGGAAATTTTTGAACCATCTGATGAGTTAGAAAATGTCCTAATAAATCCAGAAGTTGAATTCTCAGCCAACAAATTAGTTCAACAATGCTTGAAACATCTAGAGAAAGTGGAGGAAGCACCAACAACCACTTTTGAAGAGCTCCAATCGGTCACTATTCTGGAAACAACGGAAGTTCTTAAAGCTCCCGAGATGAAAACCCTACCAACATGACTTAAGCACGTCTTTCTGGAAGAAGAAAAACTATACCCAGTAATCATCAGTTCCACTCTAACGAAAGACCAGGAAGAACGACTTCTCGTCGAATTAAAGAAACATAAGAAAGCCATTGGGTACAAAATAACTGACCTGACAGGTATAAACCCAGCCTTATGCATGCATAGACTGCCCATGGTTGAAGAATTCAAGCCTTCAAGAGAGCACCAGAGAAAGCTTAACCCCAACCTTAAAGAGGTGGTTCGCCTTGAAGTCCTCAAACTGCTGAAAGCTGGCATTATTTACCCAATTTCATATTCCCAATGGGTCAGCCCTGTCCAAGTGGTCCCCAAAAAAGGAGGAACCACTGTCATGCTAAATGACAAAAATGAGCTAGTGCCTACAAGGACTGTGACGAGGTGGAGGATGTGCATCGACTAGAGGAAATTAAACAAATCAATGTGAAAAGATCACTACCCTCTGCCTTTTCTTGACGAAGTCCTTGAACGCCTAGCCCATCAAAAGTTCTTCTGTTATCTAGATGGTTATTCTGGGTTCTACCAAATCCCTATACACCTGGAAGACTAAGAGAAAACTACTTTTACTTGCCCCTTTGGGACCTATGCTTTCAGAAGAATGCCATTCGGGTTGTGCAACGCACCTGCTACTTTCCAAAGGTGCATGACTGCTAACTTTGCAGGATTAACAGAATCTATAATGGAGGTTTTCATGGATGATTTTTTAGTTTACGGAGATTCCTTCGATAACTATCTACTCAACCTTGGACAAGTCTTACAACGATGTGAGGAAACGAACCTCATCCTAAATTGGGAAAAATGCCATTTGATGGTAATTGAAGGTGTCCTCCTCGGACATAGAGTGAGTGACAGAGGGATTGAGGTGGACAAGGCAAAAATTGATGTTATCTCTAAATTTTCACCACCAAAAGACGTAAAAGGAATACGAGCATTCTTGGGTCATGCTTGGTTTTATAGAAGATTTATTAAAGATTTCTCAAAAATAGCAAAACCCATGACCCAACTTCTGACCAAGGACACCGAGTTTAATTTTAACCAAGAATGCTTACAAAGTTTCATAACTCTGAATAATGCTTTAATCTCTGCACCCATACTAAGAGCCCCGGATTGGTCACAACCTTTTGAAATCATGTGTGACGCCAGCGATTATGCCATAGGGGCCGTATTAGGACAGAGAAGTGATAAGAAACCTTATGTAATATACTACGCATCGAAAACGCTCGATGAAGCACAGAAGAACTACACCACTACAGAAAAGGAGTTCTAGTTGTCATCTATGCGTTCGAGAAATTCCACTCCTACCTGATTGGAGCCAAGGTCATCGTCTACACTGACCACTCTGCCATATGATATCTAATTCAGAAGCAAGACGTAAAACCCAGACTTATCCGCTGGGTGTTGATGCTTCAGGAATTTGATTTGGAAATCAAAGACAAAAGCAAACTGGAAAACGTAGTCGCCGATCATCTCAGCTAATGATAAAGCACCTATCAGAGACTCCCTCCCCGATGACCAGCTAATGAAAATTACTACAGGATTCCCCTGGTATGCTGACATAGTAAATTATCTGGTTACAGGAATCATTCACCCTTCCGCCTCTTACCATGACAAAAAGAAATTCCTCCACGATGTCAAGCAATACTATTGGGATGAACCTTATCTCTTTCGACTATGTGCAGACGGACTTTTCCGTCGCTGCCTACCTGAAGAAGAGATTAATCCTATCCTAGAACATTGTCATTCTGGCCCCACTGGAGGACATACGAGTTTGAAAAAGACTGCCATGAAAGTCCTACAATCGGGTTTCTTTTGGCCAACAATAGCAAAAGACTCCCATGATTTTGTAAATCCATGCAACAAATGTCAACTTTCTGGCAGCATATCTAAAAGGAATGAAATGCCCCTCACTATGTGGTAAGAGATCAAACTTTTTGATGTGTGGGGGATAGACTACATGGCTCCCTTCCCTTCTTCATATGGGTTCTCCTACATACTAGTTGCAGTGGATTATGTCTCGAAATGGGTAGAAGCTATACCCATAGTTTCCAGCGATTCCAAATCAGTCATTAAGATGTTTAAAGATATCATTTTTCCCAGATTCTGAGTCCCCCAAACTGTCATATCCGACGAAGGAACCCATTTTCTGGAACGTAGCTTTGAAGCCCTCTTAAAGAAATACGGAGTCAACCATAAAGTTGCCACACATTACCATCTACAAACCAGTGGTCAGGTTGAAGTTTCGAACAGACAACTGAAGGAAATCTTAGAAAAAACTGTCAATAGACATCGTACTGATTGGTACACCAAGCTCCCCGATGCCCTTTGGGCTTACCGAACAGCTTATAAAACACCAATTTGAACAACCTCGTTCCGTTTGGTATACGGGAAATCATGTCATCTTCCAGTTGAACTAGAACATAAGGCTTGGTGGGCCATTAAACAATTGAATTTTGATTTTAAAAGCGCCGGAGAAAATAGACAACTCCAGCTACAAGAACTAGAGGAGCTCCGAATTACAGCTTATCAAAGTGCTAGAAGATTTACAAAGAACAAACCAAGATGTGGCACGACGGTCATCTAAAAAGAAAAGATATCGCCATTGGAGATAAAGTCCTTCTTTTCAACTCCAGGATCAAAATGTTCTCCGAAAAACTCCGCACAAAGTGGTTTGGGCCTTTCACCATCAAACATATATACCCGACTGGAGCCATCATAATTGTTGACGACAATGGAGGAGAAAGGATAGTCAATGGCCATAGATTAAAAAAATATTATACTCCAGTAGACAAAATTCCGAGATAGACTATTGAGATCAGAGACCCCACAACATCACCATAACAAAATCAAAACCGCGTCGAGCCAGCGACGTAAAACCCAGGTGCTACTTGGGAGGCAACCCAAGATCTGAGTATCACCATTTATTTTTGTTTTCTATTTCCTTTATCTATTTTAGGATTATCATCTTTAATCTAAAAATATAAAAATTCACATAAGAAACCAAAACAAACATAAAAATATAAAATATAAACCTTCTCAAACGGTCTTGAAACCGTTTGGGGCCAAACGTTCCTGAAATCGTTTAGATCCAAACGGTCCTGAAACCGTTTGGGGCCAAATGGTCCTCAAACCGTTTGGATCCAAACGGTCCAAAAACCGTTTGGAACCAAACGGTCCTCAAACTGTTTGACCTCAGGAATTTGCAAGGTCAACCCTCGAATCCTATAAATATAACCCCCTCCTTCTTCTTTCTTTCAACTGTCGAGCTTTCTAAAACCCTCGCTTGCATTGTTCCATCTCTCCTGCTCCTACTCCTATGCATCCCGCGATGAAGGTTCTCTCCGCCACCATCATTCCCATTTTCGTGCATCTTCATGGCAACCGCACCTCAGTAACCGTCGCACTTCACATCATCGTCGTCATCTTCACCCGCAGCTACAAGGTAGACCAGCACGCCACATCATCGCCGCTTCTGTCTTTGCACCACCTCCATTTTCTACCATCGTCGACGTTTACGTCACCAACGCATCCCCCTTTCTTATCGCCGCCATCATCTCTACCAACGTCGTCGTCTCTATCGCCGCCACCATCACTATCGCCGCCGATTTCGCTCCTCCGCCATCCGCTGCACCCCCGGCGTTCCACCTTCCAAACGGTCTTGAAACCGTTTGGAGCCAAACGGTCCTGAAACTATTTGGAGCCAAATGATCCTGAAACCGTTTGATATTTTTTTATTTCCTCTAAAGCCTAAAATCCAAACAAAAACATTAACACATGAACACCACAATTTTAATAAATTTGTTATCATTGCAAATCCAAAATATTCTTACACATGATTTTCTATAAAATTTCAGATATGGCCGGAACTGCTGACAACCCCTTCTGGACAACAGAGGAACTAATATAGGACCGAGGAAGACTCTAGAAGATCGTGGATAATTACACTGAGACTGGAAAGGCCCCACCAAAGGTCAACATCACAACGGTCATGTGTGAAATTCATCGCATCAACAAATGTCTAGCTGAGGAGCCTAAGGAAGAAGTGGAAGAAATTTCTTCCAGTGATGAAGGATCGGAATATGAGCCACATTCTGAGGAAGAATCCCCAACTGAAAAGTCCAAGGGGAAACGAAAGGTCCAAGAAGCTACGACCAAACAACCCCCAAAAAAGTGGGCAAGAAAATAGGTCTGCCCCACCACTGCTAGGGAACAAACCCTAGCAGGCCATATCCCATCAACCGCTACCACCACCCCCACTACCACTCCAGCAACCACCACTACCCCCGTCTTCTCAGTACTCACCACCACCGCACCACCACCAGAAAACCTTTACATCCACAACCTCCCCTCCATCGACAAAATACTAAAATCGACAAAGTACGCCTGCTCAAGCGTACTACTCAAGATGGGGATCTACGATAGAATCCTCACCATGCTAGACAATGCTAATCTCTCCAGACTCTACAAAGTCCCCGAAATTTCATATGTCGAACCCACAACAGAATTCTTTACACACCTCACCAAAGAAGTGGTGGACATTATGCACAGAGCAAGGGACGGAAGTGACCGCAGGCTGGTCACCAAACTTTTTGGAAACAATGTTGTTATAACAGAAAATCTTTTGAATGAAATTTTCATAGACAACCCGGAGCAGCTCAAAAACGCCCAAGTTGTAGGCATGGAAAACTCCCAATTCAATAGACACAGCTTCTGGAAAACCCTAACAAGGTTCCCAGCTTATTAAGCAAAAACATGCAAAGCCTCCAATATCCATTCTAGGTTTGTGCACACGCTTCACAAAATTCTCACGGGTGCGCTCTTCCCCAGAACAGAGGGAGGCAATGTTATAACTGCTGACCTTTTTCTTCTATGGTCCATTCTGCATGGAATGTCGGTTAACATTGGCTGGCACATGATACCAAAATTCTCAGCCTACGCCATAGGGGAAGAAATCTGTATGGGTGGGCACATAACTTCCATCATCAAATATCACAAGATGGACAGATTGGTTCCTTGATGCACGCAGATCAAGGGTGACATCCTTACCAACGAGCAAACCTTGAAGAATTCCTATATTATCAAGGAAAAGGATGTGAAATTACACTACATGTTCTGCCCAAAAGTCAGATATTCCAGGACTCTGCTACCGCTTCCGGAGCTAGAGGATTACGACAAGGACAAACTTCTCTTTATTGACGAAGAGATTACCAAACTCCTAGCTTCAGTCAAAGTAAATGAAAAGACAACCAAAGCGGGCCAGACAGAGCTTAGCATAACCGCCCTGACAGCTAGGATAACAAAAATACCAATAAAATGACCATCTAAGGTGTGTTTACAACCACCACAGCTATCAGGGATGCCAACATCAAAGCTACAACCGGAGACAGAACACCCCCCTCTGGAGGAACCAATCACTACCTCTTCTTTAGACTCATTCATCATGAGCCTACATGATGAGCTCACCACCACCACCACCACCACATTACCATCCACCACCCTCCCACCATCTACCACCACCCCACCTTCCTCCACAGCAATCCCTCCACCCACATCTTCCACTTCACCATCTTTCTCACTGAGCACCCCCTTTTCCGCTCCAACACTCGGCTTCACATTCTTCGCTCCCATCTCGACCCTCTTTTCCTCAACATTTTCGCTCCCACAATTCTCACCCGGACAATCACCATTTTCTTCATCCGCTACCACCCCAATACTGTTGGTGACTCCATCTACGGTCACCACACAGTTTGCGGGACCATCACCAGTGTCTCTTTCGCAAGGTACTACCACCCTTCCACCCCGACCCCAGCCATACCACCCTTCCTCATCTGGGGTCCCTTCTACAAAAGTCGGTGAGGAATTCGGACGTCAATTTGATGTCATCCGAAACCTCCTCACCGACCCTTCTAACATAATGTAATCTATTTTTTCTTATGTGCAGGGTATTTCTAAATAGGTCGCCCAGATCAACGAGCAAAACAGTGCCTTGCCAAGCATCCTCCAAAGTATTCAGCAATGACAGGACGTAGTGGCCAAGCAAGTCGATCACATCGATGACCACTACAAAAACTTGCCAGAGCTGGTCCTTGGAGTAAAAAGCCAGCAAGTAGTGATGGCCAAGCAAATTGATAGGATCTCTACGCAGACTCAACCTCTGCCTGAGACCTTGCGCGAGCTTAAGCAGTAGTAAACTGCTTTAAGAATGTGCTTGGATGACATCAACAACACCCTCACACAGCTCCACAGTTAGCAAGAGGAGTCAGCAAACAACGAGCTTAACCAACTACGAGCTCAAGTAACAGATCTTACAGCATGACTCCTCTCTACCGAGGGATGATACTCAGATCTTAAGGAAACACACGACGCACTACTCGAATCCCACGAGCATGTGCAAGCGGCATTTGATGAGCTACAAGCAACCCATCGGCAGTGCAAAAAGACTACACAACAGCACATCAAAGATAAGGCAGCCGACGAAGAAGGCGAGGAAGACAAAGATGAGGACAATGATTCTAACTCCTCGTTAACTCCAATAATAGCACCTCCTCAGACGACCCAGACAATGCTGGGGAGGGCACCAGCCGAGGAGCTACATCAAAACAACAAAAAGATCACCATGACGGTGATAAAGATCCCAAATCCCCGACTCACAATGACAACATTAATATGTCTTACGGGGATCAGTTCCTTGACTATTCAGCAATGGGATCTCTAGAGGAATCTGCTAAAGAAGTAGCTTTTGCTGAGTTCCAACAATGTTTACTCGGAACCAGCACAAGTCAACAACAAGCAACATCAGCTCAACACCTTTCTGCACCAGACCAATCGGTGCCCTTTCCCCCAGAGCAAGAAGATCTAGAAAGAGTCAGTTTGGATATAGACGAACATCTGGAATCAGCTTCTGACTTAGACAAAGATGAAGATCTGCAGCAGTACATAGACAATCTGGAGCAGACTTCTTCTCTCCCTCCGCAAGAGCTTCCCCCGCCGCCACCTCTACCTCATAAAATGCATGATTTAGACTTGGTGGCCATCTCTACCTTAGATTCTCAAGATATCTTTATCTTAAACACTATCATAGACGATGTCAAAGACGGGGGTGATGTTATCTACCAAAATACGAAGACTCAGCGCAAGTTGACACGTGAAGACTTCTGCTCCATCCTTCGACAACAATCAATGGTGAAGATGGCAGTCTTCTGAGTTCCCCTTGCCAATTCTATCAAAACTTACAGAAGCTCTAGGCGGCAGCAACCCATTCTTAACGCATCACCTGCTCTAGCTATGAGTCTTATATACAAAAAATTACAAAGTAAATCAATCAAACAGTTGCAGAGGGGGATTGCCAGAAAGGCACGCTACATTATCGTGCTCTTCCAAATCTCTGGTCACTGGCTGCTAATGATCATGGACATCACAGCTCAAGACGTTAAGGTGTACAACTTTTGCGCCACTGAACTAAGAGCCAGAATAATCAATTTCACTGGAACAAAGGTAGGGAAGACCAGATGCATCCCTTTCCGGCTCCTGAAATTGATTTGGGCTTCTTTCCCATCCCTACGCAATAATTGGAACCAACCTTGGTTCCAAATCATCAACTCACATGCCCAAACTCAAGAAGGTTCTAAGGATTTCTCTTTCTACGTTATACGTCATATTCAAGCGCTCAATCAGCAAATCCCTTTCACTGAACTGGCCACAGAGGATTTTCATTCTTTGTGAGGTCGTTACGCCATGGAGTTAATCTTTGATAGACTGTTCTTCAAGGACCCAACTATGGCACCTAACTACATTCCTCGCTATCTCTTTTCAGCCATCCAACATCCTCCAAAATAGCCATTCAGGCAAACGATAGAGGAGTTGGAGAAACAACAGCCCGCCAAGGTTCTCGAGAAGAAAAAATGGGACCCTTACTCTTTCGATCTGGCGGATGATGAAGGGGTTACTGAGTTGCTAACCGGGGCGACCATCAACAGATCATCTTCACAAATGGTCCCCCTGTCAGCCATCTCACCTACATTCCCCAATTTTGACTTCAGTGCCTGCAAAAGCCTCTCTGACAATGAACTTCGTATCATCATGTCAAGGCTTTACACTGAGAAATATGACCGCATTTTCATGTCCGACGACATTTTGGTCATGGCAGACGCATTATGAGAAACTGTACAGAAAAAAGGGTCTCTATCCGTAAGTTTGATGGCCGCCTACCAATTGCTTCTTGGATAGAATCAATCTACAACCTATATGGCATCCACGTATATGAAGGATGATCTCTTAAAGTTAAAGAACTTCAGAACGACTAAGGCACTCATTTCCTTCCTACAACATATGACTCTGAAGTTCATCATGCTCCCTTTCCTTCATTTAGAACACTGGATGTTGTTGGCAACAAATCTTCATGAAGGAACAACAATCATATATAATAGTTCCAACAGCCAGTACAATCCATAGCAACAACAATACACTACAACACCAAGAATGCCTACGGACGAGGTGGCGAAGGAGTGTGCCGATCAGCTACATGGCCTTCGCAGCAAGCACACACGGGCATACGGTAAATAACACTTTCATCGCCCCGCCTTCGGCCACAAGTGCCCACAGCAGCTCCGCGAGTCGAACGACTGTGGTTTCCACGTCCTCTACTGGATATACACCATAATGGTCCTTGGAAGACCAGTAGAGGACATGGCAGAAGTGGATTATCATGCATTACAAGGAAAGTTCGTTGCTAATCTCCTTCGCACACATGGCGCCAATAAAGGACTAACAGAAGCATGATGCCCTTGTCCTTGTACTTCTCAAACTATCACTTTGACACTCTGTGGACAGAGTGAGTGATAAGTTGTGGGGGAGTACACTGGATAAGGGCGAGGTATCATTTTCAAATCCTTCCCTCTCTACATTTTCTTTCAATTCTGTACAAATTTTATAGCTTTCTTTGCACATTTAATTTTTGTTTTAAAAGTAATTTCCCTGTTAAAATAAACCTCGCACATAAAGAAGAACATCCCTCTTGGAACAAAGTCATCCCCAGCTAACTTTAGAATCTAGTTAGTCCTCAAACGTAATAACACGAATAGCACTTAGACATGTAATGGTGAATTAATAAAATCTCTCCACTCTTGATTTTCATGCTTTTGCTTCATTTCTACATCTGACTCTCCACAGGTCAACATCAAGGCCGAAATAAGCCAATCACTCTCAAGGATGGGAGGGACATCAGGAAAAATCCAAATCAAGAAGTCTCACAAGCGGACCACTAAATAGAAACCAAATAAGTGCATGTCGAGAAACTCTAAGAACAGCTTTCTTCTCTTCAAATAAAAGAGGCTTGGCCGCCCAATTAATTTCCCTAAAAAAACCCAAAATCTAAGCTTGTGAGTTTACGAATAAAAGCCAGAGTGTTGAATAAAACTATGAGAGTTGTTCCATGAATAAGGATCTATATAAAGAACCAATGAAGGTCTCGCCCGGGCGATACATTCAGCTTCCCTCACAAAGGCAGATGTGTCGTGCCCGGTAGTGAAACCCTAAGGTACCTAAATATATGAAAGGCTGATAAAGGACTCGCCCGGCCGATACATTCAGCTTCCCTCAAGAAGGCAGTTGTATTGTTCCCGGTAGTGAGATCCTAAAATCATATACAACCCCTCCCCCACTTGAAGGGGGGTTACACTTTAAGCCTTTAGCCAACCCTCATACCCACTCTAGCTTCTGGTAGGATTTTCAAAGAAGTATAAAACTGATTAGAGTCAACGACATGCACCGAATAAAAAGTGGTCCCAATGCGGGCTATGAGATATGGAAGAAACCTGAGATCCAAGCAACTCTCAATACCTGAAAGAGTTAAGGCAAGCAAAAAGCTCCAACACAACCTTAGGAGATCTCAGCTTTAGAATTGAAACAAGAGTATGGAAATCTTAACTAAATAAAATTGCCTCGCCATTACATGCCTCAGCTCTATCTAACTTGAGGACAAGCTAGACTCTAAGTTAGGGGGGTGATAATCTCCAATTTTGTGATGTTATCTTAGTAATTTTCTTCAGTTTTCCACACTCTTTCTCAAATAAATTAGACAGAATCCTTAACTTCCCTCTCTTATTGCAAATATACTATTAGATTAACCTTTCTCCTTTTTACTTATAGAAAAAGACACAAAAAGAAATCACAAAAGCCTCACACGGTCCCAAGACCGCATGAAACCAACCGGTCCCGAGACCGCATGGACTCACACGGTCCCAAGACCGCATGAAGCCAACTAGTCCCGAGACTGCATGGAGTCACACGGTCCCAAGACCGCATGAAGCCAACCAGTCCCGAGACTGCATGGAGTCACATGGTCCCAAGACCGCATGAAGCCAACCAGCCCCGAGACCGCATGAAGGCAACCGGTCCCGAGACTGCATGGACTCACACGGTCCCAAGACCGCATGAAGCCAACCAGTCCCGAGACCGCATGGACTCACACGGTCCCAAGACCGCATGAAGCCAACCGGTCCTGAGACTGCATGGAGTCACACGGTCCCAAGACCGCATGAAGCCAATCGGTCCCAAGACCGCATGGAGTCACATGGTCCCAAGTCCGCATGAAGCCAACCGGTCCCAAGACCTCACGGAGGCAACCGATCTCAAGACTACATGAAGCTAAATGGTCTCGGGGTCCAAACGGTCTCAGAGTCCAAACAGTCTCAGAGTCCAAACGGTCTCAGGGTCCAAACGGTCCCAGGGTCCAAACGGTCTCAGAGTCCAAACGGTCTCAGGGTCCAAACGGTCTGACCAAATCGTTTGGACTTCACTTAAAGCCTATAAATAATACCCAAGGGGTCATCCCAAAGGCATCAAGTTTTCAGACACCCAGAGGCTGCCTCTGCTACTCTAGAGCTATTCCAACCTCCATCCTCTGTCCAATGGTTGTCGGTCTAAGATCCACACTCCATCCTGAAGTTGCTTTCTCTCTCTTCACCAAAGAAGGTGGGAAGAGGAGACCTCATCATCGAGCAACCTGTGAAGTGTGAAGATCATCATTCTCTCTTCTTCCAAGGGGTTGACTTTCCTCTCTCCATTGTGGGGATGACATTCTCTCTCTCTTATCACCTCCTTCTTTGTCCTAGCTATGAGCGAGTAGTCTCTTTCACTAGGGTGCGGGGATTAGCCCCGCTACCCATGTTTTCATTTCGTGCAATGTAATCCATAGTTTGCAATAGAGATATGCTTTCTTTTCAATTCGACATCAATCGTTTAATGAATGCTTGTTGCTTGATCACCAACTCGTGTTATCTTTTATCTTTTAGTATGAATTGTCTGCGTTTGTACTATCAAATTTGAATCTCAATTGAATGTTGGTTCTTGATGCATGTATCCACCATGCATCTGTTTCAGTATCTAGGAGTGTTTCTCAAGAAGTGGAGTAAACTCACTTCCATCATTGTACTTTCATACTATGAAATGGAATCAGTTGATGTATGAAAGTACAACCTTGATAAGTCGAGGAACACACTTTGCGAAGGGAATGATGTAAAGTAGGTGACCATTTCTTCGGGATGGCTGGCATTGCAACATTCCCACACTTCTCGTAGTTAGTTCTCCGAAAGGAAACTAAATCTACAAGATACTAACGATTTAGACTCTTTTTGCAGGTTATGCTTTATGTTGCACGTTTTGATCCATGTGTAGTGGTGGTGAAAACCGATCACATCCTAGTGACTCCTTATCATTGTTAACATCCTTAATTTTACTTTCCTGCTCTGCTTTACTTATACTTAGTTTAAAACAACCAAACCAAACTCTTTGATCTAGATACCAACTGCTAAGAGGTTAAGTGGGATTCTATCATTTTTCATCTTGTTGCGCCCAACAAGATCGTTGTCCTGTGGATTCGACCCTTAACTATACTATGATAAGACTTCCACGTATCTTAGCATACGTGGGTGGAGTTCTCGATCTAGTATAAGCCAGGCTAAACTTAAAAACTTACCATCTTTAGGATTTTTAGTGGTGCACGCAATTCCACACAAGTGGAAGCTCCATCAAGGGGTCATCAACACTTAGATCAGATGATATATTAATTTTTGGATGGGTTGTAGGAAAGCATGCATGTGTGGAACTAATGGGGGTTTCTCCACTTGTGGGCCTGAGTGGTGGGGCATTTACTATAGAACAAGCTTCTCTAAAAGCTTCCTCAGCCAAAGTAGATGATTATGAGAAAGCATGTATCAAAATTCAACATGTTTTTATACCTTTTGGGTTTGACACTTTTAGTATCTTAGCACCGGATGTTGTAGGACTGCTCAAGAGGGATAAAAACATTATGCATAGTAACATCATGACCCCCAAGTCTATGGATGTAGTATTTTAGAGGGTCAGATTTGTTATTCAGAAAGGATTGGCAAGATAGCTTGTTGTATGTCTTCTTTCCATCTCGATGTAATTCTTTTGTTTGATATAAAAAAGAATTTTTTTTGGTACAAAATGTTATTAGGTGTTTGGGATCCTGACTTGGACTAGGAATTAACTGTATTGTAACATACCATATCTTGGACCCTACCCTAGAACTTTGACCTTTCGGTTTGACCAAACAAGGATGAGGTTAGAGTGATCCAAATAATCAAATGCATGAATAATGTAATCTAATAAGTCATATAATGATAAGATGATAAAGAACTTAATTAAATAAGTAATTAAAATAATGTGCCATTAGTGGGCCAAGTGACATAACTCATATAAGAAAGTCTCAAAAGTGAAAACAAACTCCAAATTCGTAATCTACACATCAAAAAAAAAGCTTACAAGTGAAATTTCATTTAATTTGGACAACCTTGGAATAATATGGTAGTTTAGGAGAGAGAAAATGCCTAAAAGATATAAGTAAAGAATAAATGTAATTCATGACACCAAAAGTTGGAAATAAAGGTAAATTTGTATTCAACACACTTAAGTTAACTTGTGGATGAAGTTTCACCTAATTTGGATAATCCTAATGTCATTAATGCACGAAGAAAGAGTAACTAAGTTTTCAATACTAAATGTATTAAAAGTTCTCAAAAGGTAAATCTAATTTTATAATTAGAATCTACATGCTATAATGAGCCCCTGTGCATTATTTCATCTTATTTGGGTTTTGTTTGTGCCCTCAAAAAAGGTAAGAGAAAAGGAAATTAAATGTCATGTCACTTTATTAAATGATTTTGATTTTATCATGAATATTAATTAGATTTTGCCTAAAGTTTCCATGTCACGCCAGCTTTCCATTATCTAGATTTCAACAAATTTTTGGACCGTTGATCTACGATCTAATGACTCAGAGGTCATCTCCTAACTAAGATCGGAGTAGGAGTACAGCCAACATTTTTGGCAATTTTGATTTGCAGATATCTCTCTCGATTCTTGGTCTTTTTCAGTGATTTCTTTGGCTTTGGATTCCAAATAGAATTCTGCATGTAATGATCTTTTATTGATGTTGTTTTGGCAAGTATTAATGGAACACCCAATTCTTGTGGCTCTAGGAGTTCGTGGTCACCTTGCACAGGCCTTTATACCCAACCCTATATTTATAGGACCCCTTCCCCAATTCCATTTGACCACTGGAAGGATTTCCATCACCCCAATTTCCTCATTGGGTACGTGTTCGACCACTGCCGAGATGCTTCTGTTTGCTGGCCTTGCAGCTCCTCATGTGTGGATTTGGCTATTGTATTCTTCGATTTGGTTTGAAGGTGAGTTCGTCGAGGTCCATAGTTTGATCGTAGCTGGTAATTTTGGCCGGGGATCGCTCACCCTTATTTCCCCCAAATCCGCATATCCAGAGCACAACTTCTTCACATAACCATGGGGGTGTGAGAGTGGGGAAGGTGGCCCCTGTTGATTTATTGTTCATGACTCTTCCCGTTCTTCTTTGATTTGTTTTTGCATCGAGGGCAATATCATCTTTTTACCCCTACTGAGTTCTTTTTCTCAAGCGGTGCTCCTGTGCCCTCTTGGCACTGGTCCCAGACTGGTTTCCCACCTATGATTGGTCCAACTTGGCCTGGTTGACCCGCTTACTAGGACTCTTTGATGACATGAATTTCTCAATTTTTTCTGATTGATCAAACTTGCAAAATTCATAATTAATAATCTACTGGTCATAAAAATATGAATAAATACTCATTGGATTTAGAAAAAGAAGGGATTTCGAATGGTATAAGTTTGTTGAATAAATCTAATGTTTAATAACATGTGTTTTCTTGGATCTAATAAAATAAGATAATAAGTTGTATAATTCATAACTAATAAATTATAAGTCAAGAAAATATAATGAAATATGTTTTGGACTCAGAAAAGTATAACCTAAAATATGGCATGGTTTTGATAACCTAATTCAATAATAATAAAAAGTCAATTTTTAGTATTTTGAATAATCAATGGAAACCTAACCATAATTCCACATATATGCATCATAGGTTCTTTGGAGGCCTAGGCTTGGACCTAGACTTGGCTTTGGATAGATTAGACTCTGATATTGAGGTATGTTGTATCCACTATTACTCCATGTTAAGCAATTCACCTATATTACTATTTCTCTTGGTCCTATGGACTATAGCCTATACACATTGCTCTTATCTTTTGATATCATGGTTCATGTGAACTACCTTATTTGTTATTGATGATGTGATCATGGATATTCTTTTGCACTCTTATCTTATGCTTTTTTCATGTTGAAACTCTATATTATGACATGTGATGTCTTTTTCCCACTTATGAGGTGGATGTATATGTTGGTCACTTATGTGGTGACTACTTTAGTATAATCTGACTATATTGTTTTCTTGCCTCTACATTAAACATGCTATGTGATTCAGTAGCACTAGAGTAGTGTGATTGCATTAATTTTTTGCTTATGGAACATGTGTTATTTCCTGCCGAGCAGATGTGATATTTCTTGCTCTTTTGGGACGAAAAGGAACCTCATACCTAAGGTTTTCAACTTTATGAGGGTTGGCCCATGTTTTTATATATATTTGGGAGATTGGTAGTATTCCTTTATCTATCAGGTTTCAAGTTTATGAGACTTGGTTACCATTGTTACTTATTTTGTTCTAGGGCTATGCTTATCTCACATGCATGCAGGTTGATGATGTTTATGATGGGTAATGTCACAAAAATCTTGATGGGTTATGTGCCCAAATCTTGATATGTTCTTATGTGGCACTACTTTATTATTTTGATTATGGCAAGTATCTTCTTTTATGTTGATGATGATTCTTATCTTTTATGCCCTCTTTTGGGGTAGTCCTTATCTTTTGCATGGGAAGCCTTTTATTTTTGATGTCCCTTATTCTTTATAAATTGCTCAATTTGCTTTTTAGTATGCACATGCCAGCCTTTTTCGATATCCTCTTTTCTTCTCTTCTTGTTGGGTATGCTTCCAACCCTAGGTGGAGGACTTGGATGACAAGGCATGTTGACATGGACTTAGATTGAGAAGTTAAAGCTTGGAGACAATCTTGAGGTGGTTTAGATTTCCTCTACGTGGATCCTTGTGATGTAAGTTTAAGTTGCTCCCTTGTTTTATAATTGAATATAGTCATGATTTATTCTACTACTATACTTTGGTTGTTTTGTATATCAATAATAAAGATTTGAAAATTTTACACCCACTCCAAGATACCTTAAAGGTGTGTTTGGAATGGAGGTATTATTCTTCAAAATTTTAGTAAGAAGGTATTTTCACTTCTTTACAACATGGTATCAGAGCCCATGGTAGTCAGAATATGACTATTTCAATTTTGTCTCCCTTATAGAACCCTTGACATGGGTAGTGACCTCTAGGTGAGATGTTCACCCTAGATTTGATCGATGATGATTTTTTTATGCAAAAAGGCTTGATTTGAGGATGAGATTATGTTATGAGGAGGTGGTAGTTTAAGGAGGCCTTAATATGGAAAAATTGTGACTCAGTTTCCACAATTGATTTTGGATCCATATTTTGTTTCATCCGCAATTATACTACTATATGTACAAAATAGTTTTCTTTAACTAAGTCACAATAAAGTGAAACCCTAGAAATATTTGGAATAGAAATCTAACCCTATTTTTAACTTTAGAGTTGTGACTAGGATTGATATAAAGGAGTAGTTGACCTACCCTATGACATTTGGATGTTCATGTAGGGTTGATAGGTTAGAGACACAAGGACCTAAAACTCAACCCTAGATGGTGACTTAATAGTTGGATACATGAGAAACATAAATCTCTAAAATATTCACAACTAAAAGTTATGTGGGCAGTTCTAAAAAGTTGTTTAGTTTTACTTGTTAGGTTGAACCTTTTTAAGGGGTGGAGTGTAGTTGGTAGTTGATTTTTGAATCTACAGATTTTGAGGACAAAATCCTTTAAAGGGGTGGAGTGTTGTAACATACCAGATCTTGGACCCTACCCTAGAACTTTGACCTTTTGATTTGACCAAACAAGGATGAGGTTAGTGTGATCCTAATAATCAAATGCATGAACAATGTAATCTAATAAGTCATATAATGATAAGATTATAAAGAACTTAATTGAATAAGTAATTAAATTAATGGGCCATTAGTGGGACAAGTGACATAACTCATATAAGAAAGTCTCAAAAGAAAAAACAAACTCCAAATTTGTAATCTACACATCAAAAAAAAGCTTACACATCAAATTTCATTTAATTTGGACAACCTTAGAATAATATGGTAGGTTAGGAGAGAGACAATGCATAAAAGATATAAGTAATGAATAAATGTAATTCATGACACCAAAAGTTGTAAATAAAGGCAAATTCGTATTCAACAAATGTAAGTTAACTTGTGGATGAAGTTTCACCTAATTTGGATAATGTTAATGTCATTAATGCAAGAAGAAAGAGAAACTAAGTTTTGAATAATAAATGTATTCAAAGTTCTCAAATGGTAAATATAATTTTATAATCGAAATCTACATGCTTTAATTGGCCTCTATGCAAAATTTCATCTAATTTTGGTTTTGTTTGTACCTTTAAAAGAAGAAAGAGAAAAGGAAATTAAATGTTATGTCACTTTATTAAATGATTTTGATTTTGTCACGAATATTAATCGGATTTTGTCTAAAGTTGCCCTGTCACGCCTGCTTTCCATTTTCCCTTTTGGCACATTTTTGGACCGTCGATCTATGATCTAATGACTCAGAGGTTGTCTCCCAGCTCAGGTCAGAGTAGGAGTACAGGCTACGTTTTTTGCCATTTTGATTTTTGAATATCTCTCTCAATTCTTTGTCTTTTTCAGTGATTTCTTCGCCTTTGGATTCCAAATAGAATTCTGCACACAATGATCTTTTATTTGTGTTCTTTTGGTGAGTATTAGTGGAATGCCCAATTCTTGTGGCTCTAGGAGTTCGCGGCCACCTTGCGCAGGCCTTTATACCCAACCCTATATTTATAGGACCCCTTCTCCAGTTCCGTTTGACCACTGGAAGGCTTTCCATCGCCCCAATTTCCTCGTTGGGGTTCAACCACCACTAAGCTACTTCTATTTACTAGCCTTGCGGATCCTCATGCGTGGAGTTGGATGATGTATTCTTCAATATGGTTTGGAGGTGAGTTCGTCGTGGTCCATAGTTTGATCGCAGCTAGTTGTTTTGGTCGGGGATCGCTCACCCTCATTTCCCCCAAATACACGCAGCTAGAGCACAACTGCTTTGTGCATCCATGGGGGTGTGAGAGGGGGAATATGGCCCCTATTGATTTCTCATTCCTGCCCCTTCCCGTTCTTCTTTGATTTGTTTTTGCGTCGAGGGCAATATTGTCTTTTCACCCCTACCGAGTTCTTTTTCTCGTACGGTGCTCCTTTGCCCTCTTGGGACTTGTCCCAGACCAGTTTCCCACCTATGATTGGTCCAACTCGGCCTGGTTGACCCGCTGACTGGGACTCTTCGATGACATGAATTTCTCAAATTTTTCTGATTGGTCGAAACTTGCAAAATTCATAACTAATAATCTATTGGTCAGAAAAATATGAATAAATACTCATTGGATTTATAAAAAAGAATGGATTTCTAATGGTATAAGTTTTTATGAATGATCTAATGTTTAATAACATGTGTTTTCTTGGATCTAATAAAATAAGATAATAAGTTGTATAATTCATAACTAATAAATTATAAGTCAGAAAAATATAATAAAATATGTTTTGGACTCAGAAAAGTATAACCTAAAATATGGCATGGTTTTTATAACCTAATTCAATAATAATAAAAAGGAAATTATTAGCGTTTTGAATAATCAATGAAAACCTAACCCTCATTCCACATATATGCATCATAGGTTCTTTGGAGGCCTAGGCTTGGACCTAGACTTGGATTTTGATAGATTAGACTTTGATATTGAGGTATCTTGTATCCCCTATTACTCCATGTTGAGAAATTCACCTATATTATTCTTTCTCTTGGTCCTATGGACAATATCCTATACACATTGATCTTATCTTTTGATATCATGGTTAATGTAAACTACATTATTTGTTATTGATCTTGTGATCATGGATATTGTTTTGGACTCTTATCTTATGCTTTGTTCATGTTGAAACTCTATATTATGACATGTGATGTATTTTGCCCATTATGAGGTGGATGTATATGTTTGTCACTCATGTGGTGACTACTTTGGTATAATTTGACTATACTTTCTACTTGCCTCTACATTAAACATGCTATGTGACTCGGTAGCACTGGAGTAGTGTGATTGCATTGGTTTTTACTTATGGCAGATGTGTTATTTCCTGCCGAGCAGATGTGATATTTCTTGCTCTTCTGGACTGAAAGGGACCTCGTACCCAGAGTTTTCAACTTTATGAGGGTTGGCCCATGTTTTTATATATATTTGGGAGATTGGCAGTATTCTTTTCTCTATCAGGTTTCAAGTTTATGAGACATGGCCACCACTGTTACTTATATTGTTCTAGGGCTATGCTTATCTCACATGCATGTAGGTTGATGATGTTTATGATGGGTAATGTGCCCAAAAATATTGATGGGTTATGTGCCCAAATCATGATATGTGCTTATGTGGCACTACTTTATTGTTTTGATTATGGCAAGTATCTTCTTTTATGATGATGATGATTCTTATCTTTTATGCCCTCTTTTGGGGTAGTCCTTATCTTTTGCATGGGAAGCCTTTTACTTTGATGTCCCTTAATTCTTTATAAATTGCTCAATTTGCTTTTTAGTATGCACATACCAGCCTATATTGATATCCTCTTTTCATCTCTTCTTGTTGGGGTATGCTTCCAACCCTAGGTGGAGGACTTGGATGACAAGGCATGTTGACATGGACTTATATTGAGAAGTTAAAGCTTGGAGACAATCTTGAGGTGGGTTAGATTTCCTCTACATCGATCCTTGTGATGTAAGTTTAAGTTGTTCCCTTGTTTTATAATTGAATATAGTCATGATTTATTCTGTTGCTATACTTTGGTTGTTTTCTATACCATTAATAAAGATTTAAAAATTTTACACCCACTCTAAGATACCTTAAAGGTGTGTTTGGAATGGAGGTTTTATTCTTCAAATTTTTAGTAAGGAGGTGGTTTCACTTCTTTGAACATATACTCTTATAACACTAAATATAAGGAATGGGTATCCTAACAATTTATTTGGACATTATTATTATGACTAATACCCTATTTTCCATATGAGGCATCTCTTGAAATGTGAATACTCCTTAGTTACTAATGAATTTCCTTGAGAATTCTTTTCTTTTGAGAATATTTTCCTGACTTGTTAGTTAGATCATGGGAATATGGCATTGATGCTCCTCTAACTTTAATTTTATACTTATATGGATGTTTTCATTCTATCTACCTGAATGGATGAGATTGATTGAACTTATATCATCCATCTACATTTTACATGTACAATAAGATAAACTTATTTGTAGTATTTGTGCCTATGTACTACCATAATATTATTGGGTGTACATTTCCACTCCAAGTGCATCTTTTCACTCATATTATATATAGGGACACATCTTTCTACCCAGGGTTCCCCTTTGCACCTGAAATTTACACTTGAGATTTATGGGTATAAACCTACTTAAATAATGTTAATCTAATTGTTTTGATGCACTATCAATATTTGTGATATTAGTTATGTAAAATTATTATGGAAAGAAAATATTTTGTTAATCATCTTTTGATTTATCAAATGCATCTTCTATTGACTTAATATTTTGTTGAATATACATCCTTTTGACAATCTTATCTATTGGAACACTCCTTTTTTAAATCCCCTTTATTGATCACCTTTTCCCTAGATAATGCACAATTGTTTAATATTTCACATACTACACTTATTATGTTTATACTTTTTTTCTCTTTTGCTTTGATTTTCCTATTTTCAAGTGATGTTCCTGACCTTTCTAGATATAGGTATGTTAGATGGAGATGGCTTAAGAGAGACATTTACTAGATAATAGAATTTTTTGAGATACCTTGAGACTTCCAGGTTACACTATACAAATGTTCTTTTGTATAAGTAAGCTTGTAACTTTTCATGTATCAAATGTACCCTTAATGGGTGAGGATAAATATGGATTCCTTTTTTATAATATAATAGTTCTAATATATTCTGTTGATATGTATTCATGATTTATACATACCATTCCTTTGAGAAAATAAAAATACACCTATTCCAACATACTTTTAGTGTGTCTGAATTAGATGGATTTTATTCCTGTACTAAGTAAGGAGTGGATCTCCTCTTTTGTCCCTCTCCTTATGCTAGTATATTTTTGACATTTGGTGTCACTTTCCATAATGTCAATTTTAACATAAAACTGACACTATAGACCTCTATCTTAGGTTGATAAAGCATAAACGCCACTACCGGTCAAGTATTGTCAATTAAGAAAAATTATCGGCATCCGTTTTATTATAACATCAGTTTCTTCTTAAGAGCCAATAATATCAGATATCCCAGTGAAATTCAACTTTTTAGGGGGGGGGTCACATTGGTATATTGCGTTGGTTGCAAAAATTGTACGATAGTGCCCTTCTTGCAAATTCAAGTTTGCCTTCAAAAAGACTTTGTCGTCCGTTGTACCCAATAAAAATAGATGGTATAGGTCATGTCCAGTGTGAAAATTTTTACCTCCAAGAAACCTATTATGTCAGTCTTTTCTTAAAGAACAGACGACAAAGTGTTCCTGTAATGTCCCCAAATAAAATAGTTTGCCCAAATTGGGTTATGTCATGGGTTTTTCTCTAGAAACTAACGAGGGAGGTGTTAGTGAGGTTGGAACTTTTATAGGGATACGTACATATGGTGTTAGTTTTTCATTGGATGACTGAAGACATAGAGTGAACTATGTTGTCAGTTTTCATGGACAACCGAAGACACTTGTCTTGGCAAGGTTGGTTTTTTTAATAGGGCTAAAATACATGTGGTGTCATCTTTTTGGAGGATAACTGACAACATAGAGTGAACTTTGTCATCTATATTCCTAGACAACTGACGACTACTGTCTTACAAGGTTGGTGTTTTTTTATCGATATGAGTATCATTTTTTGGTGGACAATTGATGATAGAGATCAAATTATGGTGTTGATTTTCCCTAGGAAACTGAGATAAAGTCTTCGTTGTCGGTTTTTTATAATAATCGATGACTATGTTCCATTTAATGCACATGTGAAACTTTCTTTCCAACATTATCTATTTCATCGCATGATTTGGTTAGCTATGGTGATCAAGTCATCTCTTTACCATGCTCCTCCACCGCTACTACTACCTCTTTGTCATTGTCACCTTCTCTTATCGTCTTCCTCTGCTTCCATTGATGTTGCTCGATCCGTTGATGTATTTGACACATATGTCTCTCATCTTCTTCATCCACCATTGTTTTTGCTACAAGCTACTACTGCTTGAGCCACGTGTTGTCATCACTGCCTCTATTGTTGCTGCTTGAGCCACCACTACTACCGATGAGGCTGTTATTTGCTTGAGTCACCACCATCTGCCAGCTCCTCTCTGTTCTATGTAGAGGGTGTGCTACTTTTTTTAGCTACATTTTTGTTTGGTTTGTTTAACTATAATTTTAAAAATTCATGTATAGTTGTTTGTTTGGTGTGTTTAGCTATAATTTTTAAAATACATGTATAGTTGTTTGGTTGTTTTTTGAAATTTTCCATATAAATTTTGTTTAGTAGCATTTTTATGAGACCGTCCCTCAACCTAATTTATGAAGATAAATTTTGATAAATGATCAATAGATGTGTGGCATTGAGATCGGCCTTAATCTATAAATCCTAACTTCTAAATCATAGTGTTAGCCTAGAAATCCATCTGAGATTTACTCATTAGGAGTAAACCTTTGATAGACATTGGTTTCGGACTTCTACTGAACACTTAATCTCACTTAGGACATAAGTGCATAATGTGTATTCAGTTTTCATGATGTTTTAGCACTTTCCTATTTGTTCTCTAAGTACATATGTAGGTGGGTATTTTCCTATCCACATCGTTGTACTAAGAGAACTGTGGGGAAATGTTGTTGAAATATTCTTGAAAACAAATACACATTATACACTTACTAGTGAGATTAGGTGTTCGATAATGGGATAGGTGATACACATTCATTACTAAACCCTAATCCTTAGACCCTAATCTATAAAGCCTAAAACCTAAACCTAAATGATAAACCCTAATATCTAAACCCGAAACTTTAAATCCTAATCTCTAAATCCTAATCTATAAATATACGATTCAATATTCATTTTCTCTATGATCATAGAATGGATGTTCATTTCAAGTCATTGCACTCTAGATTATATTATTGGTCTTGATTAGTTTGTAAGATTTGAAGAAGAACATAGGAAACAACCTGGAGATAGGTTTTATGGTCCTTGTGGGAATTTTAGTAGTAACTTGAAAGTCAACATTGTTGACGAAATAAAAACTCATGTCATGTATAATGGGATTGTATAGGGCTATACAAAATGGTACTAGCACGGAGAGATTCCTAGTATGAGGTCAATGGTTGTCGATAGAAGTACTTGTGTTGAAGATGAAATTGTTGACAATGTAGATGTGAACAAGCTGACTCTAAGAGACATGGTTGATGTGATGGTAGATAGTTGTGGAGTAAATCTTATTGATCCACCTTCCTTATTTAGAAATGTTGTGCATGATGTTGAGAGACAGTTATACTTATCTTGTACTAAGTTTATGAAGCAAAGCATTGTGTTGAGATTGTATGCTCTGAAGGCTAACATTATATGGAGAAACAAACACTTCATGTCTTTGTTGTCTTCGTTGAAAGAAATTCTTCCTAAACCCAACAAGCTTCCAATCTCAACATAAGAATTAAATAATATGATTTTCCCAAATGGGAATGGAGACTAAGAAGATACATCCATTCCCAAATGAATGTGTGTTATTTCAAAAGGACTATATTGATTTGAAATATTGTCCAAAATGTGGGGTGTCAAGGTACAATATGACAACTTTGGGTAATCCCAAAAATGGCTTTCCTACCAAGGTGATGCTTATTTGCTAATACCATGATGCATAGAATTTATCTTGGAAAATAGAGGTATAGAAAAATAATGTTGAGATCATATGACATGCGTCTGATTTGCCAAAATGGAAGAAAATTGATTTATTGTACCTTCAATTTGGTGAAGAAGTAAAGAATCTAAGACTTGGGCTTGTATCAATGGGATGCATCGATATGGCACATTAAACATCCAACATAGCACTTGTCTTGTTATGATTGTTAGATACAATCTTCCTCCTTGGTTGTGTATGAAAAATGAGTATGTCATATTGTCCGTGTTGATATCGAGCCTCAAACAACGTAGCAATGATATTGATGTTTTTCTTGAACCTCTAATTGTTGATTTAAAGAAATTTTTGGGAGAAGGTGTCATGACCTATGATGCTTCATGTAGATAGACATTTTGTTTGCATGCTATGTTATTTTGCACTATTAATTACTTTCCAAAATATGAGAATTTGTCTTGATACAGTGTATAAGGATCCAGATCATGCCACATATATGATGAGAACATTGATTCAATATAAATAAATCATGGTGGCAAGATTGTATATGTTATTCATTGGTCGGTATGAATCGCATGTCTAAAAAAAGGCAGAATCAAAAGGATCAGACTTTAAATTTATAACCCAAAACCTTCAAAGACCCCCACAACTAAATATGGGGTCAAAGTAGATATATAGGATCAAACACTGGGATGTGGAGATATTTAGGATGCCTAAGATTTCATTCTTATGTCAGTTAAGGAAAACTGGAATGTGATATATGCAAAGAACTAGAACTAGTCTAGAAAATGATAAGAAATGAAACAAAATAAAGTAAATAAAATAGTCTTTCGAATCTTATTAATCGGGAGAAGGAGCTCTCATCTAAGTAATCACAAGTTGGGAAGTCTGTGCACCCATTCTTGGGTGTAGATAACCTTCAAACACCATAGCAAGCAACTAGCATCCAAATATAGTGAGTGTCATGGTAGATACTCTAGTGGGGATCATCCCACTCACTCTCACATATTGTGACTAAAACCCCATTAATGATCTAAAGACTCTCTGAAGGATAACGGAAAAACACCCTTGAATATTCCAGATACCTTCTTAGGTCCATAATATTCAAAGATGTTAGGGATAGTAAAGAATTTGAATAGAACACAGATTGTGAATTCTGTCACATTAGGCCAAGCTGGCCAAATTTGGGTGAAACCAATCGAAATCAACTAGATGCGGACAAATTCAAAATTCTTGTCAAATTTTCCAACTTGTGTTCTGGAAGGATCCTGTTACAACCCCAATTTTCAGATTCTTTTGGGGGAGAAATGTAATTTCTTCTATTAAAAAAATATATGAACAAATAATGATGTCATTTAATTGAATGCATGAATTTCATTTGTAAATAGCCTTGATTGGTTGTTTTGAGAGCCTTATTGGATACTGGGCCCAATAACAAGCAAAAGAAGAAAAAAAAATTCAATTAATAAATGAATATTTAGGAAAAGGAGAAAAGAAAGAGGTAGAAGCCTCTAGAAGGCTAGGAAGTAACCTCCAAGGGTGTATTTCGTAGATTTGGGGCTCCTTGGGTACCAAGGAGACCAAGTTGCAAAGATAATGTAATAAGAAAGGGATAAAATCCAATAAAACATTATTAAGAAGGAAAGTTGAGATAATGATGAAAATATAAGAAATATGTGGAAATATGGATAATGGAATCATCATGGATGAAATTTTGAGTCCACATGGTTTCTAATGGTAAAAGGAATACAAATAAGTAAAATAAAAGAATAGGAGAGAGAAAATATTCATGAAATATGTCTCTATAAGTAATAACTTGCATATGAAGGAAAGTCTCTCATACTTTCGAGTTTGAGTCCCAAACTTGGAAAACAAGTAGTTTAATTTATTATGGACATTTCCTTAAATTTGGTATTAGTTATAGATGTGGTTTGGGAGATATGATTTTTGCAAAATTCCCTAAAATGAAAAGGAAATCCTTAAATGTCACAAATTTTCAATTTGATTAGAAATGTCTTTTTGACGCATGGAATCAGGGTCGTTGGATCTGAGATCCGATGATGGTTGCTCGTCACCTACCTCGGTCCAAAAAGGAAACATGAGCTCGGTTTTTGTTAGTGCCCACTCAATTTTCTTGCAATCCAGTGGGTGTGCGAGATTGGAAATCTCTCCAATAGATTTGTATGGGGAAAACGTTCCTTTTCATACCAAGTTTTGCCTATTTTGGAAGGACTTTGAGATTTTCCCTAAATCTCATTGCTTCCGGAGGATAGCGGCCATAGCCTAGAGATATATATATGATAGGAACCCCTTTAAGAGACAAGTTAACTACGAACACGCACTACCAGACTCTGGGGTTTCCCCTCTGCTACCAATTCCTAGTCTAATCTGGTATCGGCCCTCTTTTTCCACCCTGCAACTGAAGTGAGAACTCCTTCTCCATCCTTCCAGTATATGCCACCTCCGATGGAATTGGGAGTGGGTGTGAGTTCGTTGGAGACCGATGAAGGCCTCTGCACGATCAGATATCGCTTCAGCGTGGTGTAGCTCCAAGTCAACCTTTGGGTTGACTGCGGCCTGGAGCTGTGAAGCGTAGCTCACGGGATCGGAGGAAGAAGAAGCCTCGGGTCAATTGACGTATGTGCTCCTGACGCTTGTGAATGAAGGAAAAGGCAAAAATTAGATTTGTTGGGATCCGCGTGAACTCGATATCAATAGGTAAGTGCTGACATGGCATCGTTTGATTGGTCAATAATTGTTTTTCTTGCAAAAATTGTAGGAAAAGATTGGTAACTCGTATATCAAAGTGTTATATATGAAAATTGATCCTCAGAATGAGAGGAATATATAGAAATTATATTTATATCCTAATTCTGCTTGAAATTCTAAAAGTATGTGAAGATGCTATCTTTAATGGTTTAATTAATGAAAAACCCTAATATTTGATGATTAATGTATCAGGAAGGGTTATATGGATGTTTAAAGTTGATATTAACTTGTTGTTAATAAAAAGGGCAAATTAGATCAAAAAGGATAATCTTTATGCATAGTTGGTTTAATTTAGGGATTCCATGTACATAAAAATGCTTTAATGGGTCTTAAAACACTAACTTTGGTAATTATGACCCTTAATGGCTTTAATTGTTCAAATCCATGAATAAAGCTGAGATATGATGATTCTAAGATATTTTGAGTATAAAAGTTCCTAATTGTGGATAAATTCCCTTAATTTGGTAATTAGGGTTTTCTAGTGGATTAATGTGAAATTAGTTATAAATAGGGTTCATATATGTGAATTGAACTATATGAAATATGAGTTGTCAATTTGAAAGAAACCAAAGATGATAATTGGGCCTAATGATCTTGACATGACTTAAAAAGATAAAGATGGAAGTTATAGCATAAAAGAGGCTTATTAGACTTATTTGACATTCAATTCTGCTTATGATGTTGAAATTAGGGTTTGTGAACTATAAGAGCATTAAAAGTGGTGAATGTATAATGAAGGCTAAAACTCTAATAAAACCCTAAAGTTGTCCTAGAAATCCTATGGTGGAATCCAAGTCGATCTTGAGAATGTTTAAAATAAAATAATGACACATGGATGTTATGCATTAATTTCAGGATATTGTTGATTGCTTGATTGATTGTTCTTGAATATTCTTACTTGGACATCAAGTTACTTTGGATCAGGTATGTGGTTATGCTTATGGTTAATCACTTTAGTTTCACAGAGATTCCTGGATGTTTTATCGGTTGCCTAAAAATAACTACTTGGATGACTTTTATTACATGCAACTATAAAGTGACTATGATTATCACTATAAATATGTATACATGACTGGATCAGATCCTGGTCCTCCTCTGTGGCTTTGTTAATGATGAAAAGGGTAACCTAGTACAGGGCCTACTTGTTAAGTAGGACATCAGGTTAACAAGAGTTAGAAATTGGGCTACCCACGTGTAGTGTCATGAGACTCTATAGCACACCATGAGTTAAGGAGTGGGCTACCTATGGGTAGTGCCATGGGACTCAACCCTAGAAATTGATTCACCTATTAGGTAGGATCATGAGGGGTTTAATGGGGATCTACCATAAGGAAGGTAGTATCCAGGTCCACTGCAGGGACAGCACAGAGGCTAGGGTATGTATGGATTGAGCAGTTATGCTGAAAATGTAAAGTTGTTTGTTAAATCATAATTGACTGCAATATGTTGTTACAGTTAATTGCATGATTATTGTTCCCCCACATACCGACATATTCGTTTATGCTGACCGACGTTTTGTTTGTCGACATTTTAGGTACAAGTGAAAAGGACAAACAATAAAGTGGCACATGTGGAATTAAATAAGAATAAAAGTACAAAGGAGGATTCGTTAGAATAGACTCCAGATGTGGATAGAAGTAGATATCCAAGTTTTTGAAAAAGGTATGCAAAGTTTAATTTCATTACATCCTTTCAGTTTAGTTGGTAGAATTTGATAATTATTATTGATTATTTGTTGAACCTTTGATCCGGAAATTGGGATAACGGCTCTAACCTCTTGGTCTCCCTTAATTGGGGGTTACTGGGAGGCTGGGTCATTACATTTGGTATCAGAGCCCTGGTTCCTCATCTAATCTTTTATAATTATTAAATTTTACAAACTCTGTAGAACCCGAGGGAGTTATTAGAGGATTTTCCGAAAGACATAGGTGTCTAGAAAAGGATCACGTCCGGGGGCTGGCAAGATTTTCCTCTGCACCTCTAGTCAAAATATGAGGACTCTCGGATCTATGTGATTACTTGGTCAATGTCTTAGGATCTGACTCAAAATAAGATACATGTAGGACTCTCACATCATGTTCATCCCATCTCAACCCTAATTCTATTAAGGATTCTAAGGTTTAGGGTTTTTCTCTCTCTTCCTCACCCTCTTGAGGTCAGGGTATGTATAATACGGTCAAGGAATCTTCCACCAAATTAATTAAAAGCACGTAAATAAGATGTCATGGACATAAGCTTAATAGTTAGAGCATAAACTAAAGATTAGTTGCATGCTTAGGTTGTGTGGCATGTGTTTACGTGCCCTCAGGAGAGACACGAGGTTAGACCTTCTTGTTAGGAGGATGAGTAGAGAGTTAGACTTGGAGGTAGAGACCTCCATTATATGTAGAGACATGGCACATCTTATGAGGATGATGCTAACCCTAACCCTAAGTGGTGGTTAGAGAGAGATGGCATGATGAGATGGAAGTTTTGAATCCCTATGATAGTTTGAGTCATGTGAGGTTGACTGATCTAGTACCTTTTGGGGACCCAACCCTGGTAGGGTCGTACATGTTAGGGTGAAGGATAACTCCTTCATTGATGAGGTTAGTGAAGAACCTATAGAAAACCTATGGGTTGATATGAGCATGGAATAGTATACACCTTGAGTACATCAGTAGTGTTGATAGTAGGTTGAAACCTAGGCCAGAAAGGGCATGTTGGGGAGCTTAAGAGATAAGAATAAAGAGCTATGGATGATCTTGAGTGAACATAGGTTTCACCCATATATGTGTATGCATGTGAGATTGATCCACCTTAGAGAGAGAACCTCTAGTAGTGAGGTTGTTGTAGGGTTAGCTCTAGAGAGAGAGAGAGAGAAAGACCCGAGCAAGAAGGTTCGAAGCTTAGACTCTAAGAAATAAGGAACCCTGAGAGATTGGGTTGACCAATGTGGATGGATGTTGTTGCCTCGTGCATGATCCCTGGAGGCTGATGATATCTTGGTTGCCTTATAAGGGACCAAACCCTAGAAAGGGAAAGAGACTTCTTGAACTGATCTATGGGAGTAGTAAGTGCCTACCTCACCTTCTAAGGACAGGAAGAAGGGTTCCTTAGACCCTGAGGAGGTCTAGTAACAAGTTTAGAGGCCTTATACCTAGTTGGTTGTCCTTGAGGAGGACTCATCTCTGAGGTGTTGTTCAAGTGGAAGGATAGTAGGAGGTGCAAGATATACCTCATACATGTTTGGTTCGTTGTTAAAATGTTGAGCATGCGGTTGGACAGTTGTTGCATAAGAAGTGAACCTAGGGTTCCTAGACCTAAGAGGGGAAGTAGTAGTACCTGGTGCACCTGATGCTCATGACAAGATTTGAGTTTCTATAGATTCGAGCATGACACTCCTCGTGTTTAGAGGAATGGGAACCCCTTGGTTTAAGGTATATGTTTGATGAACCCCCCAACTTATAGGTTGGTGACATATGTATGTATGATGATGGTCCAATATAAAGGAATGAGAACAAGTAGGACCTACAAGGAGACTTCTTGTTAGATACATGCCTTAGTAGTTTGACTGGGTTAAGCATGCTCATGTTGATGTAAACCCTAGACATAAGGATGTTTGTGACCTTTGTTGCTATCAAGAGATAGTTTCCTCCCACCCTGGCAGAGGACCCTTCTGTAGGGTATGTATCAACTTTTGTTAGGTTTAAGGTAACCTTAAGAGATCTCATAGGATCTTGAGAAGTTAAGTGAAAAGTGCATAGTATGAGAATGAGTCTGTAGACCCATACATAACCATCTCTAAGTGCATGTGGATGTGTTACCATGGAGGTAATCAGTATGGAGCCTAACCAAGGTAGGTAGGTTGCCATGACTTCTATGAAAGGATAAAATTCAGCCCATGAATGCAGAGAGAGATGATGGAGACTTGGGTAAGGTTCTAAGATGGACATGTCCTATGTTAGAATCCTAAGTCTATTCCAGTGTCAGGTAGGGATAAGACCAATGGCAGTAGGAGTTGCCTAATTCCCTAGTTGCATAAGACCATAGGGTCGGGAGGTAACAACTATCATTGTCTGAGGACCATGGGTTAGGAGATTGATCACCTTCATGAACTCATGGGACCCAAAGGCAGATGAGGAGGGCACTCTCTAGATGCATAAGGGAAGAGGGATGACCCCAAAAGTGTTGACACCCTACAGACCCAGGGGAGATGACTAAGGATTGTGTGACAACCCAAGTGTGTTGGAGACCAGTTTTCTATCGAAGTAAACTTGATATCAAGATGTTCATGATGTGGAAACATGTGTTGCATGTTTCCAGTTAGATTTGAAGGTGTACTGGAAATGTGGGATGTACCATCTCTACTCTTGGAATGGGAAGAACTCTATATTTGGACTGTAGCCAAATACTTATTTCCTCTCATTATGAGGGTGAGAGATAGGGTAGTATGCATGACATACATCAAGGATAGAGATGATGTGAGTGGAAACATTGCAATGAGGTGATAGCGTACCCTTGAGGAGTGTATGATATGTGGATGGTTTACAAACACTAAGAGAACTAAGGTAGTCATCTTATGAGGATGTTTTTATCATGAGCTATGTGATATACAAGGTTGAGTTTGATAACAAAAGTTTTCTTGTTCAATATAGACATAAAGTCTGAGATGAGATGATAAATGGAATACATGGAGGTGTATGTCTTCAACATTACCTTACACATAAGGAGGTGAAGTGGTAATGGATGCTTTGATTGAGATGCAGCTGCCTAGTTTAGCTAGAGGATAGAAGAGGATGTTAGGTTAACCATAAGTTTGAAAAAGAAGATATGTTTGGTTAACACTCAAATGTAACGAGATTTGTTGAACAAGTTAGTAGTGGCTTGGGTAGCCAGCCTAGGCCTTGATGCAATAAACGGATGGTGATAAAACCTCAGATGCACTTCTCTAGAAAAGAAGGTGATGAAACCCCAATTAGAGTGGTTTAGGGTTTCCGAGGGATCAATCTTGGGGAATCATGACATACAGGAGATCATGATTTTAAGTTCATCATACATCGTGGT
The DNA here is from genome assembly GCA_963693085.1 of Alisma plantago-aquatica. NCBI lineage: Eukaryota > Viridiplantae > Streptophyta > Magnoliopsida > Alismatales > Alismataceae > Alisma > Alisma plantago-aquatica. The sequence goes on from OY856411.1 coordinate 631,420,043, forward strand.
ACTATGAAGATAGTAAGTAACAGTAGTACTTTGGATGCTTAAGATGAAGTTGCATGTGGCTTGATGCCATGCAAGCCAGGAGGTGAAGGACGAACACCAATAACCCAGTATATTGATAGAGAGGATAAAAAAAATCCCTGAGAGGGAATGGGAGTTCATCACTATGGATATCGTGGCAAGTCTCCCATGGACCAGAGAAGATCAAGGTGCAATATGGGTTATGGTAGATTGCCTTACCTAGATGACGGGATCTAAGGAAAGAGAGAGTACTATCAAGAGATAGGTCTGGCTGAACTACATGTAAGAGAGATGGTTCAACTACACCATGATACGAGTTCAAAGGTTCTTGAATATGACCTAAAGGTTCACATCCATGCGGAAGTAGGTACATGAAGAACTTGATGTTAGTATAGTTTATCACCCCTAACTAATGGTTAGCATGATCCAAAATAGAGGGTCTGATGAGAGCACATGTGCTCGCTCAGGGTGATATATGGGGACAGTTCTCTTCCTATGAAAGTTGTGATGATAGCCACCATAGCCAGTATCAGGATATAAGAAGCTCTGTAAGAGAGGTTGTGTCAGTTACCACTTCAGTAAGATGATGTTGGTGAAGGGACCCCACGAAGGTCGGAAAAGGACCATAGTGTATGTAGGTGAAGTTGCTTTGATCGTGCAATGGCTAAAAGAGAGCCCATGGGCGACATGAGTCGGGAGCTGATGCAAAATAGACTGACATGCAGTTCACTGTGGGAGAATATGTGTTATGAAAATCTGACCCCTCTGACCTAGAGCTGAGATAGATGAGTCCCCGATACATGGGTCCATTTGAGAATGGATTAGTGGGGATGCTTGTGTATAACCTTACCCTCTAGGATAATGTGATGTGTGATGAGTTCCATGTGTCCAATTTAGAGCACTATGTGAGGCGACCGAGCCATGTGATGAGCAATGAACCTAGAAAGCCCCAAGGGAGGCTGAAATGTCCTGAGTCACCTGTGAGATTATAGATGCCAAGGTGAAAGAAACTTAGAGAAAAGAATATGTGATGATAAAGGTTCTTTGGAAGCACCATGGATAGGGTAAAGCCATATAGGGGCCAATGATGGACATGGAAAAATGTTATCCTGAATTTTTTGTTTGCTTGATGGAATTTTGAGGACAAAATTCTTATAAGAGGGGAAGGATGTTACAACCCCAATTTTCATATTCTTTTGGGGGAGAAATGTAATTTCTTCTATTAAAAAAATATATGAACAAATAATGATGTCATTTAATTGAATGCATGAATTTCGTTTGTAAATAGCCTTGCTTGGTTGTTTTGACGGCCTTATTGGCTATTGGGCACAATAACAAGCAAAAGAAGAAAAAAAGAAATTCAATTAATAAATGAATATTTAGGAAAAGGAGAATAGAAAGAGGTAGAAGCCTCTAGAAGTATAGGAAGCAACCTCCAAGGGTGGATTTCGTAGCTTTGGGGTTCCTTGGGTACCAAGGTATAACGACCCTGCCTCTCGGTAACCCCCAATTAAGGGAGACCCAAAGGTCAGAGCCATTATTCGATTAACAGGATCAAAGGTTTGACAAACAATCAGTAATAATTAATAAACTTTACCAACTAAACTGAAAACAGGTACAAAATAAAACTTTGTTTACCTTTTAAAATCTGGGATTTCTAATCTTCTATCCATGAAGATACTAATCTAACTAATCCTCCTGCGCACGTTACTTCTCATTTAATTCCACATATGCCACTTTACTGCTTGTTCTTTTCATTTGTACCTAAAACGCCGACAAGCAAAACGTCGGTCAGCCGAAGCTGGTATGTGGGGGAAACAATAATTGTGCAATTATGTTAACAATGTAATCAACCAAATATCATTTAACAACCAAGATTACATTTTAAGCAATACTACTCAATCCTTGCATATCCCCTTTCTCTGTAACATCCCTGCAGTGGACATGGATACCACCTCTCTCATATGGTAGATCCTTACCCCCATGGCCCTACCACACAGGTAGCCAATACCTAGGGTTATGGAGTTGCATGGTCCTACCCAAAGGTAGACCAATCCCTGACTCATGATGACTTGATGGACCTACCCCATTGGTAGCCATTTACTAAGTCATTCAATGACCTGATGGACCTACCCTCATTGGTAGCCATTTACTAGGTCAATCTATAAATCTACAGAGGGGACTAGGATCTGAGCTAGTAGGCATATTTCTTATGTGATAGTCATATTCACATTATACTTTGAATGAATTAAATACATCCAACAGTTTAATTCAAGCCATGATGGAAACATTGATAAAATCCCAGAAAACTAATTCGAGTAGTCATAAGCGTAACCACATACCTATACATGCAGATTTGATGATTTCAGAAGCATTAAGAAAATCCAACCAAGCATGCAATCCAAGTAATTCAACAATCACATAAACCCTGAAAAGAATATGTACTCTATTTATTACACACTTTATCAAGAACCTACTTTATTAACTTGGATTCACTTTCTAGGGTTTCTATATCCATTTTAGGGTTTCATTTTACAATTAGGGTTTCCCTTCATCTTTTATCATATTAAACCCTAATTTTATGCCATTACTCATAAACCCTAATTATCTCGTCTATTCTTCAACATTAAGGTTATCTTAACAACATATAACCCTATTTTCGTATTACAGGCACATTAATCATCAATTAAGCTTCTTTTTCATTAAAGCTACTATTTTTATCCCTTTAACCCATGACAAGATCATTATACGCATTTATCATCAATTCATAGTTCATTATGATCCAAATCATATATGAACTCAATTTGCAATTAATTCCACCTTTTATTCACGAGAAAACCCTAATTACCACATTTAGGGTATTTATCCACAAATTAGGAAGTTTAATGCTCGAAATAGTTTTTAATCATGAAAACTCAGTTCTATACATGAAATCAAATAATTAAAGCCATTAATAGTCCTAATTACCAACATTAGGGTTTCAAGGCCCATTAAAGCCTATTTATGCACATTAACTTTAAAATAAGTGAATTACGTGCAAAGCTCATCCTTTTTATTCCTAATGTGCCTTTTCATCATTAACAGGTTAAGATCAACTTTAATCATCTATTAAACCCTACTATTGGCTTTAATCATATCAAATAGGGTTCTTTAAACATTAATACATTAAAGTTGATATCTTCCATTACTTTCCAAATTGCATAAGGAATCAGGATTCAATCATATTTTTATTGGATTCCTCACGTTCTCCTGAGCAAAATTCATGTATAAACTTTTGTCATCCGAGCTACTATTAGAGAGTTATGATTTTTGCAAGAAACCACTTACTTGACCAATTAGGAGATGCCACGTCACCCTATTCCATGCAAGGCGCTTCACATAGAAACATTTTGAAATGACGATTTAGCCCTTGATAAGTGTGTTTCTCTTTCAATAGCCGGAAGGGCAGAACGGTCCAACGAACTTTGGGCATCTTCTACCTCAGAACAGCCGCGATGGCCACCGTTTGCAGCCCTTTGCGAGGCTGCCCTCCCCTCCTTAGACCCTGAAACTCGTCATCGACCTTCTCCCTTGCTCCGCCATTACTGTGCACGCCTGAAACATCCCTCACATGCAGCCTACGCGGCCTTTCATGCGTGTGCAAGGTCTGCTTAGTGTGACTCCTGTTGCAGCCGTCCAGAAGCTGCTGTGTCAAGGATGGAGCGAAGAAGCGACCTCCAAACTCCCCTCTAGCTTTGAGGGTGCACCTAGCCTCCAACCAGATCAAACGATATCCCTCAAACGACCCATGGATAGAACTCCACCCTCGACTAGGGTTTAGATGGAAATAAGAGGAAGAAGATGTAGCATTACGTGGAATCCCTACGGATCTCGAAGCTGGGGTTCTATCCTTCTTATAGGGGTGGGTATGAAGCCCTAAGGCGTGCCTCATGAGGACTCAAGTCCCAACCCGAAAGGAAACGCACTTTCCTTGGTTGTGAAGCAACTATATTTCTCTCTCTTCATTAACTTTTATTTCCTTAATATTCCTTGTTACATGGATATTTAGGAATTCGAAAATTTCTCTCCTTATTTTGCTTATTCTTGTCTTTTAATTCCTTGGCCTCGAAAATACATTTCCTTAAGTTGAGAATACTTTCTTTTTAGCAAGATCACATAATTAATTAATTATGTAATTCTATTATCCCTTTATTTTGAAATTTTTGTATTTTCTCTTTCCTCTTTCTTATTTGGGACTCCTTGGATCCCAAGGAATTCCAAGAATTCGAAATTCTTTATATTGGAAAACTCATTATCCTTAAATGCATCAATATGCATTATTTTACATTATCTTGTTCATTTCTTATTAAAATATCTCTCTTTGAGGATTTCTCTTCATTTCTCTTTTATTTTCCTCATTAGTATTCCTTTTATCATTAGGAATCCTTGGGATATGAAATTCCACTAAGGATTACCCAATTATACCTCTTTTCACATATTTTCCACATTTCATCAATGTTTTCAATTTCTTTATTAACAAGGAAATACTTAATTGATATTTTCTTTTCTTATTGCTTTCTTTTTGCAACTTTGGACTCCTTGGAACCCAAGGAATCTAAGAGGCACGAAATCTTCTTTGGATTTGCCTTCTAGAGGTTTCCACACCTTTCGTATCTCAAAATCTCAGTTATTCATTAATTAATTGAATATCCTTGTTATTGGGCCCAATAGCCAATAAAGCCCACAAATCAAACAACAAGGCTATTGTAAATGAAATCCATGCATTCATCCATTATTTGTTCATTTATCTTTATTATGAGAAATTAAATTTCTCAACAAATGAACCCAAAATTTGGGGTTGTAACATCCTTCCCCTCTTATGAGAATTTTGCCCTCAAAATTCCATCAAGCAAGCAAACAAACAGGATAAGCCCCTCATAAGTCCATCATGACTCCCATGTAGATTCACCCTTCCCATGGTGTTTTCCAAGAACCTTCATTATCTCATGTTCTTCCATCTGAGTTCTTTCTTACCTTGGTATATCGTACCCTCATAGGTGACTCGGGATAATTCAGCCTCTCAAAAGCTGAATAGGTTTAGGGCTCAACACATGGCTTGGGTACCTCACATAGTGCTCTAGATTGGACTCATGGAACACATTACACATCATTTTATTTTGTGGGGCAAAGCTAAACACAAACATATCCACCCATCCATCTCAAATGGACCCATTTATCAGGGACTCAGCTTTATTAGTTGTAGCTTAGAGGGGTCGGATTTTCACATCACATATTCTCCCAAAGTGAACTACATGTCAGTCTGCTTTGCATCAGCTTGTGACTCATGTCACCCTTGGGCTCTCTCTTTCAGCCATTGCATGATCAAGCGACTTCATCTGCACACACTGTGGTTCTTTTATGACCTTCACGAGGCCTCCTTCACCAACATCATCTTAATGAAGTGGTGACTGACACAACCTCCTTCTTACACCCCGATAAAGGATATGGTGGTTAACATCACATCTTAAGAATTGTCTCTAGATATCACCCTAAATGAGCACACATGCTCTCATCAGACCCTCTAGTCTGGATCATACTGTCCATTAGTATGGGGTGATAAACTGTACAAACACTGAGCTCTTCATGTATCTACTTCCACCTCATGGAAGTGATCCTTTAGGTCGCATCAAGAACTTTTTGAGTTCGCATTATGGTGTAGTTGAACCGTCTCTTTCCTCTTATGTAGTTCAACAAAACTTGTCTCTTGACAGTACTCCTTCTTTCTCATCTCATCTAGGTAAGGCGATCTACAATAACCCATATTGCATCTTGACCTTCTTTGGTTTATGGGAGACTCACAACATCCATAGTGATGAACTCCCATTCCCCCTCGGGAACTCTTTATACTATATATCCATGTACTGGGTTACTGGTGTTTGTCTTTCACCTCCTGGCTTGCATGGCCACATGCTACATGCAACTTATTATAAGCATCCAGAATGCTACCATCACGTACTATCTTTGTAGTACCAAGGTACATCATGTCCTCCTGTATTGTTATGATTCCTCAAGCTTGATACCTTGGAAACCCTAAACCACTCTCAAAAGGGTTTTATTATCTTCCTATCCAAAGAAGTGTACTTGAGGTTCTATCACCATACTTTTACTACATCAAGGATTAAACTGACTACCCAAACAACCATTAACTTGTTCAACATATCTCATCCAGAGTATTCATTACCACTCCTTATCATTAGGTGTTAGTTAATGTCGAAGACACACACCGCCATGCATTATAATTATCATCTCTTCTCATACTCTAAGTTTGTCTTCATCAAGAAACTCTAAGCTCATCCTCATGGTGGTCAAACTCAACCTTGTGATTCTTTGTAACACTTGCAAAAATTCACTTAGTTCAAGATAAAACATCCTCGCAAGATGATCTTCTTAATACATGTAGTGTTTGTAAACCATCCATGTATTATTCTCTCCACGAAGGTATGTTATCATCTCTATTCTCATACCTTGTAGCAACGTTCCAACTTACATTATCTTTATCCTTGGTGTAAGGCATGCGTACTGTCCTATCTCTCACTCCCATAACAAGAAGAAATAAGCATATGGCTGCAGTCCAAATACAGAGTTCTTCCTGTTCCAAGAGTAGAGATGGTACAGCCCACCTTGCCCGTACACTTTCAAATCCAAGTTGAAACGTGCAGCTTATGTCTCTATATCACAAACATCATGATATCCACACTACTTCCAGGGAAGACTGGTCTCGGACTTACTTGGTCCAAGCATAATCCTAGGTCATCTCCTCTAGGTCTATAGGGTTCCGGTACTTTTGGGGTCATCCCTCTTCCCTTATGCATCCAGAGAGTGCCCTACTCATCTGCTCTTTGGGTCCCATGAATTCATGAAGGTGATCAATCTCCTAGCCCATGGCCCTCAGACAATGATAGTTGTTACCTCCCGACCCTATGGTCATGTGCAACTAGGGAATTAGGCAACTCCTTCTTCCATCGGTCTTATCCCTACCTGACCCTTGGATAGACTTAGGATTCGAACATAGTACATGTTCAACTTAGAACCTTACCCAATCCTTCATCATCTCTCTCTGCATTCATGACTGACTTTCATCCTTTCTCAGGGATCATGGCGACCTGCCTACCTTGGTCACTGGTTACCTTCATGGTAACACATCCATATGCACCTAGAGATGGTTATCTTTGGGTTTACTGGTTCGTTCTTGTACCATGTACTTTTCACTTAGCTTCTCAAGATCCCATGAACCCTCTTTAAGTTACCTCAAATCCAAAAAAACTGGTATACACCCTACCAACGGATCCTTCTCCCAGGATGGGAGGAAACTACACCTGGATAACAAAGGTCACAAGCATCCTTATGTTTAGGGTCTGCATCTACATGAGCTTGCTTAGCCCTGGAAAGCTACTAAGGCACAACCAGATACCTACAAAGCCAAGCTAGGTCACACCTACCCTCATACTCAATATCAAATCAACTTATTCATGAGGGGTTCATCAAACATACCCTTACCTTAAGGGGTTTCCCTTTACCTCTTCATATGAGGAGTACCATGCTCGAAACTATGGAGACTCAAAACTCATCATGAACATTGGGTACACTGCTTCCCCTCTTAGGCCTAGGAACCCTAGGTTCACCATTGAATATCCAACTGCATGTTCAAGGTATGTCATGTACTTCCATGATCTTTCTGCTCAAGCAACACTTTAGAGTTGATTCCTCTTGCCAGACAACTATTAGGTATAAAGCCTCACAACTGGTGCCTTAACCTCCTCAGGGTCTAAAGCACTCTCTATTCATCTAGTAGGTAATCACTTATACCATAGGTACCAGAAGTATCATCCTCTCTCTAGGGTTTGGTTACTCTCAAGCTAACCAAGACATCATCAACCTCTAGGGATCATGCATGAGGCAACCATTATCATCCACTTAGGTCACATCATTATCGACTCCCACTATTTCTCAAGTTTCGGGGTTTTAGGCTTCCAACTTTCTTAGCCGAGGTCTGCTCCCTCTCTCTAGAGCTAATCCTACAACCAACCTCTCTATAAGAGGTCCTGTCTTTATGAAGGATCAAGCTCCTAAGCATGCCCCTACCTAAGTGAAGCCTATACTCGAACTTATGTTTACTCAAGGTTATCCATAACCCCTTATGCTTATTTCATAAGCTATCCCTCATGATCCCTTGACTAGGGTTTCGTCAGGCTATACCCTACTTGCCTAAGCCCATAGGGTAACTATAGGTTCTCCTCTAACCTCATCGATGAAGGAGCTATCCTTTACTCTAACATGCATGACCCTTTCCAGGGTTGGGTTACCATAGGTACCTGATCATTTAACCCCTTATGGCATCCCAAAGGTATGTCCAACTAAATACTCGGTCAACCATGATATCTAACTCATCATGTCATCATTCTTTCTAGCCTTCACTTAGGGTTAGGGTTAACATCATCCTCAAAGGATGTGCTAGGTTTCTACTTTTAATGGAGGTCTCTACCTCCAAGCTTAACTCTCTCTCTACTTATCCTCCTACCAAGGAGGTCTATCTTCAGATCTATCCTGAGGTTAATGACAACTCATGTCATACGACCTAAGCATGTATCTATTCCTTTACGCTTACTCTATTAAGCTTATGTCCATGACATCTTATTTACATTCTTTTTATTAGTTTGATGGAGGATCCCTTAATCCTTATCAACCTTACCCATACCTCAAGAGGGTGAGGGAAAGAGAGAAAACCCTAATTTAAGGTCCTTAATAGAATTTGAGTTGAGAAGGGATGAATAAGATGAGAGAGTCCTAAAGGTATCTTACTTCGAGTCTTAACCTAAGACATCGGCCAGGCAGTCACACGATCCGGGAGTCCTTGTATTCCGACTAGCAGTGCGGAGGAAAATTTTGCCAGCCCCCAGATGTGATCCTTTTCTAGACACCTCAGTCTTTCGGAAAATCCTCTAATAACTCCCTTGGGTTCTACATAATTTGTAAAATTTAATAATTATTAAAGATTAGATGAGGAACCTATGCTCTGATACCAATTGTAACGACCCCGCCTCCCGGTAACCCCCAATTAAGGGAGACCCGAAGGTCAGAGCCGTTATTCAATTAACAGGATCAAAGGTTCGACAAATAATCAGTAATAATTAATAAACTTTACCAACTAAACTGAAAATAGGTACAAAATAAAACTTTGTTTACCTTTTAAAATCTGGGATTTCTAATCTTCTATCCATGAAGATACTAATCTAACTAATCCTCCTGCGCACGTTACTTCTCATTTAATTCCACATATGTCGCTTTACTGCTTGTTTTTTTCATTTGTACCTAAAACGCCGACAATAAAAACGTCGGTCAGCCGAAGCTGGTATGTGGGGGAAACAATAATTGTGCAATTATGTTAACAATGTAATCAACCAAATATCATTTAACAACCAAGATTACATTTTAAGCAATACTACTCAATCCTTGCATATCCCCTTTCTCTGTAACGTCCCTGCAGTGGACATGGATACCACCTCTCTCATATGGTAGATCCTTACCCCCATGGCCCTACCACACAGGTAGCCAATACCTAGGGTTATGGAGTCGCATGGTCCTACCCAAAGGTAGACCAATCCCTGACACATGATGACTTGATGGACCTACCCCATTGGTAGCCATTTACTAAGTCATTCAATGACCTGATGGACCTACCCTCATTGGTAGCCATTTACTAGGTCAATCTATAAAGCTACAGAGGGGACTAGGATCTGAGCTAGTAGGCATATTTCTTATGTGATAGTCATATTCACATTATACTTTGCATGAATTAAATACATCCAACAGTTTAATTCAAGCCACGATGGAAACATCGATAAAATCCCGGAAAACTAATTCGAGTAGTCATAAGCGTAACCACATACATGTACATGTAGATTTGATGATTTTAGAAGCATTAAGAAAATCCAACCAAGCATGCAATCCAAGTAATTCAACAATCACATAAACCCTGAAAAGAATATGTACTCTATTTATTACACACTTTATCAAGAACCTACTTTATTAACTTGGATTCACTTTCTAGGGTTTCTATATCCATTTTAGGGTTTCATTTTACAATTAGGGTTTCCCTTCATCTTTTATCATATTAAACCCTAATTTTATGCCATTACTCATAAACCCTAATTATCTCGTATATTCTTCAACATTAAGGTTATCTTAACAACATATAACCCTATTTTCGTATTACAGGCACATTAATCATCAATTAAGCTTCTTTTTCATTAAAGCTACTATTTTTATCCCTTTAACCCATGACAAGATCATTATACGCATTTATCATCAATTCATAGTTCATTATGATCCAAATCACATATGAACTCAATTTGCAATTAATTCCACCTTTTATTCACGAGAAAACCCTAATTACCACATATAGGGTATTTATCCACAAATTAGGAACTTTAATGCTCGAAATAGTTTTTAATCATGAAAACTCATTTCTATACATGAAATCAAATAATTAAATCCATTAATAGTCCTAATTACCAACATTAGGGTTTCAAGGCCCATTAAAGCCTATTTATGCACATTAACTTTAAAATAAGCGAATTACGTGCAAAGCTCATCCTTTTTATTCCTAATGTGACTTTTCATCATTAACAGGTTAAGATCAACTTTAATCATCTATTAAACCCTACTATTGGCTTTAATCATATCAAAATAGGGTTCTTTAAACATTAATACATTAAAGTTGATATCTTCCATTACTTTCCGAATTGCATAAGGAATCAAGATTCAATCATATTTTTATTGGATTCCTCACGTTCTCCTGAGCAAAATTCATGTATAAACTTTTGTCATCCGAGCTACTATTAGAGAGTTATGATTTTTGTAAGAAACCACTTACTTGACCAATTAGGAGATGCCATGTCACCCTATTCCATGCAAGGCGCTTCACATAGAAACATTTCGAAATGAAGATTTAGCCCTTGATAAGTGTGTTTCTCTTTCAATAGCCGGAAGGGCAGAACGGTCCAACGAACTTTAGTCATCTTCTACCTCAGAACAGCCGTGATGGCCGCCGTTTGCAGCCCTTTGCGGGGCTGCCCTCCCCTCCTTAGACCCCGAAACTTGTCATCGACCTTCTCCCTTGCTCAGCCATTACTGTGCGCGCCTGAAACATCCCTCACACGCAGCCTACGCGGCCTTTCATGCGTGTGCAAGGTCTGCTTAGTGTGGCTCCTGTTGCAGCCGTCCAGAAGCTACTGCGTCAAGGATGGAGCGAAGAAGCGACCTCCAAACTCCCCTCTAGCTTCGAGGGTGCACCTAGCCTCCAACCAGATCAAACGATATACCTCAAACGACCCATGGATAGAACTCCACCCTCGACTAGGGTTTATACAGAAAGAAGAGGAAGAAGATGTAGCATTACGTGGAATCCCTACGGATCTCGAAGCTGGGGTTCTATCCTTCTTATAGGGGTGGGTATGAAGCCCTAAGGCGTGCCTCATGAGGACTCAAGTCCCAACCCGAAAGGAAACGCACTTTCCTTGGTTGTGAAGCAACTATATTTCTCTCTCTTCATTAAATTTTATTTCCTTAATATTCCTTGTTGCATGGATATTTAGGAATTCGAAAATTCCTCTCCTTATTTTGCTTATTCTTGTCTTTTAATTCCTTGGCCTCGAAAATACATTTCCTTAAGTTGAGAATACTTTCTTTTTAGCAAGATCACATAATTAATTAATTATGTAATTCTATTATCCCTTTATTTTGAAACTTTTGTATTTTCTCTTTCCTCTTTCTTATTTGGGACTCCTTGGATCCCAAGGAATTCCAAGAATTCGAAATTCTTTATATTGGAAAACTCATTATCCTTAAATGCATTAATATGCATTATTTTACATTATCTTGTTCATTTCTTATTAAAATATCTCTCTTTGAGGATTTCTCTTCATTTCTCTTTTATTTTCCTCGTTAGTATTCCTTTTATCATTAGGAATCATTGGGATATGAAATTCCATTAAGGATTACCCAATTATACCTCTTTTCACATATTTTCCACATTTCATCAATGTTTTCAATTTCTTTATTAACAAGGAAATACTTAATTGATATTTTCTTTTCTTATTGCTTTCTTTTTGCAACTTTGGACTCCTTGGAACCCAAGGAATCTAAGAGGCACGAAATCTTCTTTGGATTTGCCTTCTAGAGGTTTCCACACCTTTCTTATCTCAAAATCTCAGTTATAAATTAATTAATTGAATATCCTTGTTATTGGGCCCAATAGCCAATAAAGCCCACAAATCAAACAACAAGGCTATTGTAAATGAAATCCATGCATTCATCCATTACTTGTTCATTTATCTTTATTATGAGAAATTAAATTTCTCAACAAATGAACCCAAAATTTGGGGTTGTAACACAAGGAGTCCAAGTTGCAAAGATAATGCAATAAGAAAGAGATAAAATCAAATAAAGCATTATTAAGAAGGAAAGTTGAGATAATGATGAAAATATAATAAATATTTGGAAATATGGATAATGGAATCATCATGGATGGGATTTCCAGTCCACGTGGTTTCTAATGGTAAAAGGAATCCAAATAAGTAAAATAGAAGAATAGGAGAGAGAAAATATGCATGAAATATGTCTTTATAAGTAATAACTTGCATATGAAGGAAAGTCTCTCATACTTTCGAGTTTGAGTCCCAAACTTGTTACACAAGTAGTTTAATTTATGATGGACCTTTCCTTAAAATTTGGTATTAATTGGACATGTGGTTTTAGAGATATGATTTTTTCAAAATTCCCTAAAATGAAAAGGAAATCCTTAAATGTCACGAATTTTCAATTTGATTAGAAGTCTTTTTGACGCATGGAATCTGGGCCATTGGATCTGAGATCTGACAGTGGCTACTTGTCACCTACCTCAGTCTAGAAAGGAAACATGAGCTCGGTTTTTGTTAGTGCCCACTCAATTTTCTTACAATCCAATGGGTGTGCAAGATTGGAAATCTCTCCAATAGATTCGTATGGGGAAAACATTCCTTTTCATAACAAGTATTGCCTATTTTGGAAGGACTTTGAGATTTTCCCTAAATCTCATTGTTTCCAGTGGCCAGCGGCCATAGCCTAGAGCTATATATATGATAGGAACCCCTCTGCGAGATAAGTTCACCGTGAACACGTGCTACCAGACTCTGGGGTTTCCCCTCTGCTACCAATTCCTAGTCTAAGCTGGTATCGGCCACCTTTTTCCACCATGCAACTGACACGAGAACTCCTTCTCCATCCTTCCAGTATATGCCACCTCTGATGGAATTGGGAGTGGGTGTGAGTTCTTTGGGGCAAGGCCTCTGTACGATCAGATGTCGCTTCGTCGCGGTGTAGCTCCAAGTCAACCTTTGGGTTGACTGTGGCCTGGAGTTGTGAAGCGTAGCTCGCGGGATCGAAGGAAGAAGAAGCCCCAGGTCAATTGACGTATGTGCCCTCGACACTTGTGAATGAAGGAAAGGGCAAAAATGAGATTTGCTGGGATCCGCGTGAACTCGAGGTCAATAGGTAAGCACTGACATGGCATCGTTTGATTGGTCAATAATTGTTTTTCTTGTGAAAATCATAGGAAAAGATTGGTAGCTCGTATATCAAAGTGTTATATATAAAAATGATCCTCAGAATGAGAGGAATACAAAGAAATTATATGTTAAGCCTAATTCTGCTTGAAATTCAAAAGGTATGTAAAGATGTTATCTTTAATGGTTTAATTAATGAAAAACCCTAATATTTGATGATTAATGTATTAGGAAGGGCTATATGGATGCTTAAAGTTGATATTAACCTGTTGTTAATAAAAAGGGAAAATTAGATCAAAAAGGATGATCGTTATGCATGGTTTAATTTAGGGATTCCATGTACATGAAAATGCTTTAATGGGCCTTAAACCCCTAACTTTGGTAATTATGACCTTTAATGGCTTTAATTGTTCAAATCCATGAATAAAGATGAGATATGATGATTCTAAGCTATTTTGAGTATAAAAGTTCCTAATTGTGGATAAATTCCCTTAATTTGGTAATTAGGGTTTTCTAGTGGATTAATGTGAAATTAGTAATAAATAGGGTTCATATATGTGAATTGAACTATATGAAATATGAGTTGTCAATTTGAAAGAAACCAAAGATGATAATTGGGCCTAATGATCTTGACATGACTTAAAAAGATAAAGATGGAAGTTATAGCGTAAAAGAGGCGTATTAGACTTATTTGACATTCAATTCTGCTTATGATGTTGAAATTAGGGTTTGTGAACTAAAAGAGCTTTAAAAGTGATGAATGTATAATGAAGGCTAAAACCCTAAAGTTGGCCTAGAAATCCTAAGGTGGAATCCAAGTCGATCTTGAAAATGTTTTGAATAAAACAATGACACTTGGCTGGTATACATTAATTTTAGGATATTGTTGATTGCTTGATTGATTGTTCTTGAATATTATTGCTTGGACATCAAGTTATTTTGGATCAGGTATGTGGTTACGCTTATGGTTCATCGCTTTAGTTTCACGGCAATTCCCGGATGTTTTATCAGTTGCCTGAAAATAACTGCTTGGATGACTTTTATTACATGCAACTATAAAGTGACTATGATTATCACTATAAATATGTATACATGACTGGCTCAGATCTTGGTCCTCCTCTGTGGCTTTTCTAATGATGAAAAGGGTAACCTAGTATAGGACCTACTTGTTAAGTAGGACATCAGGTTATCAAGAGTTAGAAATTGGGCTACCCACGTGTAGTGCCATGATACTCTTTAGCACACCATGAGTTAAGGAGTGGGCTACCTATGGGTAGTGCCATGGGACTCAACCCTAGAAATTGATTCACCTATTAGGTAGGATCATGAGGGGTTTAATGGGGATCTACCATAAGGAAGGTAGTATCCAGGTCCACTGCAGGGACAGTGCAGAGGCTAGGGTATGTATGGATTGAGCAGTTATGCTGAAAATGTAAAGTTGTTTGTTAAATCATAATTGACTGTAATATGTTGTTACAATTAATTGCACAATTATTGTTTCCCCCACATACCAACATATTTATTTATGCTGATCGACATTTTGTTTGTCGGTGTTTTAGGTACAAGTGAAAAGGACAAACAGTAAAGTGGCACATGTGGAATTAAATAAGAATAAAAGTACAAAGGAGGATTAGTTATAGTAGACTCCAGATGTGTATAGAAGTAGATATCCAAGTTTTTGAAAAAGGTATGCAAAGATTAATTTTATAACAACTTTTCAGTTTAGTTGGTAGAATTTGATAATTATTATTGATTATTTTTTTAACCTTTAATCCAAAAATTAGGATAACGGCTCTGACCTCTTGGTCTCCCTTAATTAGGGGTTACTGGGAGGCGGGATCGTTACAGATCCTCTCTTAGACATCATCCTCTCATATTTCAATCCAAACTACCTTCTCTACCTATTTCTATAGTAAATCTCTCTATCTTGGTAGAAATAGAGGTTCAAGCAAAAAAGAGATCAGCTAAACCTGTGATAATAACTGGAAAGAGAAGATAGAATAAAAAACACACAAGATCCAGAATAAAACTAATTGCTTAAGGTAAAAGTACATAAAGATGCCCAAAGTGGGATACATAGCCAATAATGAGCTTAACTAACCATGGACAAGTATAGTTGGCATGATTGGCATCGAACAAAGATGTACGAACATCATGTGTACACAAAAAAGGGATAAAAGTAGAAGAAAGACACAGAAGAAGAGATTTATCCCATGTAAGTGAGTTTTCTCTCACTCCTTGGTTGTTGGGAGGATGGATCTCATCCTTGGAGACATCCTCTTTGATCTCTTATACTCCTTGGCCTCATTTCTCCTTGATTCCACCCCAAACCACAGCTTTGATGGATGTATGGAGGTGGAAGATGGCTAGAAATGGTTGGAAAAAGGGTGAATGATGGTGGAAATGGTTGTAGGGAGGTATGAGATGATGGAAAATGATGGTAGATGAAGTCATACTGAATGGATGGACGTATGATTAGATATTTTAGCCCTCTTGGTCTTTGGAGCCCAAGGATGGAGCTCTGAGAACCAAAAGTAAAAATTGTACAAGTGTGTAAAACCAAAGTCGAAACCATTTTCTAGGTAGCAGGGGTGGGTATTTATATGGGTAGGTAGAGAGCATATGTTAAGTGGAAGTGAATCTAAGTGAATTCAAGTCAACCCAACCAAGTTTGGTCCTTCAGTTCATGAGAATGGCTTGTGGAAAACCATTATAAGGCATGGCTTTAGTTGGTTCCAATGCAAGTTAAGACTTTGGAAGGTCAACCATCAGTAGGCAAACCATCATTAGGCAAGCCATCGCAAGGAAGCCTTCAAAAGGCATTTCTCCAGCTCTCTTCCGAAGGACAAGGTGTATCTCTAGCTTTTTTTGAAGAAGAAGGCTGGAGGAAGGGAATGAACCCAATCGAAATTGGGTTAACCAAATCGAGTTCATTCCTTTGGAAATGGGACATTGAAGTACTCCTATGAATAATTGTTGTCCTTCATTTGTGACCTTCGGAACAGACCATCAGAAGACAATCTATAGGAATGCACCATCGGGAGAGAGATCTTTGGGAGCATCCTTCTATTGTTTCCATTGGAAGGCACCATCAGAAGAAGGTTCTTCAGTTGTCCCCCAAAGAATTGATGGAGCTTTAACGTGTACTGCTGCAAAAAGTCAGAGGATGAACCCAACCGAATTCAGGGGGACCCAATCGAATTCATCAGGAAAATTTTTTAGGATCGGTGTTTTCTTAGGTTCAATGCCTGCAAGTCTCAAAATTGGCTACTTGAGAAACTTTATCTTCAAAAGATATAATTTACAAAAAGATAAGTATCTAGAGTTATTTTGGGCATATTTAAGCTATAACGGCACAAAACTATAGATATATACATAGCATAAATGCCTAAATTTACATGTTATCAATAATCACTAGCTTAAACCTTGCCTGTCCTTGAGAAAAATTGTGATCAAAGAACAAAAAGATAACATCCAAATTAAGCTTGGTGATAAATGTTAAGGTTAATAAAACAATAACAACAATTTTCTCGATCCATTTTATTTCAGAAAAAAACCCCCCCATTCAATCAGAACCTGCTAAAGTAAGATAAAAGAGCATCCACGCAAGTTTAAGTGAATTCACTGAAACTTGTCAATACACATGGGGGCTTGAACCATAATTTTTTAGGATTAAAGCATCTCCACAGAGGTAATTAGGCGAGTGATGGAGGTGAGTAATGAGTTTTTGTCAAGTATTCATGTAGACCAACTAGGAATAGCATGCCTCCCACTTATTTGGGTCCTAAGAAGAAACAAAAATAAAAAGACCCTAATGACTTCTGAGGATCCCGATCTGCATCAGGTTGGTCCATGTAACAAGCAACATTCCCTGCAGTCTGAGCCAGTTGGCCCAAAGTAGTGAGACGAACTCCTCGTGTTGTGCTCGAACCAACCCTTCTACTAGGATGATCTCATATGTCTTCTAAGGATTCCTAGTGATCTCTAAGGTATAAACATTTTAACTATGAATAATACGGTTTTGGGTTTTCATCGAATTCTAGCTCTTTCCAAATGCCCTAAAACATGGGATTGTCATTTACAACATAGATCAAGGTAATAACATTTTAAAGTATGAAAAAGAGACATAACCTTAGGTTTATTGCCATACTTAAGGAAAGAGTCAATGATTTAATTAAGTGGGAGATCAAGCAATTCACGATGAAAAAGTTGAACATTTAGGCATAAAGATAAGCATTTAGATATTGTATTTGTGCGGTTACCTAAATAAAAAAAATGGTTACAAATTATGAAAGAAAAATCTTACCAAGCTGAAATTTTCACTCTAAATGCAAGAGAAATGGAATATAAACATGCATGTATAAGAGAAGATAAAGGGGAAGTGAAAAGTGGAAAAGATATAGGATGGTACACCCTTCCACTCCAAGCTTAAATTTTTTCTTGTCCTCGAGAAAGTTTTAATATTGTGGATGGTAGGGGACATAACTATTGCGGGTAATCATAGGTGTGAAAACTACCCATCATGGCTTTGAGTTCTTCATTATCGCTTGTGCTCGCTCATTGTCAAGGTCCCTATGTGGCTAGTGCTGAAATGGTTGGGTGACATCTTGGGGCGATTGTTGTTGTTGTTGGGAGTTCGGAGGTGGTGGTGATGGGAAGATTTTATCAAACATCTATCTGAGGTATTGCACATCCCACTCCACTGCTTCAAAATGGCACCTTGAATCATCCTAGAAGCTTGTGAGGGCATGTTTGAATCCCTTCAGCATCTTGTTGAGGTTCCCTGTGTCAAAGTTTGGAGCATGGTGCTCAGGTGTAGGGGTCTGCTAATACGAAGAAGCAAGCACCTCAGTGTGGGGCACTTCTTGATGTGGAATGTCGTGGAAGGTTGCCCCAGTGTGCTTCTCAACCTCCTAAAATCTAAGCATCTACAGTGTCAAAGAAGAGGCACTTGTGGTGCCCCATTCCTGACATACGTATCCCTGAGCATCTAGGAGAGAAGTGTCCATGAGAAAATCTTAGTATATGAATCTTGCATTCACCTACTGTATACTCATGTGCTTGTCCTGACCAAAGATGTAGAGACAGCTTTTCTTGTTGGCCTTGATCACTACATCATGCATCTCACTGCATCATGCATGAGGTAGTCCATGTCCAACTTGGACCACCTAGCTATGTCTGTCATGAGGTCAAATTGGTCGTTCCTCACCCTGATATGATGTGCAATGAACATGATCATGCCCCCCACCGGCATGAAATTGTGTTGCCTTCTGAAAGAATTATAAAACTGATGAATCACAAAGTTTTCCATGTTCTCCTCCTCTCTATAATGTCACACCACATAATGTAGAGGTTATCCATGCTGACTATCCTACTTCTCTAGGATGCAATTCACGGTCACCTAATGCATTTAGCAAAGTTTCTAGAAGTGGATGTATAAAGACTTGGTAGAGCTGGCAGTGAATGTCTCTTCCCCAGTCAGCATATTCCATGTGTGACGGGTGTTGAAATCATTATTTTTGTCTCGATCTTCTCCCTAGACATCCCCAGGTAGTTGTCAACGGAGCGCTATAGCTATCCATTTAGCTGGTCCACAATATAATGTTGGTCCTAATTCAACAAGCGGAAATGAAGGACAACATGGTGGGCATCCTCAGGAATGTCGAGTGTAACGTAGAAATTATAGGTGAGTCTATGATACATGTCACACTATGTATATGCAAGTACAGTGAGGTTGAAAGCTTCTAGGTACCAGTCAACCTGATAATGGATGTTTAGTGAGACAAGGGTGATGGGTTCATTATATTCTGGGCCGACGAGTTTCTTTCTATCTTTGCTCAATAAATAAAATTACTACATCTTTTTCTTATTACAAAAATGAGGAGCAGGAAGGATTCTTTGGGAAAAATAAGTGGGGGTGAATCATGCTTCACTAGTCAGGGTGGAATCATGGGATGAAGTTGATCAACATAGAGAGGTTGCTCATTCTGCAGAATCACTATGGTGATCTCCTGCCATCAATGCTCAATGTGGGACCCCTCTAGATGGGCCTCCATGGAGCCCCACCATTATATCTAATGTCGAATCGTGATGCAAATTGGACCACATCTCGCTAGAAACTTTCTCCATGCCATCTGACTCTCCACTAAAGGTGTCTATGGGCGTGGCAGAGGTGTGCCTATAGTTGGGGTCAGATTCACATGATCCAAAACCTAACTAAAGGAAAGTGTGGGGTCTCATCCTCATAATTTGGGTTTGAGGTCTGTGTGGCACGTGGAACATGGTGGGTAGTGGTTGTAATGCACTCTCAGTGAAAAAGACTCCCTTCCCCTTTCTTCCTTGAAATTGTTCTTTTCAATATTTTGAAATTGCTTTTCATTGCTTCCATGTGGTTGGCGGTGGGAAAAATGAGTTGTGGATAGGGGAGGGCCTCAAACTTGACCGAAATGGGTCAGATTTGGTCAAGTTAGTTTTGAAGAAGAAAGACCTTTTGGGATGTAGGTTGAGTTCGGTTGGGTTGATAGTGAAGATACATGACCTGAAGGGATTTAACCTAACTGATTTGAATCAAGTTTGAGGAGTGGTTGTGCGGTAGTTCTATGTTGTGTGTTGTTGTGTGTGGTGTGGCTTGTGGATGTCAGTATCACTATAATACTATGGTGTGGTGAAGCAACAGATAGTTGCAACACTACTAGCAAGTTGTTGTGGTGTTGGTGAAATTGATGGTGAGTTGGCACACACACTAGGTTGATGGAGGCGAGTTGGCACAGACACCAAGTTGATGGCGGTGAGTTGGCACATCGGCAATCTAACTATAGTGGTCAAGAATTACAGCAGCAGGACCAATCAGGTCTATTGAGTCTGGCCGCATAGGGCGGGGCAACATGAACGTGTCATGGTGTTGATGATGGCAGTAGGGTGAAGAAGTTGGTTCTAAAGGTAGTTGGACGCTATCCAGTTGGTGTGCTGGTTGGTGAAGTTGCGGTGAATGGTCGATCTCAGTGTCGTCCTGCTGAACTTCTATTGTGAAGCATCCAAAAATAAGGTATTGGGTGAGATCTAACAGTTAGCATGGGTAGGGGACTCTAGGGTTAGAGAAACAAGGTGCTCGGTTACGAGGAGCATGAAGGTTGATTCTATGTTGGATCATGTTGCACCTCAATCCTATTTATAGGCGTGGGGCATACCCTAAAGACTCAATCCAATAGAACCCAACCGGTTTGGTTTGAACCCACTCAAGTTCCCTTGGCATCTTTCTGAGTGAAAAGATTCTAGTCAAAAGCTAGTCATCTAACAGTCGTAGACTGACAATTGCAGTCTGCCACCTGTCAGTGACAGACACACGTCAGAGTGACAGTCTGCCAATTGTCAGTCCGACCAACTTTTGACCATTGACCAGGTAAGAAAAGGATGTGGGTAAGTGTGGAAAGAAATAAAGTTTAAACTTGGTTGAGTTTGATTAGTTTTGGTCAAGTTTGGTCTGTGAAAATCCTGATCGAAAATTGTGTGTCAAGGTGGTAGTCTGACATGTGTCAGAAAGTCATAAAAGTGGGAAAAGTGTGACATGGAAACATGAGTAAATTAGACAAAGGGGTCAAAATGGAAGATTTCTTGTCGGTATGTCAGGAGAAGGAGTGCAAAAAGGTGTGGTTGAATTTGAACAGATGTGAGGTCATTTTTAGTGACATGCATCCGAATGCAGTCTCATGTATGGTCAAATTTGATCAAGTAATCAATGAAAATCATATTATAAAATATCAGGAAAATTAAAACTTGATATTCACCCTACTCAAATACATATGAAGTTAATTCATGTTCAAGAAGTTGGATCACAGTAGATGTATTAGTGTGATGGAAGAAATGGATTAATGTAGTTTAATAAAGAATGTCTAAAAGATACAAGGAAGAAAAATTATACCTAAGTAGTTAGAGGAAACATAAAATGGATGCTAAAATTTTTTAAATGACTTTTATTATGCAAATCTAAGAAAGAAAAATTATGTAGGGAAGAGGGGGTGAATGTTTCACAATGCCTACACTTGGATCCCAAATCCATAGTTTTGGGTTCCAAGTTGTGTGTGTATTGTTAATGGTGACTGTCTTTAGAAATAGACAATCTGAAACTCGAGTCTAAGTTGGTGAGTTTTTTTCATGTGACTTGGTGGACTCATCCTTATGGTGAAATAATCTTGAACTGCACAGAGGTGAAGTCATCAACACTTAGTGGAATGGGCTCTCCTATACGTAAGTATCTAGACATATATGCCTAGAAATGTTGACGTAGTGTGAGACAGATGTTTCTATCTCTGAATTTGAGGGTGGATGATCTAAATATTCATAGTTGAAAATCTAAATCACCCAATGAATGTTTGAACATGAAGTAATTCTAGATAAATCTAATGGTGGTCCAACTACCTCAAGCTTGTTATTTTTTGTGATGTTTGTGTCATCTTCATGTTTTACAGCCATGTTATGATGAATTGTCATTCCTACTCGTTCAATGCTTACCAATTCTTGTAATGGAATGGTAGAGAATGTCGACTCATGGTTTTGCAACTTGTTGTCATCAATTTACTCACTTCCCCAGACTAAACAGTCATCATCATCCTCCTCAAACAAATTATTCCAAACCATAGTAGGTGTGTGGGTTAAAATAAAGTGACAAGCCTCAATGTGAGAGGCATTGGCATGGTTTGGGATGAAGGTTGAGTTAGGCCACCCAAACTACCCCTCCAATTATGAGGTTGTTTGGTTCATACATATTGAAATACTTTTCCCTTTTCTTATACCTTTTCAAGTCTGAATCATGTGTATGAAAAGTGGCAAATTTAGAAGTATCAGACTTCAAATTTATAACCTAAAACCTTCAAAGACTTCCACAACTCAATATGGTGTCAAACTAGATATACGGGGTCAAACAAAGGGACATGGGAATGTTTAGGACACCTAAAATCTCATTCTTATGTCAGCTAAGAAAAATGGGTAGTTGATATAGGAAAAGATCTAGAACTAGTCCAGCAAAATAATATGAAACAAACAAATAAATAAAGTAAAGAAAACAGAGTCTATTGTATCCTACTAATCAGGAGAAGAAGTTCCTATTTATGTAACCACACGTTGGGCAATCTATGCACCCAATCTTGGGCATAGATAACCCTCGAATACCCTAGCAAGAAACTAACATCCAAATGCATTGAGTATTGTGGTAAATTCTCTTGTGAGGGTTATCCCATTCTCTCTCACATAGTATGACTAAAACCCCATCAATGATCTGAAACCTCTCTCAAAGATAACAAATTAGCACCCCTGAATATTTTGGAGACCCTCTCAGGTTCAAAATATTTGAAGATATTAGTAGAGAATATGTACAAAACACAAATTGTGAATTCGATCACATTAGGATGAACCCGACCAAATTCGGGTGTACCCAACCAATTCAACTGGATGTAGACATATTCAAGGTTCTGGGTCAAATTTTCCAAATTCTGTTCTGGATGGATCCTATGTTGGACATTCTACTCTCGTATTTCAATGCAAACTACCTTCTCTACCCCTTCCTACAACAAATTTCTCGCTCTTGGTAGAAATAGATGTTCAAGCAAGAAAGAGATCAATCAAACCAGCAATCATAACTAGAAAGAGAAGATAGAAGAGAAAACACACTAGATCGAGAATAAAACTACTTGCTTAAGGTAAAAGTATATAAACATGCCCAAAATATGCTACATAGACAAGAATTAGCTCAACTAGCCATAAACAAGCATAGTTGTCAACAAAAAAAGATGTAAGAACATCATTTGCACAGAAACACGGGAGAAAAATAGAAGAAATAGGTAGAATAAGATATTTAGCCCGTGGAAGTGAGGTTTATCTTTCTTATTATCCTCCGGGAGGGATGAATAACATCCTTAGGGTCATCCTCCTTGATTTTATGGACTCCTTGATCTCCTTTCTCCTTGGTTCCACCACAAACAGCAACTTTGATGGAAGTATGGAGGTGAAAGATGGCTAGAAATTGTTGGAAAATGGTGAATGATGGTGAAAATGGTAGGATGGAGGTAGGATATGATGGAAAATGATGGTGTATGAAGGCAAACCGAAGGGATGGACATAGGATGAGCACTAACATCCCTCTTGGGCTTTGGAGATCAAGGATGGAGCTCTGGAAACCAAACTTTAGAACTGCATAAGTGTGTAGAACCGAAGTTTGAAACCCCTTGCTAGGTATCAAGGGGTGGGTATTTATAGGATAGGCGGATCACTTATGTTAGTGGAAATGAACGCAACTGAGTTTGGGTGAATTGGACCGAATTTGGTCCTTCGGTTAGTGGGAATGGCTTGGGTAAAACCATCAGAAGGTATTCCTATAGTTGGTGCCACAGGAAGTTAATTCTTTGGAATGTGAACCAATAGTAGGCAATCCATCAGAAGGCAAGTCATCGAAGGCGTATCTCCAGTTTTCTTCTTAAGGAGAAGGCTATAGGAGGAAGGGAATGAACTTGATCAAATTTGTGTGAACTTGAATGAGTTCATTCCTTCATAAGAGGTCGTGGAAGCACTCATATGACTGACTGTTGGCCTTCATTTGTGACCTTCAAAATGGAATATTAGGACAATCCATCAAAAGGTAGCATCAGAAAAGAGACCTTTGGGAGCATCCTTCAGTTGGTGCCATCATAAGTCACCATAAAAAATCACCATCGGAAGAGAGATCCTTGAGAGCATCCTTCGGTTGGTGCCACAGAAGGAACCATCGGAAGGCATCATCAGAAGAAGGTCCTTCTGTTGTCTCATGAAGAAAAAGAGTCAATGGAGCACTAATGTGTATTACTTCAAAAAGTCAAGGAATGAACCTGAATGAATTAGGTGGAACCCAACCAAATTTCTTGGGGAAAATCTGAAGGATTATTATTTTATTAAGTTCGATGCCAAGTCTCAAAATTGACTAGTTGAGCAACTTTATCTTTAACAATATATAATTTACAAAAAGAAAAGTATCTAGAGTTAATTTGGGCATATTAAGGCTATAAATGCATGAAACTATAGATAAAAAAAACTTATCATAAATGTCTAGATTTGGTTATCATCATTCATTGAAGGTTTATTCCAAAACTATATCCTTACCAAAGGTTGCACAAAGCATTCAATAAATCAATTGACAAATGAAGTACCCCTAAACCTATATCAAGGGAGGCTGCTTATGAAAGAGTAAAAGACTTTGTTAATGTATTAGGTAAGAGATCACATTGTACTATTCCCATAGAGTGACAAATCTTTATTCAAGAAGAGTTCCATATTTTGGGATCTTCCTTATTGGAGTGCTTTGGCAATTAGCCATTGTATCAATGTCATTAATGTTGAGAAAAATGTTTTTGGTAGTGTCATTGGTACACTACTAAATATACTATGTAAGAAAAAAGATGGCATCAAATATAGCATGGACCTACATGAAATGGTATAATTAAAGAATTAACAAAAGGAGTTAGTAGTCATAAAAATATATATTTATCTCCTTCTTGTTACATATCGTCTAGATAGGGGAAGAGAACTTTTTGCGAGTGATTGTTTAATGTTAAGGTACCATATAGATACTCTTCTAATATATGTAGATTGATATCAATTAAGGATCTGAAGATGATAGGTCTTAAATCTAATGATTATCACACTCCAATGCATTAAATGTTGTTTGTGATTATTTAATTTATATTGTCAAAGCATGTAAGGTTTGTAATCACCTAGCTTTGTTTCTTCTTCAACACTCTATACAGCAAAATTATTGATCCTGAGAATCTTGATAAGTTGCAAAGAGAAGTGGTTGTTACCCTATGACAAGATGAGATGTGTTTTCCTCCTTCATTCTTTTATGTCATGGTACATCTAGTTTTCCATTTGACTAGGGAAGTAAAATTATTGGGTCTAGTTTTCTTGCATTGGATGTATCCTTTTGAATGGTACATGAGTATATTCAAAGGTGATGTTCGAAAATGTTATTGTCTTGAAGGGATTATTATTGAGGGTTGTGTGGCTAGGGGGGGTTATGGAATTTTGCAATGACTTTATGAGTTGTAATGAAGCTCGTGTTCACAAAAAGTATATTGATCCTATTTCGACAAAGGGACTTTAGGAGCATGAGAAAAAGTAATTAGTCATGAGTTGTAATCACAAAACATACAAATTTTATCAAGACAAAATATCCTCAAGCCAGATCAATGTAGCTTGCTAGAGAGCATAATAGGACATTTATTAGGTGTTTCAAAGATAAAGTCTTCCTTCAACCATCTAAAACACCAAATAATGTTGTTGAAAATATCAAATGGATTGCCTTTAAATAAAAATGAATGTTATGTCTTACAAAGGGTTTGACATAAATGGATTTTAATCTTACATAAAATATCAACATGATAAGGGTGTCTTCCAAAATAGTGGGGACACCCTTTCGGCGTCTTCATTACAATTTTCTAGTACAAAGGATAAGAGTCCAAATTAACCTAAAATGTCTTATTATGGTGTCATTGAAGATATATGAGAGTTTGACTACACAAATTTTAGAGTTACCATCTAGGTGTAATTGGGTTGATAACACTAAAGGACTTGTAATGGATGGATTTGATTTAAAATTAGTGAATTTTGAAAATATTGGTGAGAAGGGTGAACCATTCATGGTGATAGCACATGCAAAGAAAGTATTTTACATTGATGATCCTACAAATGAAAAATGGTCTGTCGTTCTTCATGGGAAAAAGCAGTTCATTACAGATTTTATAGATGAAGAAGAGTAATATGAAAAGTATGATGAGTCCAATCCATTTTCAGTTGTCTAGACAACACAAAATATTAAAGCTAACACTTACTTATTTATGCATGGAGATCACACAGAATGAATATTAATTGATCAATGATCCAACCAATACTAGAGGCATATATTCTATTTTATGAATTCTAGATGTGCATTTTTCATTCTATATTATATTTATATATGTTCCATATGCTACATGTACATTTTAAATTCTTTATCCCTTATATTTTATTCTTTAACAGTTTTTAATATGACATTTTTAGATGGTGTATGACCATGAGGATGAGCACCACGACTGTAACACCCTAATTTTTCACCACATAATTATATCACTGAGCGGAAGCACTTTACTCAAGGGTGTGTGACAAACATGATATTCATTTGCAATTTGAATAAATGAAACACTTTGCATTATGTAAATTTTATTCATACATAGCTTTTAAGCAAAAGGAAACTACATCAAATACACTTAATCTACTTTGGTAGCAAGACCATACATGATATACATTCTATCTAAACTTTGAATCATCTTAGTAAATGGCACCCCACTAGGTCTTTTCTTCTTGAAGATTCCTTGAGCTATCCCTTGCACTTCTTGCTCCTAAGCTTTCTCCTTACATGTGGGCATTGTGCCCCCAGCCATGCATAAAACCAATGGTAAGTGGAATTGAACATATTATAATATAAATAAAACTTGTAAATTGAAAATAACATTTGAAAATTTAAACATGAAACATGAAACATTGAAGAGATCAACAATTACTTTTAAATATCTTTTATCTTGACCTATATAAGGATTCTCGGGTTGCACATATGTGCTTCTTCTCTTATGCACTGAAGTGCCTCTTAAACATTACTCCGAGGAGCCTCTTAATGATGACCTTATATAAGCTATCTTTTACATTATCTTTCACCTTGAAAAACTCTTACTTTGCTCTTAAAACTTAACTTTAACTTTACTCTTAATATTCATGAAGGTGATACAATAATAAGAACGGTAAAAACATTCAATTCAATTCATGCTACATTCGTTGACTTTAAAAAATTTAAATAGATAAAACATTTGTACCATTCGTTGCATGCATACATACATAAAAACAAGCATTACTTATGGTCAATTAGCATGGACCACTTACCTTGCACTTAGAGGAGATCTGATCTTCCTTCCTAGGTTCAGTAAACCTTAATCATGTCCTTCAGGTTTGAAAACCCTAAACACCTTGTTCATAACATTCAATATATCAATCTATATTCCATTCATCACCTAAAACCCTAATTTTGGTAACTAGTGAATTATTGAACTTCAATTAGATCCAAGATGATCTTTTTATCCAAATAGGTTAAACTTTGACTATTAGGATCATCTAAATATATTATGATCATTAAAACTAAGGAATTAGGGTGTTAATACATTTATCATATTAAAGTTGGTAACTTTAGGTACTTTTAGAATCTGAGACAAAATTAGGCCTTGATTATATTTTTATTGCATTCCCTGAATTTTTCTGATCAAAATCATATATATGTTTGCTAGGGTTAGACTTACCAATTAATTGCTAGAATTTTCACAAATTAAAACCCTCTGGACCAATCACAACTTGCCACATAGGTGACTTGCTGGTCCAGGGTGCAGAGCAGGTCCACAGAAAGCGGATTGGCTTGTTCCTTGTCGGTGGCCCGCGTGACTAAGGCAAGGAAAGTGAAAAAGGCAAAAATAACCCTCACCTCATGCTGAAGAGTCAGGGGCAAAAATGTAATCTCGCTGCATCTCATCTTCTTCCAAGCATTCTCATTGATCAGTGTGAGAGAAAAGTGCCAGAGAAGGAGGGGGTCTGACTGTGCTGATTTCCCGATCTGATTGGAGGTTAGGGATGGTCTCCAGACCAATGATCAGCAACACAACAGTCAGTAGGAACGTGTGATAGATACAAGGCTGAGCCCAAGGTTTCTAAAAATTATATAAATCGTGACATTTAATACATATCTCATAATCCTCTTCACTTTAGGAAACCTTATTTAATTAATATCTCTCACTCTATTAATCATTTTAATCCCAAATTTTAAGGAAAAGTTTTTAACACCAAGATATCTGTGTGGGAAAGATTTGGGGCCAAAATACTAAAGTTAAATACTCTTTTCTTGCCCCTAAATATTTGACATATTTGAGGCATTAACTAATGTATTTTTTTATCCAAACTTTGCAAGAAACCCTATTTGGGTGTATTAATTCTTTTGGGTACATATTAGGATCGAATTATACTCATTGGTTACTCTCATCCTACATTTTTCTAGAAATTTCCACACAATTCCTTATTAGTCAATTAAATTTAACATTAATACATTAATTGATTAGATAGTGTGAAAATGAATTTCCTTTCTGAAACTTGGATCCAAAATTTGAGATAATAACTCATTATCCATGTCATATATATTCTTTACCCTTTTAAACAACTATCATGGAAGGAGAGAGAAAATGAGAGTAATTGTACCTTTCCCTTATATTAGGACTATAAAAAGGAAAAAGGACAAAATTATGTGCAAGAAATCTATTTCACATTTATATATTTCGGATTCCAATTATTTCCTATTTCTTTTAAACATTTTCAAGGACAATGGAGGGAGAGAAAATAAACATTTTATATCTTTGAGTTAAATGTGACACATAATACACATAAGAAAGAGAAAACATATTTTGGGCCTCATTTTGTTTTTTTCACTCTATTATCATTAAAAAATTCATTTCATGGTCGTTTTGCATTAAAACCCTCAACTAATTCTTTTTAAGAAAAATCACATTATATATGGATTTTTTAAATCTTTTACTACAGTCAATATCATATCAAATGTCGCATTGATTGATTTGTAATTTTTAAATTGTCATTCTTACATTCTTTTGTATTTAAATTATATCAACTATAAACATAAAAAACATCATGTTTACCTACTAATTTTCTATGCACTAAGCCAATAGCTCATTGACCTACTCAAGTATTTTTTAGGTAAAGGATCCGCTCTACCAGAATATGAAGAAGCTAGTATTTATCAAGACTAGAAAAGAGGTCTTATGAAGTAGTTAGTTTAAATAGTTGGTCTCTTATCCTTCATATGGACCCTGAGAATCAGAGAGTGAGAAAAGATAGCAGTTGGAATGAGTTTTACTTGATGTATATTATATGAGAACTCTTTCTTCTGTGTAAAAGTCGAACTCTGTTGTATCCTTTAATGTTATGTTTGAACAAGATGTTATTGGCTAATTAAATAAAGTTACAATATATCTATGAAACGAAAATATTAAGGATGATTTTTAGCTAGAAATTTAAAAGTGAATGGTTAATTGTAATCCCTCCTTGACATGCCCTATCCCAGATTAGTGGATTTAGGTCTCGTTAGGATTGTTTATTATAGAAGAGTGGTCTAGGTTAGTCTTTTATTTTATGTTATTTTTAGTTTAGTCAAATTTTTTTAATTGACATACTTGAAAATCTCTTTATGTTAAAACAAATCATGCTGGAAAATTTTGGTATTAGCATACATCCATGAACATCTAGAAAGGAATATCGATATAAAGTAAAATTAATTGTTAAGAGAATTATGTGCTGAGAGGGTTGTGATCAAGGACGTTGGGGATACAGTATCAAATAAAACATAAAGGAGGTGAAGAATTGAGATTCTTTCAATGTCTAGATATTTAAATGTATAACCACTTATAGAGGACTACAACCTTTGCTTTACTTAAAAATAAATATTGATTGACATACCATTTATGGCTTGTTGAAACTAAGAAACATTGCATAAGATATGGTTTAAGAAACCTTGAGTACAATTGCCAACTCTACTCCTAATAACATCAAAATTACCATTGCATGTAGAAGACTATATAGCACCGAGACATGTGCACATAAAAATTAAAAGAGAAAAATCAAATATATATCAAATTCATATTCTTTTGAAGTTATTTTTACACATAAGATAATTCATCAATGTTAAAAAATGGCCTAATACTCAATAATAGTGTAGTTGTTTTAAAATCACAATGTAAATATTTGATAGGTTTCAGCCATCGAGTAATAAAATAAAATATAATTATGGGTGTAGAATAATAGTTTGTACAAACTAAAAGACTCTTGCGTATTATTTCCATTACTTTTAGTTTAAAATGAGAATATATGTTAAATGGATAAATAGTTCATTTTAGTTATAACTCATGTTGAATTGCAAGCTAAATCGAAGTAAAAAAAATCCAAATTATTCTTGAAATTTTGGGATGTTACAATTCTACCCACCTTAAATAAATTTTGTCCTTGAAATTTTTCTTAGGATACTACCCACCATAGGGTTTTGCTTACCTCTTTATTTAATGACAATTAACATTCCAAGATCCATTTAAGTTCATAATTTTGCATAAAAGAAGTATGTTTCATGTGGCATTTTGATTGCATAAAAACATAAACTAATCATTCCTTTGGTCTCCTTCTTAACTTTACTTAGGGCTCATGAAATTAAACTTAGCACTATATTTAAGAATTCTACCTCAACTTTGTTGTGGATTTCTAACATTAGGTGTAGATGACAATCTATTTTAGGTTGTTTGTATTGCCCATCTTTTTTTCATCCCTAGGTAGGTGTTGATCAGGCACATACCCAACGATGAGAGATCCTATTATGCTATCTTCACCAACCTCATAGTACACATGTCCCATACCACACATACTATTATGAAGGGGAAAGATGCACAACAAGTCTAATGCTTATGACATCCCTCTACATTCCTCACATGGTGTGCACCAACCAATGAGACAAGAGAAGATATGTTATTAGCTAAGATTAGATCAATACCTAAGATCTAAACTAGATATACACCTATCCCTAATGTAAACTTCTACTCTAGGGTTAAAACTTGCTATCTTAGGGTTTGACACATTTCCTTGGAGTCCTTCCCTATACCTTAATCTCATATTATCATTCTAGGGTGACTATGTGAATTATCTTTGCCTAGTGGCCATTTACCAAATTGCTCTGATACCATAATGTAACACCCTGATTTTTCACCACATAATTATAGCACTGAGCAGAAGAACTTTACTCAAGGGGGTGTCACAAACATGATATTCATTTGCAATTTGAATAAATGAAACACTTTGCATTATGTAAATCTGATTCATACATAGCTCTTAGTCAAAATGAAACTACATCAAATACACTTAATCTACTTTGGTAGCAAGACCATACATGATATACATTTTATCTAAACTTTGAATCATCTTGGTAAATGGAACCCCACTAGGTCTTTTCTTCTTAAAGATTCCTTGAGTTATCCCTTGCACTTATTGCTCCTAAGCTTTCTCCTTACCTGCAGGCATCGTGCCCCCATCCATGCATAAAACCAATGGTAAGTGGAATTGAACATATTATAATATAAAAAAAAACTTGTAAACTAAAAATAGACTTTGAACATTAAACATGAAACATGAAACATTAAAGAGATCGACAATTACTTTTAAATATCTTTTATCTTGATCTATATAAGGATCATCGGGTTGCACATATGTGCCACTTCTCTTATGCACCGAAGTGCATCTTCTCTTATGTGCCGAAGTGCCTCTTGGGTTGCACCGAAGTGCCTCTTAAATTTTGCTCCAAGGAGCCTCTTAATGAGGACCTTGTATAAGCTATATTTTACATTATCTTTCTCTTGAAAAACTCTTACTTTGCTCTTAAAACTTAACTTTAACTTTACTCTTAATATTCATGAAGGTGATACAATAATAAGAATGGTAAAAACATTCAATTCGATTCATTCTACATTCTTTGACTTTAAACAATTTAAATAGATAATATGTTCATAACATTCATTGCATGCATACATACATAAAAACAAGCATTACTTATGTTCAATTAGCATGGACCACTTACCTTACACTTAGAGGAGATCTGATCTTCCTTCCTAGGTTTAGTAAACCCTAATCACATCCTTGAGGTTTGAAAACCCTAAACACCATGTTCATAACATTCAATATATTAATCTATATTCCATTCATCACCTAAAACCCTAATTTTGGTAACTAGTGAATTATTAAACTTGAATTAGATCCAAGATGATCTTTTTATCCAAATAGGTTAAACTTTGATTGTTAGGATCATCTAAATATATTATGATCATTAAAATTAAGGAATTAGGGTTTTAATACATTTATCATATTAAAGTTGGTAACTTTAGGTACTTCTAGAATTTGAGACAAAATTAGGCCTTGATTATATTTTTATTTCATTCAGTAAATTTTTCTGATCAAAATCATATATATGTTTTCTAGGGTTAGACTTACCAATTAATTACTAGAATTTTCACAAATTAAAACCCTCTTGACCAATCACAGCTTGCCACATAGGCGACTTGCTGGTCCAGGGTGTAGAGTGGGTCCAAAGAAAGACGATCGGCTTGTTCCTTGTTGATGGCCCGCGTGGCTAAGGTGAGGTAAGTGAAAAAGGCAAAATAACCCTCACCTCATGTTGAAGAGTCAGGGGCAAAAATGTAATCTCACCGCATCTCATCTTCTTCATCAGTGTCGTTCGTGTTTGCAAACTCCCTCCTATGTGAGTCAACACCGGAGTTGACTATGAGATCCAGAATCTCCGAGTGGCGTCTGAGTGTGTGATCACCTTCGCCTCACTGTGTCGAACTCGCTTGTGGCTTCGATTGTCCAGTTTTGTGGTCGGAGCTGTGAGAACGTAGAGCAGTTCTCTGGAGAGGTACAAAGAGAAAATACAGAGGGGAAAGAAGGGCTCGTAGAGAAATTAACAAAAGGAAAAAGAGGAGTTTGGTCTCGGGGAGGCTTGCAGACCAAAACAAGGTCTCAAAGGATATCATTACCCCATATATACAAACCTGATCAAGGAGGTTGGTCGGTGGGAGTCACAGAGATTGGGGATTCTTGTGTACTATCCAAAAGAGGGTAAAACTAGGGATGTATGGACTCAAAATCATCTCCTGGTCATAAAGGAAATGTTTCCAAGCATTCTCATTGATCAGTGTGAGAGAAAAGCGTAAGAGAAGGAGCGAGGTATGACTGTGGTGGTTTCTCGATCTGAGTGGAGGTTAGGGATGGTCTCTTGACCAATGATCAGCAATCCAATAGTCAGTAGGCACATGTGAAAGATACAAGGTTGGGCCCAAGGTTTCTGAAAATTATGTAAATCGTGACATTTAATACATATCTCATAATCCTCTTCACTTTAGGAATCCTTATTTAATTAATATCTCTCACTATGTTAATCATTTTAATCCCAAATTTTAAGGGAAATCTATTAACACCTAGATATCTGCGTGGGAAAGATTTGGGGCCAAAATACAAAAGTTAAATACTCTTTTCTTGTCCCTTAATCAAAAGACTTATTTGATTTATTTAAGGCATCAATTAATGTATTTTTTTATCCAAACTTGGCAAGAAACCCTATATGGGTGTATTAATTCTTTTGGGTACATATTAGGATCGAATTATACTCATTGGTTACTCACATCCTACATTTTTCTAGAAATTTTCACACCATTCCTTATTAGTCAATTAACTTCAACATTAATACATTAATTGATTAGATATTGTGAAAATGACTTTCCTTTGTGCAACTTGGATCCAAAATTCGAGATAATAACTCATTATCCATGTCATATATATTATCTACCCTTTTGAACAACTATCATGGAAGGAGAGAGAAAAAGAGAGTAATTGTACCTTTCCCTTATATTAGGACTATAAAAAGGAAAAAGGACAAAATTATGTGCAAGAAATCTATTTCACATTTATATATTTCGGATTCCAATTATTTCCTATTTCTTTTAAATGTTTTCAAGGACAGTGGAGAGAGAGAAAATCAACATTTTATATCTTTGAGTTAAATGTGACACATAATACACATACGAAAGAGAAAACATATTTTGGGCCTCATTTTGTTCTTTTCACTCTATTATCATTAAAAATTTCATTTCATGGTCGTTTTGCATTAAGACCCTCAAGTAATTCTATTTAAGAAAAATCACATTCTAAGGTTCAAATTATTCTTGAAATTTTGGGATGTTACAATGAGAATGTGCATTGTGAGGATAATTCTAGTATAAGTTGTATTATTTTCTTACATGGATGTGCATCTTACATTCTCTCTCATAATTATTACATAGATGTGCATTTTACACTCTCTATCACTTACATGTGTTTCTTGACAATTTTAGGATGAGCATTCTGAGGATGTGCACCTTAAGATGTGAACCATAAGGATCTTGTTGTCTTTGTAGAGGAATAGCATGATCATGCACGTAAAATAGGCACCACCTTGATGAACAAGTTAACAGCACAAAGGGGTGAAGCACCAAAGATGGCTATTGACTTTGATGATGCACGAAATCCTAATGGAAAGAATCACAGTACTTTGACACAATATTTGGGTTTAATATAACAATAGAATCTTTACATTAAGTAGATACTTCTACGAAAGACTACATAAGGAAGGACTTATGTTTGAGATATTCTGATTTTTTGAGATATTCATAATTCTATTTTTAAAAACATATCATTAAGTATATGAAATATTGTAGAGCATATTTGACCTTGATGAAAAACTATATCATAAAAAGATGATGCAATATCGTGAGAGGATATTAAGGAATTATAGGACAAATCTAATAAGAGAATACATATTGAGCAATAAGAAGAAGAAGTCTACCACTGAGAAATGGTCTTGTCTTGACCTAAAGGTGTGGGAAGTGTTTGTTTCTTTAAGACAAATAGATGAATTCAAGGTATTAAGATGCCTCATTTTTAATAGATTTTTATGAATCCAATGTATTACATAATTAAAATGGCTCACGGGAGGAACGGAAGGGGGCGAGGGAGAGGGCGCGGGCAAAAACCTAGTGAGGTTGGAGGGAGAGGACAGGGTGTCACAGAGCCATCATCGGCTCCTCCGCTTTGCCAATCTGAGGTAAACTGAGATGGAGGCCAGTCAACTCTTCCCTTGGAGTCTCCTAGGGCTCAACCGCGCAAGGAGGCGGCAGCTTCCATCTCTGACCCCCCAAAGACTCCTCCCAGAAGCCCTGATGGTTCCACAATCTCCACCCACTTCACAAATTGGCTCAAGGTCAATAGGAAGGACCGTGAGGAGATTGAGATCAATTTGATCGACAATGTGGAACCTATCAACAGAAATGGCGTGTGATGTGCGTCTGTTTCAAGTCAGGACTGCCCAATCCCTAACTGGGAGGAGTTCCTTTCCATCTAGTTCGTGGGAAGAAAGACATACAGTGGCCAACTCGAGGGATGGATTCAGAGACAGTGGCATCCCAGCGGCTCCGTTGAAGTGATTGCTGAAGAACACAAGGGATTCATCGTCAAGATGCCGACTCACAAAGAAAGGGAGTGTGTTCTGAATGAGGCACCTTGGTTCATGGATGGCTCTCTGTTAGTGGTTCATTCATGGAAGTCAGGTGCTATTCTTCAACCCCTTTCCTTTGAGCAGGTTCCAATTTGGTTCAAAATTGAGAACCTAGAGTTACCATGGATCCGCAAGCGCATCACCTGCATTGCCAGTACCATTGGCAAACCCATCGACATCGATGATCACTCAGTCACTGTAGGGTGCCTTGGTGAGGCACTGGTTTGTGTTGAGGTCTGCAACGACACGAAGCTTCCCAAGACAGCGATGGTGGAGATTAAATCAGTGCCCAAACTCCTAAAAGTTGTGGCAGTAGCTAATCCAGTTACTTGATCTAATTGCAAGAAGTTTGGTCACAGGGGCATGTCCTGTCCCACAAAGATGAGGAAGCCACCGCCTACAAAGGATATGCAGATTAAGCTGGGGAAACCAACTATTTGAGGAAATGTCAAGCCCACTAAGGAGCATTCCAAGGTGACGCCTGAGATACTTGATGTTGTTGGAATCGACCATGCTGATGAGGATGATAATCTGTGAGAGTTAGTCTCTTGGCAGATCATCGATACTATCCTCAATGCTCACCTTGCTCATAGTGGCCAATCCACAACCACCTGCAATCAACCCAATGAACCTGATATGTTTGGGAGCACTCTGGTTGGTAATGTAGGTAGTTTCAACCTTGATTGGGAGCTGGAGATTGCGAGAAGAAGCAAGGATGATATAGGTTATGACTCTTGGAAGATCAAGAAGGTCTGGGAGAGTTGTGGATTCTCTGTTGAATACCAAGAAAGGAAGGAAAACCTATTTGAGGAGGAGGAAAACTCCAATGCTTCAGGATTCGAGTCCAGTTGTTGTGACTTTGATCCTATGGATTTCAATCAGTCCTGGTCAAAGAAAAAGAAGAAATCTTCCAGGAAAAAGGTGGGTTGAGTGTCCTGCTTGCCTAGCTTTAGGTGTTTGATTTTTTCTGGCTTTGAGTTCTTGGTGTAGTTGTGTTCATTAGGGGACAATAAGTCGGATGGCTACCGTTTGATGAAGAGGGACTGGACCTTCATCTAGATTTCACTCCTTCAGGGGAAGTTTCTAATGCCAGTGGAGGAAAGGTGTATTGTTAGTTCAAGGACATTATTTGAGGGTCAGCTTATGGAAGGTCCCTTGATGTTTTTTTTTTCTTCTGCATCATGAAATCTAATGTTAGATTGGTGGCGGAAGATGACTCTAGTCTCTTCTTGAAGATGCTTATTTTTCTAGTAACTATCGTTAACTTTCAGTTTTCTAGGATGGCACATTTTGAAGGTGTTTTGATTGCTAGTGTTATGTTGATTCTCTGGATGTTGCTCCATAGTAATTGGTAGAGGTCTGTGTTTTCTTGTAACAATTGTAGTTTCTTCTTTCGTCTTTCCTTTCTGTAGATCCTTTTTTAGATCTCTTTTGTTTTCTTTTCGGATGTTCATCCCTATTTGAAATAGGGGCACATGTTTTGTACCCAAGGTTTTGGAAATATTATAGCAACAGGATTTTTGACCGACCAAAAAAAATATGGTTTGCATTAACCAGGCTTTACACAATGCTCAAATGGAAAAGGTGTTCAAAGAATGTGCATGACCACAACTTGGGTCTAGGTGGCTATGCAAGGTGTCTAAAATAGAGACTAGAAGTGTCCTCATTTGAGCAGCCTACTCCTGGGTATGATGAGTATTCTACTACTCTTTCACCTTTATTTCACCATGAGGAGTGGATAGATGTAAGGAAAGTGGATTTGTTCAAATACCCAACCATGCAACTTTTGATGTGTCTATAGAAATGGTAAAATTTAACTCTCTATTTGCATGTTCATTTTTTACCATGATTGTTATGTTTTACTAACTAATTACTATTGATGATGATTAGTGGGAGCACTACAAGCAAAGAAAAGAAGGCTAATTCATCCCTGAGGGCAAAAGGGATGAGTTGACCATTTCTCTGGGTACTCCAAAACATCGTGATTGTATTAGGGTTGGTATTAGTATAAGATCCTTTTTTGGATCATCAGAGAAGTGAAAATTTGTATCCTTTTTTGGATCATCAAAGAAGCACAAATATGTCAAAAAAGGAAAATTATCACGAGTAGGTGCAATAAATGATTGCAAAGGGAATAGAGGATGCAATGAGATAGTATCAGGCTTCTCAGACTCAACCTCCTTAGATATTACTTGTTCTACCCCACTCTTCATATGACATAGACCCTCATACGACAGAGGTGGTTGGGAGTAATCCCATGGACCTTCTAGCTGGCATTTCATGATGAAAGTTTTTTTGTGATATAATAGTCTTAGGGTGAATCTGTAATATGTTTTTGTTTAGGTTTATATAGCATTATATACAAATTTGTAGGGGTTGGGTCGTGTCATCTTACATTACTAGAAAATGGCTTCTATTTTGTTGCACTATGTGACGCTTACCCACCCCTTCTAGGTGACATGACCCACAGTGTTCCAATGCCCACTAATGTGGTTCATTGTCTATTAGGCTTATCTATGATGCTTGAAAACAAACATCATTGCCACATGGCCACCCTAAACATGGAAAGATAGGGGTTGCAGAAGCGGTGTGGTTGTGTTGCCCAAAGCGAGAGTTATCTATACTGATGTATGTTAAATTTTCATTGTACTTATATTTGTGATTCTTTTCTACTTTTATATATAATTGGAAATTTGTATGAGAATATATGTAGATAAAAACATCAAAGAAACCCCCTACAATTCATCTTCCACTTCCTCCTCAAGATATTCAGTTAACTGCTTGGATTGCAAAGGACATATTTGATTCGCTAGATCCTTTTTGTAAGGGGTTGGCACTATGGCTAAGAAACTTAAATTAGGATTGACTATGATTGTCCATAATAAGGAGGATGATGTAAGTCAAGCTCATGATACTAGTGTATTCTTGATGGATTTTGTGGAGTTATTTACTTATGTTTGGCTGAATGCAACTATGATAAAACTTTAGATGTGGTGAGATCTTATGGATAAATACATGGTTCTATAATATATATATATATATGAAAATATATGATAAATTGTTTTCTTTTATATTAATGCATACATATATGTTTTTTATATACTTATATAGGGTGTGTAGATAGTTCTCACAAACCAATATGGCATGTCTAGTTCCATCATTGATAAGTTGTGTAGACAAAGATGCAAAATCTATTATTGATTACTGCTCTACCACATTTAAATATTTTGGTAATGTAAGAAAGAGTGTGATTATATCTCCTTTTAATGTTGGGTAAGTTTTGGGAACTTTTCTTATATTTTTTACTTATGAATTACATTTCATTGTGTATTTTGAGTTTTCTTTTGGTTACCTTCTGTTCACTTAGTAATAATTATTGGGAGTTATTGGTCATTGTCCTCAAGATGCTAACTATGTATTATCTACATCCTTCGGTGACAAAGTAGATAGTGGAGGGCACGCAATGAAAAAGTCATTACCTGCATGAGTAAATTTGTATAGATGTCAACATATATTAATGGTTGCATCATTACATGACTATTTACTAATTCAAGTAAATGTGTTACTTTAACTAATATGGTATAATAGAATCAACAAAAAGGCAAGAGGAAAGGTAGATAAAAAAGAAATTATTAAGTTGGAACAATGTTTAGGTAGTTTCTTAATCCAATGCATATATATGCCAATATGCTTACTTTCATTTATTAACATTTTTCATAATTGTAAATTTATAGTGTCGTATACAAAATAATAATTGGGTATGCAAATATGATGTGTTATATGGACATCAGTGTAAGACATGTGGCACTAGACATCCATTGTATACAAAAGGTAATCTATATAGTCTTATTCATCATAGTGAATAGTCTCATTTGATAATACAAAAAAAAATCAAATAAAACTCTTGAATTATGTCATCCTCTTTGCAACTGTTTGACATGGCAGAGCCATATACAAATAAAGAGCTAGATGAGATACAAAAAGAGTGGGCACACTCCTTCATTAAGGAAGTCAACTTCGAATTTGATAGGGATAAAATATTAGTTTTCTAAACAATGATATCATTATTTATATATACATGTGATGGTTATGACCTTTTGCAACTTTAAATTTGATGCAAGTGAACAGTTGGTGCATACTTGAATTATGTGTGTATATATGCATGTGTGTGCATAAATATGAAGAGGAATGAATACAATGAGAATTGCACTTATATATGTCATGAGAATAGAATTGTATAATGGAATTTTATGTGTGCTTCTTGAATAGTGTGTGTGCATGAGAATGGAATTATGTGTTGAAAGAATGGAATTGAAGAATGAAAATGTATGCGGGTGGATGAATTGTGAGTATATGTTTGTTAATGTATATTTTGCAGATATAATGTCATGTTATTAAGATGAACATAGGATGAAACATGTAGTTTTTATAAATAGTAGGTTCTACATCCTTCTGAATAGCCAGACAGTAGGTTTGCAGACCTTTTGTAAAAAAAACATACATGTGGCATCAGTTATTATAAAAAAAATGGATGATGTAGATATGCGATGTTAGTTTTATCACCAAAACTGATGACACATCAACCTAGTAAAGAAGTACAATGTCAGTTTTCAATAATAAAAAAAGACAACACATCTATCTAAAATTATCATGCCACCCAACACAGTTGTGCTACGTAGCCCACAGCACAGTTGGATTCCAAGCCGTCGTATCTCTCTGCATAATCTGTTCTTCATACTACAAGCGAAAACATAGTAGGACTACAAGGTTGGATCCTTTGTGCTAAATAGAAAACACAGAGTGATGCCATGACATTCATATCACTTTTAGTCATAAGTTGAGTTGTTAGTTTCTATTTTCATAGCAACCAATACTGACTCTATGTAGTAGATTTTACCCTTCCCTACAAATTGATGTAGAAGCTCCTTAGTTGTAGTGTTACCCACTTAGGTGTCAGTACAAAATTCACGTTATAGGTCTATTTCAACCGACACTATAGGTGGTATACGTACTAGTGTTACAAGATTGTATTAGATCTTTAGCAATTGGCTACTTTGACTATTTTAAGTTATCCTACCTTTTTCCAATACAAATGCTTTGAGTAGGTAGTTAATTCACATGAGGAGACTTTTGAGATATTCTACCTTGAGTTATGGAATACCAAATAAGGGTTGAATCCCTATTTGAATTGGTTCTTGTCGTTCCTTCATATTCCTCGTGACACCTTGATGGTTGAGACTCAAATTGGAGTAACCCTAATTTCTTTTACCCTCTTTATAATAGTTGAACCTTTCCCTAGTAATATATTGACATTTTAGTATTAACATGAAAGTTACATGGTGTTGGTGATTTCAACCCAACCACTATAGGGTTTTGAATGTCTAAGGATCCTTAACTAGTCTGAATCATGGTTATATCCTTAACCCTCTTCCTTGCAGTTGTCCAAGTTTACTCTTTTGATCACCTTGGGGAGCTGAGAATTGAATCATAATTAAAGTTATAGATGATAATACCCCTTTAAATAGTATTAGAATGGATTGACTCCATTAGGGTTAGGCAGGTCTTGCCTTCAATATTGAGCTCTTTCAATAGCTCGTAAGACCTTAGTCCCTTTATAATGGATGACTTTTACCTAAAGAGTTCTGATACTCTAGAACTATGCAGACCCCTAAGTATTTGCCTCTCTCAAGTACATAATATAATGGTATGCTTCGTTGATCCCTTAGGCATGAGAATATAAGTTTACTTGGTGGACAAAATAAATAGAGTGTTAGACCCTATAGTTTATCCTTGTCATGCAATGACACCATGGTCATAAACCATGATGAATGGAAAACCCTAGTTTCTTCTTATGATGGTTTTGTAATTATTTCACCCCAATTTTCTCATTAAGAAGGTTATATGTTCTTTTCCTATACATATTAAGTTTTGGGTGAAGTGGTAGGCAATGTTTGGTGTGACCTATGAAGATTCGGTAGAAGTGGATCTAGAGAAAGTAGATATTATGGGATAGAAACTCCATTATATCTATCCTATGTTGTAAACTAGAGATGTTATGTATATCTTTCTAGGTGCTTGGAGAAGTAAACTCTCTTAGTGGATGCATGATGGTGAAATGCTAAGTTGAGTGGTTTAAGTTGATGACTGATTTTGGCGCCAATTTCATATTTACATAGCTAACTTCTTTTCATAAAACTTATTTTTATTACTATACTCCATGTAGAAAATCTCTATTTCTTCTACGGTTTCATAAAGTGATTCACCACCATATGAAATATTAGTATTTGAGAAACCCTTTTAGACAAGAAACCCCCTGACTGATTAGAGAAACCATGCAACTATAGGTCTAGTATGGAGAAATGATGACAAGAAGTTTGGAATTCTATACCTTAGTTGAATCATCCCTTGTTACCCCTCTACATTTATATGTATGTTTATATTGAACCTTTATAGGGATGGAGTATCACAACATGTAGTCTCTAGTTTTATAATCAACTTTAGGGATTCTTAGACTTAATAATGAACTTTTGGGTATCATCCTTAATTAATTCCAAATAGATATAACTATTGCCTGAGATAAATGAATTAACTCTACTGCATTGACTATTTGAATGTTACTTGAATAATTAAAATAAGTTGCATTGATTAAATTGTCACTTATCTAGATGGTGATCATAAGCGAGGAATATAGGTAATTAGGTTTAAAAACTTTGAAAAGTTTCAAATAATAAATTTGATTCTCTTTACCCCAAATTTCTAAAAAAACAATGATAGATAACTCTACCCTAGAAACCACATTAAAAACATTAATAATGTTTAACCTAATGCATGAACATCTCTGACCCACAAGATAATGACAAACTGAATTGAAAAGAAACTAAGTGCAGCTATATCATAATACATGTGATAACTTATGCACTAGGTTCATGGATAATCTAATTTAATAAGTTACATACAACATATTGTAATACATAATTGTGGACAATGAAATGTGTTTGCTAGTTAAAATCTATTCTTATACCTTAAACATAGTCTTCCATATACATGATATCTAACATTTTGGTCATTCAACACAAAAGATTAGTTCATCTTGATAAAATATACTCAGAATCAATAGATAACCCTAACATTGAAAAACCAAAGGAGAACACTTATGCTTCTCATACTCGTTAAATGCATGGACACCTAATTTTAAATATAATCCCCTAGGAAACCCAATTAAGAGGTTTTAGTAAACCCCAGTCATGACACATATGAAATTCTAATACTTTAGAAAACATTATGGAAATAATTTTTAAAAAATGATTCTGAAAATGTCATCACAATGTATATAACTCTAATAAATACAACAATATATTAAGAGAAC
This sequence comes from Alisma plantago-aquatica, assembly GCA_963693085.1. Classification (NCBI taxonomy): domain Eukaryota; kingdom Viridiplantae; phylum Streptophyta; class Magnoliopsida; order Alismatales; family Alismataceae; genus Alisma; species Alisma plantago-aquatica. Next base: position 631,463,223 of record OY856411.1, read on the forward strand.
CCTAGGACATTATTAACTCTTTTGCATAGTTTCTAGTGAGAAAAGAAAAGTTAGATATGTGATGTGTGGACTTTCATAGTACATATTGGTTTCTAAGTTACTCAATAGACTATGTTATAGTCAGTTGGATTTCAGGGACAAAAACCTATTTTAGGGGTGAAGTGTTATATCATACCCAACTTAAGCTATCCGTCCTAGTTTTCTGCTACCATTGTGCTTTTTCAATAATTGTTGGTTTTATCTACTTTCTTGATTCATAGTAAATTTGGATGTTTAGAAATCTATAAACATGGTCTGTTAACCAAAACATCAACTTAATTGAGTTTAGTACAAGCATTTGAGATAATAATCTAAGTAGGGGTTAATAATACAATTCTACTATTTTAATAGGTATAAGTTCAAAATTAGTTCTCTAGAATTTTCCTTTAACTAAATGAGAGAAAGGATGAGTTAAACAAATTGGGAATTATATGAAAAAATAAGATATATTAACAATGAAAGACTACTTCACCCTTAAGGTGTGGTTTTCTATATTTAAAACTATCAAAAGTAGAAACTTGAGTAAAATTCAATATATAGTGATAGGTTAAAGAAAATTATTTAATGGATATTTTCCTAAGGAAATGATGATGACTAAAAATGGAAATTCACAATTTTAATAATGTTTATATACATTATAATAAAATTTCCTAGTTGGCTATATGGCTCGATATATGGTTTCAAAACAAGTATTAGATTTTAAATTTGGATTCTACACATTTGAACCAGGATACATGCCCATGTCACTTTAACTATGTTAGTTTCCTTAATTATATTATAAAAGAAAATAACAAAATGATGTTGAAAGATCCTAATTTATTAATTAACATCACAAAAAATGGAAATTCTTTTGAGAATAGGACTCCTCATGCCTTACTTAGTCTATGTTTCATTTTTCATTCAACTCGGACACTCTTAGATGCCTAAATTGATTTAGGGAAAAAAGGATGAAAAATAGATATCAATCACATCTAATAATTTTATAAACTGGAACTAATATTGGAATGGCATGCTTTATTTTACCATATATCATCCTTAGATTCATTGTAACTCAATTTGGTCTCCCTTAGAAATTTGCAATTAGACGGTTCATGGGATATCTTCTTCCTTCATTAAACTTTCCATTTCACACACATTGTACCTCAAGTTTCTTCCTCGAATTTCTTTTCCCTCACTCTAGCTCATAGATCTACCTTTTCCCATGATTTCTTCTCATATATATTCCACTCTCAGATAGATTTTTTAATCCCTACTTTTCTTGCCTAATTCCTCTCCTATCAGAAATATCTAATTCTACCCTTTCTTTTGATTTTCCTAGAAGCCATGATGCCAAAACCCCACCTACATAGGAACACCTCTTCGTCATTGTTGGCCCAATGTCAAGATTCTATTTAGTTTAGTTGCTCTAAAACTCCTCTGACATATCCACTTAGCCTTGTCTTCCTCTGAGTGTTTTAGACTTATGTATCACATGATGTCACCACCATAATCGAATCGACCTCCCCTAGACCTTCTAGTGATGAGTAGGAACCTTTTCACATCTTCTTTTGATCTTGTCATTTTCTTAGCAACTCTACCCAACTCCAGCTACCTCCGGTTGGAGATGCGACTTCATGGAGGAGTTTCAAGCATGGCAAGTTGTAGATTCAACACTGTTGGCATTGGTCCTCTTGTATAAGTCATTCCTCAAGGCTGAGGAGATTGAATTCTGGTAATGCTCTGTTTTTCCCTTCTAGGACATGTTGTTATATATTTTTTGTGTCAAGTTTGTGGTTTACATGCCTTTTGAGTTCACCAGTTTTATGAGCATGTTTTGAAGTTTTTGGTGTTTTGATAGTGGGTTTGCTTCACCTTTCATTGATTCACGTCTACTTCATCTTCCTTTGGCTTCTATGATTTTCCATATGGTCACCAAACAATGATCATCATCTTTCTTTTTTTTGTTCTTCTCTCCACCACCAAGTAGATGTGAAAAGAATGAACCAAAGACCTATATTCATAGAGATAGGTTCATTGTTCTCTCCTCCGCTCTGCAACATACTCCAGCAAGGGTAAAGGTCATCTGGCTATCACATGTGGCTGGTATTTTTTGTTGTGATGGGAAGGGGTCATATTGCATGTGTGCAAGGTCCAGGGTGCCCTAGTATTCATTTGTTTTACTTGCGGACCACATATGGTTAGTTTAGTCTTTTTGGATTTTGACTTGTTTCAGTCATGCATCTTTAGAGAGGACCATGGGGCCACATGACTACCACATATTGGGTCATCCCAGGTGGACTTGCAATCTAGTAGGATAGCAAAAATACAAGTGTCTTTTGTGGATATTTTAATTGGTCATATTTTGTTAAATTGAATATAATCCATTGGAAGGTCAGGAAAATACATTAAAATAGGTTTTGAAAAAATATAAAATGAGGTCTTTTCGTTAATATGATTTTTGGGTCTAAGTAGATTGGTTTTAAAAGTTGATTTTTATAAGTTTCCTTATAAATTTGTTACTCCTATAGAATTCGTAACTATATATTGGTTCAAGAAATTGAATAAAAATATGATTTGGAATCACAAAATCAGACCATCTATGTTTTATAACATAATTGAACATTACTAAAAATGTCATTTTTAGGATTTTGAATGTTTAATGGAATGTAACCATAATTCTTATACAAAATGATATTAGGTGTTTGGGATCCTATCTTGGACTAGAGATTGACTCTATACTATTGTAACATCGAATATAAGGTATGTGCATCTTCCCAATTTGTTTGGGAATTATATTCATGACTAATACCCTATTTTCCACATGAGGCATCTCTTAAAATGTGAGTACTCCTTAATTATTATTGAATTTTTTAATATCCTTTTCTTTTGATATTATTTCCCTAACTTGTTATTGGGTCATCTGAATATGACATTGATGGTCCTCTGATCTCAATCTACTCTTATTTATGTGTTATTTTTCTCCCTACTTGAACCAAATTGAGATTGGCTAAACTTACATCTTGGCTCTGCATCTGTGCATGTACAGTAAACTAAACTTATTTGTAGTGATGGTGCCTCTATACCACCATAATATAATTGGTTATGCCTTTCCAACCCGAGTGCATCTTTCCACTTGTATTATATAAAAAAGGGGTGTGTCATTTTTCCCAGGGTGCACCTTTCCATTGATAATTTAGTCTTCATATTTGTGAGTCTAACCCAAGCTTAAATCATCTTAGTCCAATCATTTTTACATGCACTACTTATGTTTCAGATATTGCTGATGTGAAACTATTATGGAAACAATTTATCTTGTTAATCACATCAACTTTTTATTTCATTTTTATGAATATCACATTTCATTATTGTCTTAATGCTTGACATATTGGAATATCATATTAACTTAGTCAAGTAATGGTTTCATTATCTAATTATCATGTTCACCCTAAACTGATATTTCAATTTGGCTTCAAAGTAACCATTATTCTTATTTCATATGACTATAAAGTTAGGATAGTTTGTATTTTAAGTCTTTAGTTTTATGCCCAACTAAATTGTTCACATTTTCATAAAACTCTCCATCTTTGATCCATTTTCCTCATCCTCATGTATTATATTCTCAAGTATGAAAATGAAGACATGATAGGATTACATAGATATTTTTAGTTTTCAATCTGATTAAATTTGGTAGGTTCAATATGTGAATTTCCCCATCTTCATTTATTATTACAATGATTCAAAAGATTAAACATTATTCTAGAGTAACTAAATACTCAACATCGTTACCTATCCCCTACATTGACTACAAATCATTTAGCACCTTAACAATTTGATTACTTTGTATAATAAATTCTATCATTAACTTAGTTGTAATTCCAAGCATAAAATGAATTAACACAAATTAGTTCAAACAAAGTCTCCCATATATACCTTCAAATAATGTTTCATTTCCCTAAAAATCAATAAAATTTATATAATAACATATGTTTGTCGATTGGTTAAATCTAGTAACCTTGTATAATAATGATATTCAATATAACGTTAAGTTATAGAAATTACTTTAGTAGACAATTAGAATACTTATACTTATTAACTATTCAATCAATAAGTCGTGATCAACATTGCCTAAAGCTTGCAAAGTAAAATTACAAGATATATATTTACTTATGACATGCAAACCAAGTGACAATGTCATGAACAAGTAAAAGATTTAAAAAGTTATTATATAAGTCATGAACTTAGTGGGACTCGATAGGGGATTCACTCTTCAGTAAATAGAGAAATGAAACCATCATGTTCCAAAAATGGAGGAAAGGAGGAATTTTGTTATTTTCCAAAAGGCATATACAAATTTTAGAGCATAAAATTTTATATGCAATGAAAACACAACTATTACAAAGTTACATGATAATTCATTTATAATTTTTCCTTACCATAAGGGTTACATGACAAAAAGAAGGTATACACTTAATAACATGAAGGACCAAGTGTAGAGGGTTACCCAGCCATTCCAAGCTATACTTAAATCCATGTCATGTAGGTGATCTTCTTGAGTCCTTGTCTTCTAATGTACCTACACCTGGGTGGAAGGTAACATCATCCAGAACATAGGAAATAACATAGAGGTCAGAAAAGAGTTGAGCATGCATATATAATAAACACTTTAGGCATTATATTGGATCAAAATGACATGTTCCCACAAGAATGGCGCTATTTGTAATTATGTGAGTTCAAAAGAATTCTAACAAGAGAAATGAAGCATATTATAATCAATTTACAATCATGAAAAATAAAATGGCATGCCAGGTCATTTAACCATAATATTAATTTAAAATAATACTCTTTTGCATGCATAACAACACAGATGAAATATACCTAAATAGGGCCATAACAACATAGGATCATGGCCTAAAAGAAATAAGGGTGGAAACAAACATCCCTGATAGATTACACACACTCTTAATATGTATGGTTGTGCATAAGTAACACTATTTTGGATACTCTAGTCAAACATGTATAATGCATAAATAGAGTGACAGGACTATTATTTAAGTCAATTTCTCATTTAAAGGCAACCAAAGAAGGAGGAGTCCATGAATGCATTATAAACTTAGTAGTTTATAGCAATAGGAATATAATAAATCACGATTAGGAAATATGAATGTCCAAGCAATTGAATTTCCAACAAGATTAACAGTTCAAGAGATGATTCATTATGAGAATATAGGTTTTAGTCACATAATATCCAAAATAAAATAGAGGATGTACATATGTTATCTTCACATCTAGTAGTTAACTGAAATGATATACTTAGTCCCTAAAGTTAAGTACTCATCCTAGGAACACATTACGTATGTTAGTGAAACAAAACCTAACATGTGTTTACATTCCTATTATATATTTTTGTATTATTCTTATTCTAGTCCTAATCACCTAAAGACATATTAGGATTTTTAATCTTATTAACTTAATATATGATCCATTGGATATCTATTTTAATTCTAAGATTCACATTTAGTCACATAAACTTAAGTATGACTAGGCTACATATATGTGTCACAAATAATATTATTTATCCTGATTTAGGTTTGTAATATCATTATGTTTCTAGACTATGTGAATCCATATTATTTCTAAAGTTACAATTGGCATGAATATTAGTGGGTATAAAAATTTAATAGTTAATTTTTGAATATGCCATGAATACAAGTATGCATGTGTACTATCTTAGACAAATATGAATGATACAGTCCAACCATGTAATCATGAATGACTCATACTCAGATTTATAAAACAAGTCTTATTATACAAACCTTCTCCCTCATATACCAATTTATTCAGGTTAGTACAATCTAGATAAACATACTTTTTACACCCATATTCTTGAAATTACTATTATATATATGTATGTTTGTCTAGGGTTATGAACCATAACTAGAGTGAAATTGATATCTGGGACATGCTTATACATAATTACAAAATCTTCATAACTTACTACTTACTTAATTAAATATACTAGTATGTAAGTGCAATTGTATTGGATCGACTAGGTTAGATTTTATGACGCTCACATTTTATTTGTAATACATTTTAATCTTTTTAACCAATCTCTTCAATTATTTTATATCTAAACAATATATAATATGATTCCACCTAAATTAGTACAAAGTATATAAATATATTTGTATAAATGAATGCATGTAACTGATCGACTAAGCATTCTTGGTAAGTTCTAAAATCCCTATCATTTTGATTTGCTTAGGCAATGCGGTTGTGATTAACTGGGCTATAGATGAGATATAGAAGATGAGTATCACATGTTTCAAATCTTGATGACCAACATGTAGATCAGCTCCTAATGATCCTTGACATTATTGATCTCCAAATCAGTTCATTGCATGTCTCAACTTTCTTGGAATCTATAGATATAGAAATTTTATTCTCTTTTTCTCCTCTATGCTTTCTGAACTCCAAAAAAGGTGGTTCATGTGTCCAGAGATCGATATAGGGCCATATGATCCCAGGGAAGGTGGTCAATCAACATTCCATATCTTCATTTCTATGGTTTATCCTTTTTTTTCTACTAAAGTGAGGTTAGAGATGGCATTGGTGATGAGGCATCTTAATGGGAAAGGACACGAACGTCTCATTGTTATATTTGTCTTCTAGGTTCTAGAGATGGATACCTATTACAGTATCAAATAGGGTGTGGGGAAGTATGTGTGGTGGTCAAATTCAGGTGTGTGGGTAGCGAGTTCATGTTTGCTAGTCTAGAGCCCGTCGGGTTTTAACATCTCTAGCTTAAGAGTTGGGAAGTTGGGTCATGGGTGGGAGATCTAGCACTCTATGATAATGGTCAGGATTGGTGGTGCAGTGATTTGTATTTGCGGTGATGGTGGTGTGGGTTGTGGAGCTACAGGTATGAGGCATCTGGATGGCAGGTGGAAGTAGATATGATATCTAGAGGTAGACTTGGTAAAGAAAAAGGTGGGGTGTCACCATTGTGGGCGCCAAGCCACAACAGAAGGTGCCAATAATTTTTTGTCATCATGTCCACTTGGCGCGGAAGGAAGAAGGAGCATGTAGCCATGGTCGGGGCTGGGTCAAGGAGGATGAGAGAAGAGCAAGTGTGGGGGAGGAAGGATAGGGCACCTACTAGACAATAGAAACTCTTGCATGAGGTGTCGTGTGGACTACACTTGTCAACAACACACTGAATGTGACTAATGTCATCCATTGATGTAGGTAGTAGTGCTCCCTTGTAGGTTCACATTGGTTCCATGACTATGGCCATGGTGGTGATGTAAATTTGGGCTTGCAGGTTAATATTGACAATGGCTTCCTCAGCAAACGTGATGTTGATGGCACTGCTTTGTAGACCAGAGGAAGGAGATGAGATAGTGGCGGTTTGGGAAAGGAAAGGAAGGGAAAGGAAGGAAGGAAGGAAGGAAGGAGGGGAGTATAAGAAGGAAGACAATAGTCCTATTGCCACACGACTGCTAGGAGAAGGGAGGAGGGAGAGTTTGCAACTAGGGTTTGAAGAATAGTGTGGATGGACAAGAAAGAAAAGAAGGGAGAGTCAAGGAAGAAGTGAAGTAGAAGAGAAGTGGGTGAGAGGAGAAGAGGTCATCAGTTATATGAGTGATACACACTCTGCATCCAAGGTTAGGTGCAAGACGTGTGACCAAGAAGGAGAAGGTGTGGGGTAGGAACCAACCATCTGAAATGGGGGATAAGGGAGGTATTATATGAATAAAAGGGAAATGGTCGATGATGGAAGCCAAAATTAAATATCGAGTGGTGCTATCATGTATTAAATCTATACCTTTAAACCAATTAATTGAAAAAGCAATTGAAGTTTGATTGGCATGGAAACTAGTAGGTAGGTTTGTTAGGATGTGAAGAACCCAAACTTGACATTAATTTCATATTTTTAATATCTTTAATATAATATTTATAATTTGTATATTAAGCATCCATTTAATGTATTACTTTACTTAATTACTTAATTATATCACTAGAACACACATTGAATCAAAATTATTATATTTTATACTCCTAGGATTGCTTTGGAGTGTCAAATTAATGTGAAATCTAATGCTTTGGTATATTTATACATTATGTCTTGTTATTAATGTATTATGTTTATTTTATTTTAACTATCAATTACTAAGGGTATTTATATACACATAACACTAATTGACTCCAATAATTCCTAATTTATTGGATATTAGACAAAGAGATACTATATGTTTACATGATCAAATATGGGCCTAGAAGAAGGGAGGTTAGGCATATATACTCATATTTGATTATGTTACACTAATTCCACATTTTCATTCTATCATAGCTCAATTAAATTACCATAATGGTTGAATAAAATCAAATCCATCACGAATATGGTGAATATTTATTCAAATATGTTGAGATATATCTACATTGGAGTAGACCAATCATCCCTATACTAAGGAAGATATATATTCCATCCTATTGAAAAAGACCCAATAAATAACGTAATTCTTCCACAAAAAAACTCCATGTACTATCCCTTCTTTTATGTCAACTAGGTCCAAGCTCAAGGAAACAAAGAAGATCAAATTGAGTTATAGTTGTAGGGATATGAAGATGGGACTTGGGAAAAGGTGAGATATTATAATAGGTTATTACTAAACTATTAATATCACCAACGAACTATATATTTTCATTGATATTCACCTCTAAAAGGATGAGGATAAATTGGACAAGTATTCTAGTTCTTCACCTCTAAACCCTAACATCGCCTCTCCTCTTCTCAAATATGGATTTTGGAACTGCTAACATGTTTTGATATCAGAGTCAAATATGAGCCTTATAAGTTTTTACCGGTGCTTATAATTCAATAAAAAGCCCCCTAACAAAGGATATGGTTGGCTGGATTTCCCATCAATACTCCAACTAGTGACCATATATGGCCTAAACAAATTGTATGGTTAGTTGGATTTCTAGTTAAAACACACGACCATTTAAATACATTATCAACTAATTTTCATCAAAAAATAATGATTCAAATTACATGGTCGGTTTGTTTTTATAAATATAAACTACCATGTAATTTATGCTTTCCCCCTTTTAGCTAGTTTGTCTTCAAGAATAAGAAATTTAGTCATCTAACAACATAATAAACAATGCTTACTCGATGTAAATTTATTTTCCATCCATCAAGATATGAAACCCACTATTTTAATCACAAAATTTTAAGTTGTTTAAAGTTCTATCAACATTTTACACCAATTCAACTTGATTCACTTCAAATTCTAATTTGACCCAAACTAGGGTTCATCTTGTGTATATGTTAACTTGTTACAAAAAAATATTAAATGTAATGAAACGATAGCAGATCATGTATCAAGCAACATTTATCAAGTATCAAATTAATTTTTCAAAAAAGATAAGCAATCAATTAGACAAGGAAACCCTTATTACATTGCTAAGCAGAAATCAGGACCTCACGATTGTTCTAGTCAATGGTGTTCACCTATTAGATGCCTCAGGTTTTTATGTGGTTCTGAATTACATAATAATCCTCCATTTATCCAGATTTTAAGGAAAAAATATCTTAGCATATGATCATTAGCCCATTAACCTCTTCTTCTACTTCATTGTCCTTATGTTGATATGCAGGAATATTGTTTTTTGAGGTTTTTGAAAGAAAAACTCCAGTAGTTTCACACTCTTCATAAATTAAGTGATGCATGGATTTCTTATCAAGAAAAATATAAAAAGGTGATGCATATGGCTTTAAATATAAAACTATAACTATATCATCCAATATGAGTATAGATAAATTACAATTTATGTTTACAAGTTAAAACCAAAGTTAATATTCCATATACACGTATGTAATTACATCAAACATCAAAAAATGCATAATGTTTGTGCTTAAATCAATATCCACTAACTTAAAATCCTCTATAAGTTGATTTCTCTACCCATTATACATCCCTAAAGATAATCTATCCTACTTATTACTTCCATTATCCCAAAAGCTCACTGGTGTAGCTCAGCGATGATTGGACCCTTGCCACAGTAAGAGGTCTTAGGTTTGAATCCTAATGGGGACAAATAAAATTGGGATTTATGGATGGTATGGTTTGCGTCAAAACTAATGGGTTGCACGCTTTGTTTATGATACTCTTGTTGTGGTCAGGGAGAGGAAGTCTCCTTGATGATTCATTGTCCCAAAATCTAATTTATTCAACGAAACAACAAACAAAATGATATTCAAAAGTAGTTTCTTTAGATATGAATAATATCACTAGTAAATGAGAAAAGAGTTTTGGAACAAGTCTGTCTAGAGTCATCACCAAGGTAGAAAGTCCAGATCTTCTCGGGGACCTAATATATGCCTCCTATAACTTCAAGGGAATGGTCTTCAACATGGAAAATCCTGAAATATAAGTATGTAGTGTCTCTCCCTACTATGTTGTGGCTAGTTACTGAAAAAATTCTTGTACCAGCCTCAAAAATGATTTCTTTCTAATGTACATTTATTTCAATGATATAAAATGATTGCTAGTCAAAACAATTACATATATGAAAAAATATCCACTTATCATGTTTGTAATATTGAATATAAAGAACAACATAAAAATCACAAGTATATTATTCAATGATTACTAGATTTGTTACAACATGTACCATGCTTAGCTAGTAATCAAAGAGTTAAATATAATTGTGGTATAATTGTGTTTGTTAGTATCTTAAAAATTGTATGGTTTATAATCTTAATATTTGAATTAAGTTTGATGTATAATTATTGGGAATCAAATTATGAATCCATAGAAACAAAAATGAATCAAATTAGAGTTGAAGTGAGCGAGTTATAGCCTTTTTAGCTCTCATGTAGGATTTCCATTGGTTGACAACCGATGGATTAAGATTGAAGGTTTACATGCTCTGAGAGAAAAGGTAGCACAATCAAATGATGTGTATACCGATGGTTTTTAAATAAAGGTTTTACTGGTAGGAAATCTGGTGCTTTTACTAAAGCTTTACAATAGATGGTTTAGATGGTTTAGCAGAGTAGTTATCTACCGATGGTTTTGTGGGAAGAGCATTTTGAAGATTTTCTTACACATTGTTAATTGAAGGATGGTCTGGTGAGTGCTTTCTGATGGTTTGACTAGTAAAAGCCAACCAAAGGCAGGAATCATATGATGATATCTACTAATGGTTTGGAAGACATACTTCAATTGATGTTTGGGGTGTTAGGCATGGATCAAATGGATAGTAGACTAAAGGTTGGAAATTTATGGCTTCCTTGACAGCCAACAACCGATGGCTTGTCGTTCAAAGGCTTGCCCACCGAAGGCTCAGCCTTCTGATGATTGGACGGTGATGCCGCCCAGCTCGTCAAATCAAAAAGAACTCTGATTGTTATGAGTTCGATGAGAACCGATGGGGCGTGATATGTAGGTTGTGTTTCTATCTTTTATCCATCAAAAGACATTGACCAGAAACACAAGAGGAGATTGCATAGGCGATCTGAAGGACGAGAACGATGAAAATGACTGGGTTGGCAGAAACTAAATGTTTCCTGGTAGTTTCATCTTGATAACTATTTTTATTTATGGATTTCTTCTTCCTTTGTGTTTTCATCTGTAAAGATCTCTATTTCAATAATTGAAGGCTTTTACATGTCTTTTGTTCTTCATCTTCTACCTCTAGCCTATGGCTATGAAGTCTGTCACTCCCAGGTGATCAGTTTTTGAATGCAAACTGTAGATTTAAAGCTCGAGTCAGACTTGTGCAAGCTATAATCTGAGCTCACCAAAACAAATTTGAGTACTAGTGATCTTGGATAAAAATTCGCGATTGAGGAATCACCTTCTAACCCTGATTTAGAGCATATAAATTTGAAATAATGGATTTTTACTAAAGAAACTTAATTTTTGATAACTATGATGAATTTGTTAACTTTGTGTAGTGATTTCCATTAGTAGAAATGCTTTATTAACTATAATTGGTGATGTGATACCATATCAAAAGTTTAACACGCAAATTGTTATGTTTGACAAGATAAAATGGTAGAATTAGGGACACCGAAGAAACTGGGTTTTTCCTATTTTGGATCTAAAGGAATGAATTTTGGTTTATGAGAATCATAAAATTTGCAGTTTAGTCAGATTATTTCTATGTTTATTGCTAAATTCTTAATTGACAAAATTAGGGTAATAAATAGTAAAGACAATGAATCTTGTCATCTCAATTAAATATCATTAGGCAATAGATATCATGGAAACTGTAAAATCCTAATAGGAGGCATGTGATGGGGAGGAAATGTGCTTCCTAACTAGAGGTATTTTGTCTGGATCGAGGTAAGATGGAGAGAACCAGTAGGGAAAGGGGGTATAGGTCAGTGAAGGTCGACTTTTTATAGTATTGTGGTACCTAACACAACCGGAGATGTTTGTGGTACCTATATTACTAGTCAATGGACATCTTCGACTGGTCCACTGATGCACAATTGTGTTGATCAGTGGTCATCATCGGTAGGACCAATGATGTAAAACAAGCCATTTTAAAGGAGGAGTCCCGATATTCTGCCGCTCCCATTAGCTATTAAGATCCAGACATAGGTAATGTTAGCTGCAAACATGGCATTGAGATTTAAGACTTAGAAACATGGCAAGCTTCGAAGTCCTTTATAGTGAGATCGAAGCTTGTTGTGATGAGTCCACATGTTGTGGTACACCTCATGTGGGTCCATTGTTACATAATAAATTAATGAAAAAAACATGTGAATGGATTTAGTTTAATCTTTTACTACAGACAATATCAGATCAAATGTCGCATTGATTGATTTGTAATTTTTAAATTGTCATTCTTACATTCTTCGGTATTTAAATTCTATCAACTATAAACATCAAAAACATCATTTTTACCTATTAATTTTCTATGCACTGAGCCAATAGCTCATTGACCTACTCAAGTATTTTTTAGGTAAAGGATCCGCTCTACCAGAATACAAAGAAGCTAGTTTTTATCAAGATTAGAGAAGAGGTCTTATGAAGTAGTTAGTTTAAATAGTCGGTCTCTTATCCTTCATCTAGATCCTGAGAATCAGAGAGTGAGAAAAGAGAGCAGTTGTAATGAGTTTTATTTGATGTATATTATATGAGAACTCTTTCTTCTGTGTAGAAGTCAACCTCTATTGTATCCTTTAATGTTATGTTTGAACAAGATGTTATTGTCTAATTAAATAAAGTTATGATATATCTATGAAAATAAAATATTAAGGATGATTTTTAGCTAGAAATTTAAAAGTGAATGGTTAATTGTAATTCCTCCTTGACATGCCCTATCCCTGATTAGTGGGTTTAGGTCTCGTTAGGATTGTTTATTACAAAAGAGTGGTTTGGGTTAGGTTAGTCTTTTATTTTATGTTATTTTTAGTTTAGTCAAAGGTTTTTAATTGACGTACTTGAAAATCTCTCTATGTTAAAACAAATCATGCTGGAAAATTGTGGTATGAGCATACATCCATGAACATCTAGAAAGGAATATCGATATAAAGTAAAATTAATTGTCAAGAGAATTATGTGCCAAGAGGGTTGTGATCAAGGACGTTGGGGATATAGTATCAAATAAAACATAAAGGAGGTGAAGAATTGAGATTCTTTCAATGTCTAGATATTTAAATGTATAACCACTTATAGAGGACTGTAGCCTTTGCTTTACTTAAAAATAAATATTGATTGACATACCATTTATGGCTTGTTGAAACCAAGAAACATTGCATAAGATATGGTTTAAGAAACCTTGAGTACAATTGCCAACTCTACTCCTGATAACATCAAAATTACGATTGCATGCAGAAGACTATACAACACCGAGACATGTGCACATAAAAACTAAAAGAGGAAAATAAAATATATATCAAATTCATATTCTTTTGAAGTTATTTTTACCCATAAGATAATTCATCACTATTAAAAAAATGGCCTAATACTCAATAATAGTGTAGTTGTTTTAAAATCACAATGTAAATATTTGATAGGTTTCCGTCATCGAGTAATAAAATAAAATATAATTATGGGTGTAGAATAATAGTGTGTACAAACTAAAGACTCTTGCATATTATTTCCATTACTTTTAGTTTAAACTGAGAATATATGTGAAATAGATAAATAGTTCATTTTAGTTATAACTCATGTTGAATTGCAAGCTAAATCGAAGTAAAAAAATCCATATATAATGGTTGCATGGGTTTTTCCATGTAAGTTGAATTATTAAATTGGAAGTATGGTCTATATTATGGGGTTTGAAATCCTTCAATTATATCCCTTGTATTTTGGTTAATTTTTTAATTCTTACAATTTACTATGATGAGGACATTTCTCATAGAATTTGTTCTTTTGTTACATTGGAGAGTACAATATAGACATGTACCACTTTTTATGGTGGTGATGCATGCACCCACTCCTATACTAGTTGGTACACCTAGACAATAGGCCAATGGACCCAATGGCCCAAACCGCTCCTTTATATTCTACAACAGTGTCGGTGTAATGAATTGGTTCTTTTACCAGACATTAGTGTTTTTTCTTTCTTTCGCACTCCACTTGTTGTCATTGTTTTTTCAATTTATTTTTTGTAAGTGTTATCTAGAATGTTAGACATCTTTATAATAAAAAATCAATGGTTGGGAATTTGTGAATCCAATCTGCTCAACTAAGGAAAATCTAATTTTGGGATCTAGTTTTGAAAATCAAGTTAGCTTTTTATTACAAGAAACATTTTGATACTCATCTCCAAGTCAATTTCACTTTTAGTTGTCACAACCTAGTTCTATTCTAAGTTTTAAAATTTTAGGTCTTGATCTGATTCAAGTCAATTAGTAAAACATTAAATATTTTAATTTTATATTTTGATTGATTCTAGTCCTGATTCTAATTTTTTTAATATGGTTCCAAATTTAAGAAAAATGAGTTTGCGTCTGTTCCAAATGAGTCTAGAAAAAACTTCACGTTATGAAGAATTAGAATTTTTATACAACTATCTTATAGGTTTCTATTTTTGACATAGCAAAAAAAGTTTTAGGTTGAATTGGAGGATCAAAAATTTAAATATGGATCAGTTGTAGGTTCCAAATTTAACAATCTAGGTTTGGTTTTAGATTGGCGGAAGAGGCACAATACACTAATCAACTTCATAATGATCCAATTTAATAGTCCAATCATTGTATCTATTAGTGAACAACAGTTCAGCTTTTACAGACACAGAAATATACCTAAAACACGCCCAACTAATGGCCTAATAAGGATCCATTGTTGATCGGTTACAGTCATATTTTTGCTTACTTTTGTGTTATATTTTGTGTACTAATTCTTTTGTGTTATGTTTTGTGTACTAATTCTATATACTTTGTATATTGATGTTTATATGAACATGTACTATTATAATTTAACCGTTAAGAGCTAATTACTCAACTGCAATACAGCAACATCTTGCAAGATCTGATTTGTACTATCATATCATTTGTAAGTTTATTTATGTATATTTTGTGTACTTTTATGTAATTGTGTATTTTGCAAATTCAACCATTATGAGCTAACATCTCAATTGTAACACAAAAAGTGGTCTACAATGATCCAACTTTTAGTATACTTTAGTGATATACTTATGTACCATTTATGTATGTCTTGTATATTGTTCTTTGTATAATTGTTAACTTCATAAAATATAAGAAAAACTAACCATTATGAGTTAACTCACTCACAACACAACAATGGTCTACATCGGTCCATTTTTTGTGCACTTTAGTTCCTCACTGATGTAGTATTCATATATATTTCGTGCATTTTCTTTTGTGTAACTGTTTACTTTAGAAAATATACAAAAACATCAACTATTGTAAGCTAACAACTCAATTACGACACCATAATAGCCTACAATAGTTTTACTTTGTATGTCCTTTAGTGTCATTATTGATACATGATAAATGTGTCATTATTGTATTTATTTATTTTTATTTTGTTATTAGAGATACAAGTACAATTATCTAGTTACATACACTTAGTTGTTAATTGTTTTATTTTATTTTAATGTTATATTTTGTTGGGCAAAATATGCATTGCTCGAATCTAGAATTTTAGGTCTTTCAACAAAAATACCAGCTTGGGGGCTTGTCGCACACAGTTGAAATGTGATTTCTCTTTTACTTTTGGTCTTTTTCTTCCTCCATAGGTGTCTCAAATCATAATTTTTTAAGGTGCGGTCTCTCCTGAGCAAGCTTACTCGTTAAAAATCACAATTTTATCTCTCATTTTGATTCCGCCGCTCACCTTCTACCTCGCCGTCCACTGCCGCCAGCAGCTGACACTCTCCGTCTGTCTACAACTCAACTACACCCCCACACCACCAAAACCCGCCGCACACACCCCTGAACCCCAAAGCCACCAGCGTCAACCCGGCAAGCAAATGCACTATCACGAACACGGGTAGCCCTGCCGCCGGACCTGACCCTCCCTCTGCCGATCTATAGCCAACCGTCAGCCGGATCCCCTCCTCCATCAGCCACCCTATCACCCCCTTCCTGATTCCGTGACCCCACCCCATACACCCATCCGCAAGTCGCAGCCCTTTCCTTTTCCATCCATCCACCCCGGACTGGCTTTCTTCCGCAAGACAATTATCTACCAGTCCCTCGCCATGACCCGACGCCCAATAAAGATACATCGCCTTCTCCAATCTTCTTTCTCCTTTGACCCATTTGGAGCGCACACCCAACGAAGAGCCGACTCATTGTCAACTGCGCGAACAGCTGCCAGAGTGACAGTAATAACAGATATTTTGATCTTTGGTTTCATTGACTTGATGTGTTAGGTAAATTGTATAAACAAGATAAGATAAACTAATGACTTTTATTAATCAAACATGGTTACCAATGATAACGTGCTTATTGATTATAATATGGTTACAGTGATGAGTTTAATAATTATAAGGACTCTATGGACACACGACTCGTAATCATAAATTAACAATTAGTCGTGATAATCCAAAATTTTGACATGTTGGTAAAAATAAAACAATTGTTGATGCACATTTTCAAATAGGGGTGAGCAAATGATAGTCAAGACCATAAAATTGAACCGGACCGGTCAGTTCGATCCGGTACGGTCTATAATGAGTTCGGTCTGATCCACAAATTTTGATAGATTCAGTCTTCGGTCCAGTCTGGTCCAAAAATGGTCCGGTCGTGGACTGGACCGCAGACCGACTTTTAAATTAAAATATATATATTTATAGGTATATTATGTAACAAGTATAAATAAAGTACACATATAAGCAAAAGTAGTGTAAATGTTTGCTATTAATGTTATATAATTGTCAGAAATAACTAATATTATCTACTTATTACAATTAAATAAGTTGTAAAAAATGTAAAAAGGCTTATTACGGTCCAAATGGTCTGGTCTGGTCCGGTCCGGTCCGATCCGGTTCTAATCCGATGTCAAAAAAAAATATCTACTTATTACAATTAAATAAGTTGTGAAAAATATAAAAAAGCTTGTTACGGTCCAAATGGTCTGGTATGGTCTTGTCCGGTCCGGTCCGGTTCTAATATGATGTCAAAAAAAAATATTATCTACTTATTACAATTAAATAAGTTGTGAAAAATGTAAAAATGCTTATTACGGACCAAATGGTCTGGTCTGGTCTGGTCTGGTCTGGTCCGGTCCGGTTCTAATTCGATGTCAAAAAAAAATTTGGGAACTCTCACCCCAACCCCCTCCCCTTGAATCCGTGAATCACGGGATTGGATCAAGCTTTTAAAAAAATTTAATATACAACAAAGTACATGAGCATGATGAGGATTCAATCACAATTGTAAATCTTAATAAGCTCTCGAGTTTCGCTAAGACAGATTAATCGTCAATACTCTAGTGACTTGATCGACAAATGTGGAGCTTAAGAATTCGACCTCCTTCGTATCCCTCTCCTGTCATGTCAACATTCGTCAAGCACCAAGCAGTCGACATCGCCCACCAGAGTACATACTCCCCTCTAGTGAGCCAAGCCACGATGAAGATTCACTCCCAACCAATGATCCTAAAGATGTCATAGACGAGCCCAAGCAAGCTTGTGTGCCACTTCTAGCAATTGGTGGTGCCAATGATCCTATAATTTACAAGAAAGATCACAAGCATGCTTCTTTGCTACCTCTAGAAATTGATGGTGTTAGTGATTCTTACGACATTGACATTGTTCCAGTGCATCCCTATATGCTTTTAACATATGGTGGCTTCATCCCTGTATTGCATCATTCATTGATAGATCCATTCATCACCTTTCTTGACAACATTGATGATGTCTATCCGTCCTCCTTTTTGTTATCAATGTTTGTTGATGTTTCAAAGATAAAACCAGTACCAATGTTTTGCCCATACTACCTATGTGAGAATGACAACATCCGAAGTGTGGTCTCCAAATGACTATCAGTCCACTTGTCCGACCATTAGACAATGTTGGAAAAGCCCGCTTAGTAGACTTGTAAATGGATATTCGATATCCGTATATTCAGTTCGAATTCGAGTCCAAAACTAGAGAAAAAAATCTATATTCGACACAATTCGGATCGGATTCAGATATCGAATATGACATCCGGATATTTTGGAATCGGATATAGTGTTATCCGCTCTGAAAAATATCCGCATCCGACTATATTATACAATAGTGAAAATATATAAGTAGTCTAATTTAGATATAACACCATGCATACTTGTATAACTACTGCATATTGCGCGGCGGTTGCTGCGGAAATTGCGTTTCCGTGTTCTGTGACTTGAACGGGCTTGAAAACATCAAACATTTTTCATTTATAGACTAACTACTAATCTAAACCTAGCTATAAAATACCAACAGCGCGTGATTCCACTTCTGCTGCTCTTGCGGCGGCGTGGGCACAGGATGTCGGAGATGTCTTCGTCCTCGATTTTGGCTCACAACAACTAGCTATCAGCAGAGATCAGAGGTTAGTGGTCATGGATCTTCTTTATATTCAGCCAACGACGATCGGAGATAAGAGATTGAAAATCTTCTCCAACTTCAGCCAGCAACGAGAAAAGATCATAGGCATCCTCTTCCCCAAATCAACCTGCCTGAAGCTGACCCGAAGAAGAAAGGCGGTGTAGTCTAGATCGACGCCCTGTATAGAGGGGTTTTGGCAATGAAGGAAATATTTTATGGAGCACAACCATCATCTATCTACCTTGCTCAATCCTGTAATAGGTAGAAGTGTTCTGTCAGGTGTGACCTGATCTTCGGCTACATACCTGGGGTTCGAAAACCATCCGCCGATTTTGAGGAACCTAGCTTGCAGTCCCCATGGAGCTAGAATCCCGTATGTCCCCGTGGATCTAATTTGCACATCTATCTAATACAAGATATCTCGATTTTTCTTTTATTCAAAATGTGATTTTTTAGCAGTTATCTCACAGCCACGACATGTTACAGCTTGACTTGGCAGCTGTTTGTGGTACAATTAAATTTACAAGGGCAAGATGACGAGCTGGTTATAGGAAGTATTCCAGTTAATCCCTGTGTCTCTGAAACTATTTATGTGATGTTTTTGTTCTAAGCCTACCCACCCTACTACTAACACATGTAACGATGACTCTGAAAAAATGTTTTGTATCTATCCGAAGGTGATATATGCACCCGATATAGATTATACAATTCCGTGTTGAATGGTAGAAACTTTATGATATATGCTTCTGTATTCCTTGTATGTTGTCATGGTTATTACTGATGGTTCCAAAAATCATGGACGGTGGTGGCTATGAAGAAAACTTTACATTTCGTAGTAATGTAGCAGTGAGATGTTTAAGCATGGAAAATAATGAAGGTCTGTTCTCATTCTATGATCCTTGATTCACCCTGATGGTGTTTTAGATAATGAAGTAAACATCTGCCAGTGTTCTTGATGCACTATATATATCAATAGACACACTTGCAGTAACGATATGTTATATATTAAATAAAACAGAGAATCAATTTGTCCTGCCAAGCCATTGCAATTCGGGAAAATATTGTCGCTCATGATTTTGCACTGAACGAATTTTCAAATTCGGATATTATCCGAGTTCGAATTTTTAATTTCGGATTGGGATTCGAATCAATAATTTAAAGTCCGTCGGATTTCGAATTGGATATCGGATATGATGAAAAAAATCGGATTCGGATGTTGGATATATAGGTATTTTATTCGAATTTGATTCGTTTACAGACCTACCGCTTAGAATATGAAGTTGACTCACTTGTGGTTCGCTTTTTTTTGAACCTTAGTGGAGTTGACGCAGGACAAATACGTCATTATTATATATGCTTTACTTTTGTTTTGTTATTAGGACTTGAGTGCAATTATCTAGTTACAAGTATTTCGTTGCTAATCTATTTGTTTTATTTTAATATTATATTTTGTTGGGCAATATATGCAATTGCCTCAGGTCTAGGTTCATATCTTTTAGTATAAATACCAACCTTGAACGATTGTCCGTGGAAGTTGAATCCGAATTGGAATATGAATTTCTTGACTAATTCTTGATCTTCTTCTTTATCGACGGGAGCCCCATCGCATATTTGTGTATTGTCTATATATATTTTATGTACTTTTCTTTTTAAAATTATATACTTCGAGAATTATATGAAAACCTAACAACTCAATTACAAAACAACAGTTTGTAAAAATCTACTTTTGGAATTGTGTCATATTTTGTACAATCCAAGCATATTTTGTGTACTTTTTTTGACAATTGTGTACTTTACAAATATATAGAAGTTCCATCATGATACGCCAACATGTTGTTGGATAAATTGGATATTATGATAAATCCCTTTTGTTTCGATGATGACAAACATTTCATTCTTATTAATCTAACGAGCTACTTAAGTGTGCAGGAACAAGGTGATGACAAAGTTCTAGGGAATCCATACGCTTGAATGTTTGTAAATGTCATCATTTGTAAACTTGTACAAATATATAATGTACAAGTACTTAGACTTCATGTAAATCAAGCGTTAGATCTCCCTAGCTAAACACCACACTTAGTTAGGTCATCTCCTTCTAATAGGATCACATAATGCACACTCATGCACACACTTAGTATCTTAATTGAAAGTTTGAAAACAGAGTCAATCTCGGTCGACCACACTCCTCGACCGAGACACTCTCGGTCGACAAACTTCTCGACCGAGATTGAACAAAAGTAGTCGTTAGACACAGCAGTTGACAGTTGCAAATAAACGTTAATCCAGAGAGCCTGTCGGTCGACAAATCCTCGACCGACTGGGCATCTCGGTCGACAAGTCCTCGACCGAGATGGTCTCTGACAGCAACTGCAGAATTAATTAACTAGCCGTTGCTAATGTGCCTAACTTATTCCTAACGGCTAGTTAAGCACTAGGAACCCCCTAGAAGTTGTCTAGAACGTCCTTAAGCATACATAGGCCATTCCTATAAATAGGACATGCCTTAGGACACCAAAGGAGATCTAAGATATACTTGTGCTATACTTGAGCTTGAATACACACTTGCAATCTGTTTTAGAGCAATAGAGCAATTCCTACACTTGCCATTCATTCCTATTGCTCCCATTTCGTGCCCTATAGGCTAGTATCTCCTATTCCACTACAATCACATTGTCATACACATTGGTTAGGAGATTTATACGCTTGATATAGGCAAATCAAGCCTTGTGCTTAAAAGGATAAGTTGTAATTTCTGTTTTCCTTCTTGTTCCTTGTTATCTTTTGTACTCTCCTTGCTACTCCTAGGGTTGGAGGCTGCGGATTGGAGAGGGTTGACTTCTCAGGTGGAGAAGGGGACTTCAAGCTACTTCAAGAAGGCTATCGCACGGGAAGCTACTTCAGAAGGCTGGTGCAACGGGTGTTGGTGCATCTACTTCAAGGGAAGGCTGCTTCGAGTTGGGCGATTACTTCTAGGTGAAGGCTGCTTGAAGGGTTTAGGGAAAAGAAATGTATTTTATGTAAAGTCCTTGCGAGGTAATAAAATAATTTCTTTTCAAATCCCGGTTGGGTAAGCAACCGGGTAGTGGACTGACTACCTTAGTATTTGCTAAGGCTAGGAACCACTCTAAACCCTTGTGTCTCCTTGTCCAATATTTACTTTGGTTGTTTGGTTTAATTAATTGTTAAAATCTCTATAAAACTCTATTCACCCCCCCTCTAGTAGTTTTCACATGTCAACTACAACACAAGCATAGTCTGCAGTGATTCCTTTATTATACTTTATTTTCATACTTGTGTACTATTCATGTATATATTATGTACTATTCTTCCTACATTTTTGAACTTTTTTAAGGGTAAAATAGAGCTTTAGTTGTTATTCATCCTGGGCTCTGTACCAAGCAGGCCATATAGAACAAGGTTAACATTTACATAAAGTAAGGGAGGCTTAGCATCAGTAAATTGAAAGGACATGGAAGTAGAAAGGGCATGTTTTGCAAGTGCTTCAGGAACAACGTTCCATGCACGAGGGATGAATTGAATTGAAACACCAGGGTTAAGCCTCAATTCAGCCTGTATGTGTCTCTGAATTGGTTCCCGTCTTGGTATATAAGGGAGACTGCTTGTCACCAAGTTAACAGCTTTTTTGGAGTCTGAAAGAATGGTAACTGGTATGTATCCATTTCTCTTATAGGTGTGGAGAGCATGTTGAATGTCGCACATCTCTGCTTCAAGAGGTGATCGGGCAAAATGCTTTGAAGGCAGCATCAGAGAAGGCAAGGAAAGCTGAGTGTTGAAGTTGGATAACTTGACCTGGTACTTTGCTCGGTGTAGTATCACTTGCCATTTGTAATTAAGGTGATATAGGATTCATAGTGAGGCTGCTTTCTCTCATGAATCAGAGTATTTCAGACTCGCCAAATGTGCCAACATGCCACAATGAAGATTGCATCATGTGATAATATTGACTCGATCCATGTGTGATCGTCAAGCTCGAAGAACTCAGGAAAAGTAGGAAGACCTTGTCATATAGGTTTGATAGCTTGGCAGTCTCTAACACTGTGGAGCAGTGTGTCAGGGGCATTTTGACATGCCGAGCAATTCACATCCACTTCCATATGCCTCCGAATTTTCTCTGCATTAGTCAGTAGAGCCTTGTGCTGGAGTAGCCAGGCAAAGATCTTGATTCTTTCAGGGATCTTGGACCACCAGATGATGCCTCAATTCCCATGAACTTTAACTTCTTTCTCCTGTCTGATCCATTTGTAGGCTGATTTGGATCACAGGATCCCATCTTCTTCATGAGGCCAGTCCAACAAATCCGGACCAGATGAGGGATCTGGTGGGGGGAGATGTTGTACTGCATATAACACAGCTGGGGACATGTAAGCACTGATGAAGTTGCTATCCCAGGCCCCGTTGTTTTGTACCATAGAACTGACTGTAAGATCTTCAAGTTCTGGTGAAGCTTGACAGGTAGGGTCGATGTCCTGGGGACGACGGCCAACAATCCAGCGATCGTTCCATGCGTTGACGTCGGTGCCAGAGTTGGTGATTCTAGAGAATTCTCCCTTTAGATGGGGTAGGTTCTTCTTGATAAAAGGCCAAGTCGGAGAGCAAGGCTTGTTTATTAAGTGGTCATCTTTGATGTACTTTTCTTTCATAACTCGAACCCAGAGTAGGTCTGGGTTGTTGAGGAAACTCCAAACATTCTTGAGCATCAGAGCCTCGTTGAGGTCGCGGGCATCCTTGAGGCCTAGGCCACCATACTCCTTTGAGGAGGTGATCTTCTTCCATGAAACTAGGGACAGCTTCTTGTGTTCTCGACCGCCTGACCAGACAAAGTCTTTAACTTGTCTGTTGATCTTGTCACAGATGGCGGGTGAGAGTTTGACAGATTGCATAGCGTACGCCGGTATAGCTTGTAGAGTCGACTTGGTGAGGGTGATGCGTCCCGCTAGAGAGAGTTGTCTAGAAGACCAGCTGTTCATTTTGTCGCTCAAGGTCGTCACGATGTTCTCGTGTGTTTTCTGGTTCAGACGATTGTGAAGCAAAGGTACTCCTAGATAGCGGCCCAGATCATCAGTCTGGGCAATATCGATCATGTTACAGAAGGAAGTACGGGTGGCTCTAGGGGTGTTAAAGGAGAAGAAGCAGCGAGACTTTGCTTTCGATATCTCCTGGCCTAAGACGACTAAGAAGTGTTTCAGGACCTCATCGATGATTCTATCCTGGGGTCTGGATGCTTCCGCCATTAACATGATATCATCGGCTAAGAAGATGTGGCTCAGCTTGGTGCCTCCTCTAGAAAGTGTGACTGGTTTCCATCTTCCATCTTGGACCTCATGGGAGATAGCTTGGCTCAGTCTCTCCATACATAGAATGAAGATGTATGGGTTGATCGGGTTGCCTTGGCAGACTCCCAGAGAAGGTTTAAAAGGAGGTAGAGCCCCCCCCAAAGAATCGAGGTGAGTTCGCTAGAGATGATGTCCATAATCAAGCTTATCAAGATGTTGGGCAGTCCCACCTTGATGAGAGTGTCCTGAATGAAGGTCATGTGCATTCTATCAAATGCCTTGGAGAGGTCAATCTTGATGTAAACGTGTGCCTTCTTTGAGTTTTTGTTCCACTTGGATTGGATAACTTCTTGTGCAATCAGGATGTTATCAGTTATTTGCCTACCTGGGATGAAGCTAGATTGGTTGTCAGCAATCTAGGCAGAACCAGAGGCTTCAGACGTTCCACAATTACCTTGGAGATCGGCTTAAAGCAAGTATTGTATAGGGATATTGGCCGATAGCCAGGACAGCGTTGGGGTTGTCTGACCTTGGGTATAAGAACCATCAGTGCATCCGCCATTAAAGGCTCAACCAACCCAGTGTTGAATTCTTTCTAAACTGTGCTCACTATCAATCTTCCTACAGTGTTCCAATTCGTATGGATGAAATCCGTGTGGACGCCATCTGGTCCACAGGCTTTGTTAGGCGCCATTGAATCGGCCATGGCCTTGATCTCGTCATGGTCTGGCATGCGTGCCAGGTAATTACTGACCTGAGCGCTTATACCAGGGAAAGCACCAATGTAGTTGGCGATAGTAGCTATTGTCTTCGGCTCTAGGGGGCTCGAGGATGTCTGGATTTGGAAGTGATGAAGGAGTATTGCTTGGATATCTTTCGGCTCCGTGATCCACTCGCCTTAATCGTTGTGAAGTCTGGTGATTTTGTTACCTTGTCTTCGTGCTTTGATGAATGTTTGGTAATAGTGAGTATTACCATCACCTTTCTTAAGCCATTGTATGTGCACTTTCTGGTGCCAATCCATCTCCTCACACACAAGAATTTGATGGTACTTTTCTTGTAATAGAATAGCTTTAATGTCCTTAGAAATGGATGGGAGTGAATTAGCTTCTACCTGGCATTTGTCGAGCTGAAGCGGGGTGGCTTGCTTGTCTTTTTTCTTTATAGCGCGTCGTCGGGCTTCCCAGGATAGGGCCTCCTATTGGAAAGGTTGTAAGGCTTCGTAGAACGAGAGCTCGGTGTTCCATTGTGGCAGAAGTTCTGTCTTGAATTCAGGCGTCAGGCTCCAACTGGCTTTAGAATGGAAGCAGCGTATGGCCTTCTTTTGGGTATTATTGTTGCTTATAAGGATGGGATTGTGATTCAATTAGATGCGAGGGATAACAGAGACTGTGAATCTGCCTTCCACGCTAAACCAGGCGGCATTGGAAACCACCCTGTCAAGTCTTTCACGAATTTGAATCTGTTTGAAGGTGAAGAAGTGACCTTTAGGTTTGATATCGTCTAGACCAGTTTCTAGCAGAGTATCTCTGAACAATTGGGAAGCTCTCTTTTCGAAGTATCTACTGCCTTTCGTTTTTATTGGATCTAACATAGTGTTGAAGTCTCCAACCACGGCCCAGCCATGTTGGGTGTGGTGCAAGATTTCGAGGAGTCTTTTCCAGAGAAAGGGTCTTTTGCTAGGGTTTGGGCTCCCATAAACTATAGTGAGGAACCATTTATTGTCAATATGATAGTGGATCAAATGTCTATGATTGATAAGGGTTTTGATATCACAGTGCCTAGTATCCCATAGGATCCAAATGCTGCCTAAGAAACTAAGGGCTTCCACGCGGTGAGAAGAAGAATAGCCTAGTTTCTTTATGATGTCAAGTGTAGTGTCGCCACTGCACCGTGTTTCCACAAGATCCAGGATATGAATCTTATATATCATTTTATACTCTCTTAAGAGTTGAATCTTGTCATATGATTTGGCTCCTTGAACATTCCAACATAGAATGTTCACCATTAAAAACTAGCTGATTAGTTGATAGCAGCTACAAGCCATACTGCTTGGCTGTTGTCATTGGCCTGGTCATCTTCCGTGGCCTTGTTCTCACTGAATTGTAGGATTCATTGTGCTTCCCTTGTGTTGTTGGCTTGAGCAAGGTTTTGGGCGATCTTTCCCCTCTTCCTTTCTCTCCCCAGGCTGGTCCTTACCGGTTGGTAGATCACTTGTCGATTGCGTAAGAGGATGCTTTCAGAGCCACTCCCCTTGTTGCCCCAGTTAAAACTTGGTGTATTGAGTTCCATATATGTGGCGGTGCTGCTGAACTATAATAGTTGATCGTCATCATGTCCTATAGACATCTCGTCATCAACAAGCACCATAGCAGTGTCTTGTTTGTCACGAGAGGTCTTGGTGGATTGGACTTTCTCACTAGTTAGTTTGCCTTGGGTCATCGTCTGCTTCTTGGATACTTTCTTTTTATTCTTTTTGTGTGTCGCCATCTCCCAGTCATCTTTGGTGTTCTTAGGGTCTTGTGGTAGATATGTTTTGTTGTGCTAAGGAATGTCATTGACTTTGGTTTGTAGTGTGCTCTTCTTAGGAGGATTCTTACGCTGAGGTTTCTTAGCATGGATCGTCGGCGAGTAGGGGGTAGCAACCACCACTGGCTTGGTTGTGGATGATGATGCTTTGGGTGTTGAGAATGTGGGGACAAAGGTGCAGTCTTTGTCAGCGTGTCCTACTCGCCCGCATCTCATACAAATTATGGGAATATTTTCATATTAATTGCGGAATTTCTCTCCATTGATCATGATTGTCTGTAAGAGCGGCTTGGCTATGTCCACTTTCACTACGACTCTCGCAAACTTTCCCCTAGATCTAGCAAGGGTCGTGTCGTCAAATTTGATGGTTTTGCCAATTAGGTCACTGATGCTAGACAGCAGGTGGTTCTAGAAAAGATAAATAGGGAGATCTGAGATTCTTGACCAAACCACTAGTTTTCTTGGGATAGGGTCAGATGGCTGAAACTCTACCGTCCACGATTGCACGGATAGGTAGTTTCCAAAAATTATCTAGGGGCCTCCGGTCATCACTGTGATGAAGTCGGTTTGATTTTTGAGTTGGATTATGTAGTAACCAAGCTCTAAATCAATGGCTCTGAACATTTCTATTGGGCTCCTCAGAGCTTGCAACTAATTGATGAGCAACTAGAAGCCTATGTTGATGCTGATGACCTTGACGATCACCGCATATTTCCACGGTTCTGACATGGGCTGAATGTTTGCAGGGTTCACGTTGATGGCGGGGATGGTTCCACTACGATCAATGGTGATATCTTCAGGCTTCAGCGTGCCTGGGGAAACACGTTTAATGGTTGGGGGCACTTTAGGGTCTACTCCAGTGATCCCATCTGTGTACGAGCGATTAGTTGAGTTCCAGGGATGTTGGGATCCACAGGTGCCGCCTCTGGCATGCCACCTACCCTCATTGATTGTGCCTCGGATGAGACATTGGCTTGGGTCGTAGTGTCACTGGAAGGATTGTGTAGTGTTGGAGAGTGATGTCCTTCGGTGGGATATCCTCCCCTGCCTCCTAGACGATCGCCGCAGCCTCGGCCACGGCCACCGTCTTTGCCTCTTCCAGCCATGACCATTCGGCTAGGGTTTTGAAGCACAAATCAAGTATATTTTTGTACTTTTGAATATATATATATATATGAAACATTAGCCATTTTTAGCTAATAGTTCAATGAAAACATAACTATGGTCTGTATTAGTCCAATTTTTGTGTACTTTAGTGTCATGCTTGTGTACTATCTGAGTATTTTTTGTGTACTTCTATAACAGACCAAAATCCACATGTCCTGGCTCTAGAAACCCTAATTTGATAAGTTTGATGTTAATATGCTTGGATTTTAAAAAATGACCGAACAAGGTTAGAGATATACCACAATAAATGTTTTATACCCTAATGAACATATAAAGCACAAACAATGAATAACTCAAATGTAAAGTCTATTATAAATACACATGAACAATATCATGCTCTAAATTTATAAAACCTAATTTGACGATAAGTTAAAATATCGAACCTAATCCTAACCTTTGGAAGTGTTGATGATGTAAATGTGATGAATAGTAATGGATCAGGCCAAACCCTAAGTTGTAATCAACTAACCCTAAATCAATACATGCTTTGTACCATATTATGAATTCATAATATGAAGTTTAGAATTTAAATCTGAGTTTGAAATTGAATTCCTTGGGTCCTAATTTGGTCAAGTTTCATTTTATTAGATAATGCTAGCTGGCCCAATTTAATTTGAGAAGAAAATACTTAAAGATGCACTTCTATATGAATCAGATTATAGTTAGTTTTATTTTAATCATGGTTTTCCTAGTTATCTAACACACTATTTATTTCTCATATCTTCTAGTGTTTGTCTTGTCATGCTGGTTTTGTCTTATTTTTCTCTTATGCTCTTTCTAAATAGTTCAATCAGCATTGTACATTCTTGGACTCTTCTTCTTCCTTGATTTTTTGGGCACTTGAGCTCCTTACACATCCCATAGGAACCTCTCTCTCTCTCTCTCCTTCTTGCCTCCTTGTTTTCATTATTTTACCTTTTCTTCAAGATTTAGATTTGAGAGGTCCCCATCACCAGTGTGCTTCATGCCTAGTGGACTTCTCTCTGACTTGGAGTCCTCCAATGTACCATACTTCCTTCACATTGTGATCCTTGATTCTTCGGGACTCCTAGCCTATAAGTATCACCCCCTAATTCTCTAGAACACCCCGATTTACCAATTTTCTACCCTAGCACGGCCTCATTTTCCCATAGGCATGGTGACCCAACCATGTCAGTTCCATGCATCCATTCTCAGTGCGATGAGGTTGTTGGGTTGCTCCTAGCATGTCTTCATCTCCTATCAACTCTACAAAGCTTTGCACACCGCTGGTTGGATTGACTGAGATATGCATCCTTGTTTTGTCTCTCTCTCTCGCCTTCTTATGGAGGTATAATTTTAATTGAATGTCCTAAATTAATATATTTGACCTCATTAGGTCCTTTCTCTGGTAGTTGATACTATATTCATGTTAACTACATTAACATGAAAATTTAGACCTTCTTGATTCTTGTTGTTGTTTCATTCAATTTTTATCCAAACGAATTCAATGATTCATTCATGTAAAAGGAACCCTAACTGTCATATGGTTTCCATGATTGTATCATTGACCATATTTTTATCTCTTTATAGTGTAGTCTTAATATGTTCTTGGTTGTGATCTGACTTAATTGATGATTCCCTCTCTACCAAAAATTTATTTTAATTTTAAATAATTGTATAATGGAAACATTTGCACATTAGGTTGTGAATCCCTATTGTGTGTATCTTATATATAAGAGAATTAGATGTTATTCCTATTTTTTGAGCAAAATCATGGTGATGATATTACTCCCCCAAAACATTATGGAAGTGATGTCATAATTTGGGGTTATGGAGGTGATATCATATACCTTGCCATTTCTTTGTAGTTGTTTTATCATATTAATTTGCATGAAAATTCTTATTATTTGTTTTTCTCTCTCAATTGAGATTTAAAGTAAAGAATTGATATTCGTTACTCATATATTTATTTCTTCATAAAATTTGATCATACTATATAAAGTTTCCCTTGACATCTAATTGGATATATCTACTTCCCTTTTTATATTGGGAATCTGTAAATTTATGTCCTTTACTTATATGTTATTCAATCCATAAATTAATTGCATACCAACTTTCTACTAATACTAATCTATCTATTCTTATCTTTTGGAGGTGATCCCAACCTCTTAAGTGTAGAAGGCCTTGGTGTAGATGAAATTGACTCACATCTTGCATAAGAGGAGCTGGGTTTTGTAGATAGGTTGAAGTAGACTAATTACCCTCTACATTACATTACCAATTAGCTTAGTTGTTTTAGTTTTCCATGTATGCACCCTATGTGGTGAAGAACTTTAATTAGATTCAGAAATGTAATAGTTTGATATGTTTATATTCCATTACTAAATATCTTTGCTTCAAACATATTGGTTGAATAAATAGAATCATTACCCTTTGCAAAATTTTATGAAGGTGTTTGGCATTCAATTTCCATCTTCTTTGATTGAGTAAGAAAGTGGATCCCTATTGATTCACTCCTCACAACTTTTCTTAGTATCATTGTGCACTTTAACGTCATATTGTGTACTATCCATGCATATTTTCCATATTTCTTTGTATTATCATGTACTTTACAAACTAATGTAGAATTTTATTCTTCATGAGATAATAGTTTAACTACAATAGAATATGGTCTATAGCGGTCAAATTGGTGTGTATGTGTGTCACACCCTGACTTTTGTAAGTATTTACGTGAATATTAGTCCTGCTAAGAGAATTTCTCATCAAGTGAGATTGAGACAAATGGGCCATGTTCTCCATGTTTGGGCCCATTTTAAAGGCCTTTTGTGCATATTTAGAACCCAATGCACTTTGATGATTTGACAACCATTGGAGGCTTTAGTGGTTGCAAGAAAAGTAAGGGTCTATAAATATGATGAGAATAAGTCTTGTTTGGTGTTTGATGACAATGTAATAATTTGAGGACAAGATATGATATTCAATGGTATTTTTCAAATTTCATTCATCTAATGTATGAAGGATGAAACTAAGACGTGTATTATGTTTTCACGATATATATAAGAGGCCAAAGAATTTTGGTGAATTTTAAAGTTGGAATGATGATAAAAGTTTTGAATCTATGTTGTGGGGAAAAGTGAAGTCACATACACTATCTAACACATTTTAATTTGTGATTTAGGCCCTAATTATTGCCTACAAGAAGATAACAATTTTTTAAAGTGTGGGTCAGATTTTGGGACCAATTAGATGCATGAAGTAGTAGTTAGAACCTCAAAAGGAAATAGAAAAAGTGTAGTGTATAAAGACCTTGGGGAGGCATTGTATCGATGGGCTTGGAGGCTGAACCATGGGTTCATGCCTAAGTTTTTGGCTCAATTGAACGATTGGTAGCTTTAGTTGAGATGAGCCCACGTACAAAAATGGGATTCATGCAAGGCCCATTTCAGAAAGGACTAGACTCAAATAGATCCCCAAGGAAAGTAGTATATTTCTATGACATCAACAAAGCAGAGGCTATAAATCCTCAATTTTCATATGAAAGGGATACAATCAATTAAATCTAGGGTTTTCTTATTTTGAAAGGAAAGGAGAAAACAAAGACAATGAGAAGAAGGGGAGGTGATGGCCCCAAGGAATACCGTATGGGTATCCTCTTCTTCATCCACCCAAGACATAGAAGCAACACCACCACATACATGTAGGACTGGATGAAATTAGAGGAGGGCTCATGTTAGGAAGTGATGGCATCAGTGCCAAGATCTGGGCCACCTGTGATAAATCGACTGGAAATAGCAAGAACTTGGATTTGGAATGAGGTATCCATATTTCCTCCATGATGGTCACGGAGAGTAAAGAAAATATCACTCCATAATATTAATAGTGGTCATCAACTAGTAGGTTGGGATGTATAGAGAGGCGCTTGTAGTAGTAGATTCAATTCTCACATCAGTATCGGACCAAGAACCTCCAACCCCATCATGTGGCCTCCGGCCATTTTCCTACTAGAGGCGATGCTCTGTTCCACAGGGGAAACGGAGTCGCTCGCGACGTAGGAAGAAGGAGGAGTGGGCACTAATCAGGCCTCCAGGTATTGGACCCTTCTTAAAGTCTAGCTATGTAGAGTTGAGAAAAAGGAAGAGCATCGGGTGGGTAGATCAGATCTGCACGGCCTACAGTCATAGAACTAGGTAAAACTTGTAAAATTTGTATCTTGAGATTGGAAACTTAGAATTTATCAAACAAGGTGTTAATGGAAATTTAATGATGTCTATTGTCTTATAAAAATGGATTTAAAATGTGTTTTATATTTATGTTATTTATTACATTTTGATTACTAAAAGATGTATGGTTTCAAGGTTTTGAGCATTAAAAATAGCAAAATACTTTCAAAATTCATAAATATTTTACATAAGGTGTATTTTGATTTGTTCAACAAGATCCTAAAGCCCGATCTATCTGATTTGAATTCTTGTCTGTTTTTTATATAAACCCTAATAATGATATTTTGGGGATTTTACTAGTTGATTGACAATGAAATAATATGAAATTTTTATCTAAGCCCTACTATACGATGTCCTTATTGTTTCTAAGATTTTTTTCCAAATTTATGTATAATTGTAATAGTATTCAATTTTTGTACCTAAATGGCCATAATGTAACATAATTAACAATTATTTATGAAGCAATATGTGATCTATGCTTATTATTGATTTGCAATAACATTTTAAGCATATTTTCCCTATGCTTTTCATGTTAGTCAATATTAATAATATATGTGAGTATTTTTTAGGTTTTCTTTCAGTTAATTTTGTATATAGTCATTTATTAGCACATGAGATTATTTATTTAGTTCATATGGGTATATTGGTGTATAATTTTTATATAATATGAGATTCTAGGTTTTAATGTAATATTTAGAATTAAAAGAATTTTATATCAAAGTTAGTTTCAAGTTGGTACATAAGGTTAAGACGATGGGGTTTGAGAGTTAGAAATGAAGAAGGGAAACATATATGGACTTGTAGACATTTATTAATGACCAGGTAAATATATTGTGAACCAATGGATTCAGACTACGTTAAAGATCTCCTTAAACAAGGTAAGTGTGTCATGTTCATTAAATTTCACTATTACTATAATTCAACCTACACATTAATGTACAGTAACTTAGAGATTAAATTACAATTAGACATTCAACATTTCGTGCTTATTTCATATTCAATGATGCTTTCAGTAATCAGACTTTATTCATATTAAGTGTGTTGTGAGGTTATTAGATTTTAGATTTTTGGTACTTAATCTACCATCAATAGTATTTATATATTTAGTTTACTTTATTTTGTCAAATATTTAGACTCAGATGGCGTGTATCTGATATCTGAATTTAAATAGGTCATCTATTAAATAAGATTCTCAGATCCAATATTGATTATTTAGTAATTAAGATATAGATTCGGATTTAGATTTAAAGTTCAGATTTAGATTTAATTCAAAATTTTAAAGTAGAGGTTCAGGTTTAGTTTCAAAATTCAGTACATGTTCAGTTATCAATATTTAGTTTTAGTATAAGATAAGCTCAAATTCAAAATTTAGTAAGTTTAGATTTAAGATCATTAAGTCGAAACCTTCACCTATGACATTATATGATAAGTCCTCATTCAGTTAGTCCCAGGATGATTCAGAGGCATTTGTTGACAATTCAGAGGAGTGTTTACTCCATTTTGGAGGTACTTCGGTATCAATTTAGGGCATAGCCATGCCACTTTAGAGACACCTTAGTGTCATTCATAGGTATGTAGTGTCAATTCAGAGGTACTTCAGTGCCAATTCAGGGCATAGATATGTCATTTCAGGAGGACTTATCATATAATGGCAGCCACAAATTAGATTAAAACATTAATAAAAGACACATTGATTCAGTATAAGTTTATACCTCTCAGATATTAGTTCAACTTTCAATTATATTATGTTTAAGTTTATCATATTAAATATTTAACACCACCTACTCTAACCAAGGTTTCCCTTTGTGGATGGCTGGGGATGAGATGTCCACATGTATAGAACTTCAAGAGATAGTCATGACAAGAGGATGTAGCTATAACTTAAAGAGGTTTTCTTGGTGGGGCGCCATCTACATGATCCGAGATATTAAGATAGAGTACAAGTTTTAGCATTATTTATATAGATTTTATTATCAAGTTTGATTTAAGTTAGTTTTTTTCTTAGAATATGATGAGAATTTATTTCACACACAGTATGTAATGGTTCTTTTCTATCATTAGTGTAATTGTATATCATGTTAGTAACATTCCCCTGTTTAAAAAAATATCTTCCGCTCATGTGATAAGAATCAGGGTGTTACAATATGGTATCAAAGCCTAGAAAAGATAATGACCATCTAACCTAAACTTTTTGTGTCGACTTTTATTTATCACCTCATGATGCATACCAAAGGTAAATATGTTGAAATAAGATGATTGTCTTGGATTTAAAGTGGAATAATGATTGAATGGAGATGAGGTCTTTTCTTATTATACTTGATTAGAATTATAGAACTCTTAATGTCCTTAGGACATTCCTCCCAAGGTGGGATTACAATCTCAAGTCTAATCATGAATGGTTTAAAGAAAAATACTTGAGGATAATCGAATTATTATTATGAACCGAGTTTAAGCTTAAGATATGAAGATTGCTAGAGGTGACTAAAAGTCTTTAAGGTTATACATGAGGATACTTTAAGTGTATGGTAATACAAGATATGTGTGAATCATTGGTCCATGATCGCAATA